>LPNX010614505.1:353851-365568 GCA_001517045.1 Pseudotsuga menziesii | reverse complement strand
GAACATAGTAGTCCATCGTCTAATTACCGGTCATTGATGTATACCGTTAACAGACGCGAGATCACCCACCAATAATGAAAATGGGAATCAAGGTACTAGAGCGCAAACTAACAAGTGTAAATAAATGTGTTGAGGTCGAACACTTGAAAGAATCCATCGATCAGGGGACATTGATGTATTCCCAAAACTATCGATGGTGAGAGAACCTGCCACTGATGACTGCAAGTCTTAAGGCACTCAAAATGACTCTAGATTCCAATCCCAGAATAAATGATCTGAAGTCGATGGGATGAAATCCGTTGGAAAGAGGGCATTAGGGAATCCCCCATCATCCAACACGAGGTACTCAGCAAAGCTGTATAATGTGGAAGGACTCGATCATAAGGTGCACGAACTAGTAACTGTACCGGGAATGGCCGACATGCAAAGTCAAGATAACTGAGGAATGGCCGACTCAGGTTTCAACTTCCTTCGAACAAGAGCATAACAGCGTATGGTGACTGAATGAAGGAAGCATAGACTCGATATACAAACTCGGACATCTCTATGACGCAGGAGGCATCAATAGAGGCTCCATAGGGACTGGAAGCTTAACCAGTCGATGGAGATAAAACTCAGATAACGAGTACAGCTCCTGAAGTCAAACTATAACCCAACCAATGGATGTGATATACAGTGCTCTGTTCGAAGGTGACACGACTCAACAGCTACCAAAGATAATATCTTTTCTTGTCCGGATTTTTGGTTTTTTGATTTTTTTGGTCTTTTTTAGTTATTTGAAAAGCTTGAAAAAAGAATAAACTAGCTTTATAGTTACAAACTAGGATGAGACGAGTGTCATAAAGGAAAACAAACTAGTTCCAAGCAGTGGAACATACCTATGCTCAATGCAAGGATACATGTGTAGGATATCGACACTCAGGGGAAAATCCCCTCCCGGTAAAAGGGAACCAAGCTGGGAAGGATATAAATAAATGCTCTGCATGGCTAGACATGAGACAAGCTCAGGCTATATGGCTGAAACGCAATGTCAGGGGAGCCGGCATAAAGCTCAATAAGACAGGCAAAGCTCATGATAATGCATCCACAACTTGATACAAGGGAGTCCGGGGGGGTCATGGCCAGCATAAGATCAAGAGGAGTATGAGGCTCTTGCTAAATGTCATGGCAATACTATACAACAGACTCCCACACCCTAAAGGGGGAAACATCAACATGGGCACCAAATGCAAATAAGGCGCTAACTAGGGTACCCATGTAAGGCGAGTCTCTACCACTCATATCATGCCACTTCTATAGTAGCAAGAAGGTTCCGTGACACAATAGAGTGGGTTCGTACCTGAGGATATAGTGACATGGTCATAAGGTCATGCAAAATGCAAACGGTGGTGAACCTAACCTATATGCCAGTATAGACATTATACCTGAGATCAGTACGAACGGGTCAATCCAAAGGCTGGAACATCGCTGAAAACGGTCTTCTACATCACAGATTAGGTTAGAAACGGTCCAAAAAGGTTAGAAACGGTCAAAACTATAGGAAAGGGGGTAAAATTTTTCAAATATTTGAAAATTTTTATATAAATTGTAAAAAATAGAAATCATTTGAAACTTTTACCCATTTGAGCTCTGATATTCAACTGCAAATTCCAGGAGATCCAGCCGGCAGAATTCACAACCGATTCTTCCAGGTATTTACTCATGTTCTCTGCTTGCATTTCAATACAATTTTTATAATTTTTCATGGTCAAATGAATTTTTAAAGGCCAAACTTACATGAGCGCCACGGCCCACGCGGGTATCGAGGATTTTTCCGCGTATAGGGCTGGCTATACGCGGAAAAGGGACCTTAAACCGCGTACATACGCGGTTGTTTTGAAAACAGCCGCGTATGACGCCGCGCACTAAGATTTTCGTGAATCTAATGGACATTTTGGTCAAATTCTCATGCAGGATGGTGCTAGAGTGGCAAGAACGCGAGCACGGTGATGTAGAGGAAGCAGTAAGGGCTGACAGAATGGCTCAAGAAGCTCTAAGAAGATGTGGACTCTACAAGTTTCGGTGCCTAGGAGGCTTGAGGGCCAAACCAGGACTAGTACAGATGCTTGTAGACTATTGGGATCTGGACTCAGAGTCCTTCCGGCTAGACGGCATGTCCCTCACCATTGAGGTGGAGGATATCTACTTTATCACAGGTCTATCACGGCGAGGTGAGACGGTGAACCTTCATTCCCGAGGAGGGCCAGGTCATGGGATGACTATCGATGAGTACATCGCAGTGTACTGCTATCCAGAGACAAAGAAGGTGGGGAGCCAATTCCCCACCAACGTTATACAGGTACTGGGCCTAAAGGCCATCTTACTGACGCTGGGCAGGATAGCAGGCTTAGCATCACTCCATCATGCCTCTTGGCCATTGATTTTCTATGCGGTGGAGTGCATGACACCGACCATCTATGACTGGAGCACATCACTGTTGAGCAACATGAAACATCAGCTCAGTGAGTGCAAGGCAGGTAGGATACGGAACTTCGGGTTCAGCAGTATCTTGAGCACTTTCTTCTTCGAGCGGGTTCCAGGATTGAGCCCTAGAGTGGATGTTCCTCTCCACGGGGTTCGAGATCCGGCCCAACGACGTTGGGCAGACACGATGCGCAGACTAGGGGGCGGTAGGGTGGCCAACCCTTATCCAGCAGACTTTTTTCCATGGTGGCGACGACAGATTATCACTATAGAGGACTCCCCTTATGCAGGGATAGACTTCTGGGGAGGCCCGGACATGCCATTACCACCAGGATCAGCATATGGAGACATAGGTAACGAATCTCGACCCTTACTCTTTTTAAAATTTTTGAAGTATTTAATTTTTTTGTGTTTTCTTGATTAATGGAATCAAAAAGACATGTTTTTGGGTGACAACACTTAATGACATCTACCATTCATGTGCAGATGTGGGACCACAGCGACCAGAGGGCTTCCCACGTCATAGACGGAGGGGAAGAGGTGACGATATCACCGATGTGGATGCGGAGCAAACGCTCCAAAGCATCCATACCAACTTCATGCGACTGACTCACAGGGTTCCCATGGCGCAAGTCGAGGACTTACCTGAGGCTATGCAGAGATAGGTGGTTGGTGTACCACGCGCATGGGTGCATTTATTTTGGTGGCTAGCTAGAGCCGTGGTGACATATCATGATCACAACCCTCATCCACCTCCATAGGAGTAGACACCTGGGAGTGTATCTATTTTGTACTACCGTGTATATGATGGTGGCTTTGAAAGCCCCAATTTTGTATTATGACATTATGTATTACCACATTTTGATGTATATAAAAAAGTTTTATGGTGATCGGTTTATTTATTTACATGTGTAAAAATTGTGTTTATGATTAATTTATGATGAATGAAACAAATGCCAATCTAACACATAGTTAGCATATGATTCAGCAATTTGATTATAATTTCTTGGAATATGTATATATGTTATGTTCTCAAATTGTCGTTCTAGCAATATCACACGTAAGAATCTCCTCAATAACGTCGGATCTCTAACATGGTACAAACCATTGAGTTGTGACACTACTAACTCTGAATCAAGACGTACCTCAAGAGAGAGAACACCATGCGAAATGGCATCCCGTAGAAGCTCGATAACGGCACTATATTCAGCAACATTGTTGGAATATGGCCGTAGACATACACCTCCTGAAGACAGTACATGACCCATAGGAGTAAAAATCACCCAAGCAGCTGAGGCTGAGTGTTGAGTGTGACGGCTTGCCCCATCCGCGAATCCTATGTAGGTGGAAGATTCCATTGACATCTGCCACAAGAAATGGAAACTAATCACAAACCCGATCACGATAAATAAGACCTAACTATGCAAAAAAGCTGTACAATAATATACAACAAACAACCTTGGCTAAAGATCATGCATAGTATTTTTTGAGATAGAGCCCATTTCTAGGCTCCGCCAAGGCTGTCCCTTCGTAATCCACTAACTTGTAGGCACCCTTCTCTAACACACGCTTGACCACGTAAGGACCACGCCACATAGGATTGAACTTCCCTGACCCCAAGGGTTCTTTCGATTGATCCCACAAAAGGACCAAGTCTCCCTCACTAAACACTCTCGGACGGATAGACTTATCTTATTGGGCCTTTACGCGACGCTTATTAATCTCTAGAGTCACCAAGGAATCTCTACGCTGCTCATCGAGTTGCTCAAGGTGAACCAAACGCTCCTCCAAAGGTGAAGTGTCTGGTAAGAGTTCCACGGCTAAATTCAATGAAGGAATATCGCATTCAATCGGCAATATTGACTCCACTCCATGAACAAGCTGATATGGAGAAAAACCAGTGGCAGTCTTTACCGCAGTTCGATAAGCCCACAAAGCAGGGTACAACATAATATGCCAATTCATCTTGCTTTGTGCGATGGTTTGTTGGAGAATGGACTTAAGTGATTTATTCACTACTTCAACCTGTCCATTCGCTTGAGGATAGTAAGAAGAGGAGTGCTCTTGCTTATACCCTAACTTGGATGCCAATTCTTCCATCATACGATTCTGAAAGTGCGAGCCATGGTCAGTGACTAGCTCTCTCGGAATCCCGAACCTAGAAATGATTTGGTTGAATATGAAGTGAGCGGCTGTCTCACCGTCGGATTTTACTGTAGGCATTGCCTCATCCCATTTCGTGAAGTAATTGACAGCCACTATGATATGATGGTGCCCCCCAGCTGAGGCTGGGTTGCAATCCATAAAATTGAGCCCCCACTTGGTGAAGGGACCGACGGTGATAATAGGGTGTAACGGGGCAGGATTTGAGCGCATGTTACGTGCAAACACTTGGCAAGGGTGGCACCTCTTGACCACTTCAATACAATCCTTGAAGATCGACGGCCAGAAATATCCTGCTCTCAAAATATTTTGAGCTGTAGCAAGCCCAGATAAATGACCACAACATGCCCCTCCGTGGCAATCATTAAGCACTACCTCATCCTCCTCATGAGTTAAACAACGTCATAAAAGGGAATCTACTCCACGGCGGTACAAAGTATTGTCCACTATGAGGTAGTTCTTGGAAACATGACGTAACCGACGTCGCTCATCTCACGAGAGGTGAGTAGGGGTCCTCTACGTTTGCAAATATACTATGATATCTCCGTACCATGGGTCAGCCGTTGAGATCAAGAAAATGTGTTCATCAACGAACGTATCTTCACATACCGAATCCTCAGCCTCACTTGGAAAATCCGATATGAGCTCTGCAAAGATTAAAGATTTCTTCGATTTTGCCGAAACAAACTCGAGATCAAACTCTTGCAGGATGACAATCCATTTATTATATTTTCCCCCAATCATCCTACGTGTGAGGACAAACTGAAATGGATTGACATGGGCAACAACCAAGGTTTGGTGAAGGAGAATATAATGTCTCAAATGTTGTACCGCATGTACGGTGGCTAAGGCAAGCTTCTCAACATGAGAATACCGAATCTCTACGTCAATAAGGTTTCGGCTCAAATAATATATGACATGCTCCTAGAGCTCCTCATCCTCTTGAACCAAAACCATCGCAATCGTCTCTAAAGACGCGGCCACATATAATAGGAAATCACGACTATAATCCGAAGGACTAATCACCGGGGCCGATGCTAGGGCTCTCTTAAGGGCATCGAAGGACTCCTGGGCTCGCTCATCCCATTCAAAGGGAGTATCCTTCTTCAGGAGACGCATGAAACCTCTAGTCAAATTGGCGAAATTGACAACAAATATTCGTGGGAAGTTTGCCATGCCTTGCAAACACTGAAGATGACGAATATTTCGTGGGGGAGACAACTGAAGTATTGCCTCCACTTTCAAGGGGTCGACTCTTATACCCTCTTTCGAAACGATAAATCCTAATAAACGACTTGATTTCACGCAAAATATGCACTTATGAGGGTTCAATCTAACGGCATAGTGTCGGCATCTTTCGAACACCAATCTCAAGTGATAAGAATGACGCATCCTCATGCGAGAATGAGAAGTGAGGTCATCCAAAAATAATTCGATAATGGACTTGAGATCGTGGAAAATCAAGGTCATTTCCCGCTGAAACGTAGCTCCGGTGTTTTTAAGGCCGAAAGGAATTTTTCGATACGCAAATGTTCCCCAAGGACAAATAAATGCGGTCTTGTATTGGTCCTCAGGTTTAATTTGAATCTGATTATATCCGGAAAAACCGTCCATAAAGGAGAACACCTCGCTACCCGCACACTCATCCAAAATCTGATCTATAAACGGTGTGGGGAAGTTATCCTTAGGACAGGCACGATTTAAATCACGGAAATCAGTGCATATACGGATCGTTCCTTGCTTCTTATCTACCGGAACGGGGTTTGAAACCCACTCCGTCAAGGGAACGGGATAGATGAAACCAGCTTTCAATAGCTTCTCTATCTCTGCCTTTATGGCGGGTGCTTTCCTAGGATTTACTGCGCGTAAACGCTGTCGAACAGGCTTCGCGTTGGGGTAAGTCTTAATTTCATGTTCGAAAATCCGAGGGTCAATCCCTGGAATCTCATCGTAAGACCAAGCAAAAACATCACGGAATTCCTTGAACAGCTCGGTATACTCACGAATCTCATCTTGGGAACAATCCGCCCCAATGTATACATTCTCAATTGTGCTAAGGTTGCGAGAAATGTTGATAGGTATAGTTGATGATATGTTTGCCATGTTTCCATCAGCCATCTGACCAGGAGAGCTTAATGGAATCATGGGTCTACCAACTTTATGTCTAAGAATATCCCTATAATCCTCATGCTCCAAAAGGTCAAGATCTAGAAGGAAATATGATCTATGATGAAGTTCCTCCCATGGTGGCTCAACTCCCGACATAGCCTCGATGATCGCTTCATCTGAAGGGAAAACCGTATCAAGGCAATCGTGGGCATGAGAAGACTGTACTGCCCATGCGGGCAGCACATAGGGGTCTTCCTCCTCTGTCCGTGAAGAAGAAGAACAAGGCTCTGCAGCAGATTGAAGATTAGCTTGGTAAGCACTCATGGCTGTAGGCAATGGCATACTCATCTCAATGGCCTCACTCGAAGGACTCGGCGATGGAAGAATCCAAGGATCTTCCATATGATTTGTACGAAAAGGCACCGATCTCGTAGACGTGGAAGCACCATCGAAACTAGCTCCTATCATGAGGATGGGTGCAGGACAACTAAAGGTTCCCATAAGGGAAGGATACATACCTACAACGACACTCCCAGTTGTCGGCTGGGAATGTTCAACTTTCGGAACCGAAGCTTCTGAAGATGCACTAACAGGCGGATTCTTGAATGACATCTGATCGATCGTCACAATCTTCCCATTATGAGGAAAGCATACAACGCGAAATACGGAAGACGCAACGGAACCAAAAGGGACACATAGTAGGGCAAGCGAGGCTGATGTCCTGCGGTTTCAAATTTGATCACTGAGGAAGAATCATCACCATTCACACCAAGAGCGGAAAGCAAATCCTTCCTTTGCGACGGACAACTCTAAAGCACTTCCAATGCAGACATCGCACAAGGAGTATGACCCAAGTCCTCGACAACTGAATAGTTCTGGGTGGCTCGGGAATTTGGATTATGCCCCGAATGCTTAAGTACCCCCTTAGGAATGTGAGGTACAGCTTCAGGCTTATCTGCAGGTTTCTCAATACGCAAAGGGGTTCCTAGTGGATCAGGTTCTTTGCCTGGGTTGGGTTGTGACAAAGAATAATATTTCGCACGCGTCACAACTTTCGCAGCACGGACCATATTAATGCACCCACGACCACTAGTTTCAGGTGGATCTTCATCACTAGATTGATCATGGGACTTCGAGTTCATATTCTAGTTATGCGGTAAAGGGTTCGTTGACACAGCTGGGCCCTGTGCTATGAACTTCGAAGCTTCATCCATCCTAGGGCACAAGTAAGTGAGGTGATCATCCTTACAAAGCTTGCAAGGAAACTTAACCTTACACTTATTCTGCTTGTCCCCCCCAGCATTTTTATTGTTCTTGTCATTATTGTTGGCATTCTCATTTTTATTCCCACCCTTCTTATTATTGTTTTTACCCTTTTTTCTATTCCGTTCGGGTTGCTGGTTACCCTTCTGGTCAGACGATTGCACAGCAAGTACATTCACCGTTTGGGCAGGCTGAGACGAAGCCGTAGCTTGTCCCGAGGTAGATTGGTTGATTGACAATTGAGGAACTTGTTTCACAACCAAACCTCCAGGTTTCTTACTTGCACTACCCACAATGCCATCGACATGTGGTCCAGGTTTGACCTTGGGATCGAAACTAGAACGAGGAGCATTAGGTATAATCTCATATAACAAACCAGACTAAGCATAGATCAAGTCTAGTTCTTGTGCCCTAAAGATGGTTTGTTCCTCATTCTGCACTCCGGATGTGGAAACATCCTTCACGATATATGGAAATAAATATTTGAGGAACCATTCAAGGAGGAACTCCGGCGGTATAAAGGCTTTGATTAATCTCTTCCATCTACGCCACTCCTAAATATGATCAGAAATATGGGTGGCTTTATCTTGCCGAAATGTCGACAAGAGTTCAGTACCAACATCATATCGTATCGGTAGCTGGAAGTGATTAAGGAAATTCATCGCAAGGTCATCGAACAAAGTAAAGGCACCCCTAGGTAACTCTATATACCATTTCGCCGTAGGCCCTGTAAGGGTGCGTTGAAATAGTCTCAAACGGACTGAGTCCTGATGCAATGAATTGGAAGAGCACCATAGGTGGAATGTCGTAACGTGTTCACTCGGATCCTCTCCTGGTTTGCCTTCGAACTTAGGTATGTCCAAAGGAAGCTTGGTAGGGACAGCCGACCAAGCCGGGTCATGAGCCACAGGATCGTTCGTAAGTCTCAATAAGTCAGGTAAATTGAGTGTCGTGGGGAAAGGGAGCTTAGCATGATGAGGTCTAGGGACCGCTCCCTGGTTCATATAGGATTGATTACCACCATGACCTTGGCCATAGTGACCTCCTCCTGTATGACCCGTATAGGGTGGCGTGGAAGTCGCATAATGAGGTGGATCTTGACTAGTAGGAGCTACAAAGCCATAGTTAGGAGAGTAAGCAGGTTGTGAATACTCGCCTCCATAAGGTTGGGAGACCTGTCCATACTGCGCCCCATAGTAGGGTCCATAGGTCATCGGCTGCGATGTCCCATGAGACACTCCATAGGTAGGTACATACATTACGGAAGTAGGTATATACATGCCGGAAGTAGGGATATATGTCGATGAAGTAGCAATCTAACCTCTAGAGACATGAACATAACCTCCCGAAACCACGAGTGGTATGTAGGCTTGAGACACAATTGGTCTAGTAACCACAGTACAGATCTGACTCGTAGCTACGTGCCGACTCAAAGGACCACGAGAGTAAGGTGGAGGGTTTACATTTGAAGAACTCGGAAGCGAGGACGAAGGAATCTCTGTAAGAATAAATGTACTAGTGCCTATCGTCACTCGTCTAGAACCTGGTATTGCTATCGGATCACTAACTCTAGGCCTAGGAGGTATATAAGATGGAGCTTCCACCACTGGGATGGAAGGTGCAATGTGACTAGTACTTCCAAACCTCTCCGCAAGGTAAGGCGTGGGAATGCCCCCAGGCATAGTGTTAGGGTCAAAGTCGGATTCAACATGAAATGTCAAATCGTGCATAGGAAAACTAGTCGTAGCATAACTACCATAGCTGGTACTAGGAGGGTCAAAGTGAGTCTCGGCATCATCCGGCATTCCATACCAGTAACGTGTCAATGGGGAATCTGCCCTAGGGTGAGGAGGTCTCTCATGAAAAGATCCTATTTGGGAAATAACAGGACCAATCTCAGCTAGGTCAGGTGAGGGATCATATGTAGGGGTAATCCCCCCATCATCAATACGAATGGGAGGAGGTGGCTCAGGAATAATCTCTGAATGATCCTCCATGGTGTGTGAATCAGTGTGTGACATAGTCCACCTGGAAAATCTAGGCCCCTCTCCCAAAGGAGGAGGAGAAGTGGAAGGCGGAAGTCCTGCTAACCGACAAGAACGACGCGGAACCGCACCCGACTCCACAATGACTCAAACAAAAAAGCAAAGACTCTCTATTTACGTCAACCCTAGGCCAACTAGCGTGCACAGAGCAATCACTATCAAATCTAAAGCCAAAAGCAAGCAAACAAGGGCTGGATAAGTGAGCTCCGAATGTGGCCGGTATGTCTCACCTAGGAGAGGCTTGAGAGGCCCTTGTCACCACAAGTGGAGGTTCGAAACCAATTATTGTGGCCCTCAGCTTCAACGCGTAAAGAGACTGTGTTATCCGACCCCAACCTGGCCGGGACACATGCAGAATAACCTATACACATACCCCCTCAATATACTAGGTAAGGTCACTAAGGTCACCTCGATATAATCAACGCTCAGGCGGACAGTCGCAGGCGGGATTGACCGTATGGGCAAAGTAGCAAAGCCCGAAACTCCCGAAAGAGCCCACAGATACGAATACAATCCTGGCTATATCGTCGGTGCTACACAGTTCTCGACCAGGGGTTATCCCAATCAACAACCGCTCACACTCCCTAGTGCTTGACTCCCTTTTGAGAGGAGCTTCCTGAGAACGCTGGTTATATAAAGGATTTCACACACTCCCTGGACAGACACCTAGTTGTTGTTGTTTAGTGATCTTGGAGAATTGACTTACAATGAACTATTCCAAGATCCTAAAACCTAATCTTGTTGGTGCACCCTAGAAAAGAAAAGAGTGTAATTCATTTTAATTAGTGTTGATTTTAGTTTGCCTTTATTACTCAAAAATAGGATATGGTCATGCAACTAATGGTGTTATGACGCAACAAGAAGTAAAATGCACACCTAACAATCAATGCAAATGCATTGTGTCCATGAAAACAGGGTATGCGTACTACGTGAATGCACAATTTCTTCTTCAAATGCTAAATGCAAATTTCCCTATATGAATTCCTAACTATTACTCCAAAGAAAATCTAGATCTAATTTAAGTACAATGCAAAATGCATAATGCAATGCATGATGATAAGCAAATATTTAGGATTTTTTGAAAATAGAGAGATACAAAAAGCAAGAGAATGATTCTAACCACCCCAGACTCTGCAAGCACACATAAACAGCATTCCAACAAAGAACTAAGGCAAAAGGACTCTAATGCACTAATCTCAAACAAAAAATCAAAGATGCCATGACAAGAACTTTCCTAAAAGAAAAAATTTAGGCTAAAAAAAAACGTTTCTGGTCAAACACAGAGGTATTAACAGACTCAGGCAGTGCCAAAGGAGACTCAGCAACTAACAGCATTCACCCAGCAATCCACAATCTTCCACAAAAAGGTAAAAACCAGGGTATACGCGACTGTGCGCAGTGAACCCGCGTGTATACACGGAAATCTCAGAGGAAACCGCGTGTATACGCGACTGTAATTGACAAACCCGCGTACAGGAAGAAAAAGATGCACAAATTCAAGGTAAACAGACAGGCTGAGACTAAATTCACACCAATCAGGCTCTACCTGGCATACATGCCCCCATACCCGACACAGAAACAAGAGAAAGAGAGCACTTCAAATACATTGAATGCCAAAAGATCAACCCCCAAAGGACAATTACTAGGAACTCCCCAGTGGAGTCACCAATTCTG
>LPNX010614505.1:281484-353480 GCA_001517045.1 Pseudotsuga menziesii | reverse complement strand
GGCCTCCACCACCTCAATCCTCCATCACTCCGATAGCAAGCTTACTAGCAAAGGGCAAGCTTGGGAAGAACACAACAGTGCTCCAAGGGACAAAGGGATGCCGACTCAAGCATAAGTTCTGGAAACAATGGACTATAGTTTCGGTACTCTCAATTCTCTCTTCTGCTTTCAATGTCTCAATGGTTCCTTATATAGCTTTTCAAAGTGATACTGAAAGGTCGAATCCGTGCGATCTCAAGGCATATGGAAGGCCAGGAGTCATGTGAGTCGGATCCAAGACAAGGAACGCTCCAAAGGATTTTGGATTATGTACACATCCCGATGTACGTGACTATAAGGGGAATATCTGCGTATGTACGCGGTTATCGGGGAAAATGCCGCATATATCATCTTTTCTAATGTTTTTAGGGATGGTCGATGATACATCAAAAGACAAAAAGTGGTCCATAGGGGCTAATGAGTCTGCAACGGGACAGGGGAAGGCCATACAATGTGTGATTCACCTAGTGTGGTGAAATCTGCTATAACATAGATCCAAACCAATCTTATCCTAGTGCCTGCTCCCTTGGCCCAAGCCGACAGGTTTTCCTTAAAAAACCCTCAGTTACGGTCGGATCGTACCTATCTGACAAAAAGTTGCGACCCATTTCACACCTCTTTTCTCGATAAGTGCGACCTAGGTCGTGTCTTCTGTCCTGATAAGTATGACCTAGACCAAAATTCTAGATTGCACTTGTCCAGGATTTCAGAGCAATCTCGGTCACTACTGTGACCCAATTTTGTGCGTCTTGTCACGCAGAAACCCCTGTTTTGTGAAAACTAAGTCTTTATGTTAATTTTTTTTTCCCGATCATGATTGTTTCATAGTTTTGTGTGAGCCCGATCACACCTATTCCACCGACAGATGTGACCTGCAATTTTTTAGTCCTTTTCGATGTTTGAGATCCTTTTCCAAACCCCCTATCTGTGTTCTACCCCTTCCCCGACTGTTTCCTTCCAGATATGATCGCTTACAACCCACTGGTTTGTTTTGTGATCCTATTTACCTTGTATTTAATACCCCTTAGTTGATATTGGTATTCAAGACCCCTTATGTGTTTCCTACCACTTTTTAAGTTCCTTATGCGCTCATTTACTTGTGTACATATTTTGTTGGAAGAATTAATTGTTTTGAAAAATATTTATTGTTATTTATTTTTCTTCAATTGTGTCTCATCCATGAGATCTCTGTGGTTTATACATTACACATCACTTTTTCACACATCTCGCACCCTAAAGTAAAACGCTTGGTTCATGACCCCAAGTTGAGCCTAAAAATTAACTTAACTCAACCAGCATTATAACCTCATTTGAGGACCAAAACAATATTGTAGTTATGTTAGGAGATTAGGGATAGGTATCTAAATAACACCCCTTTGGAACTTACATATGAGACATAGTTTGTTTCCATTAGGGTACCAAAATCCTATAGTTCTTGTTGACATAGTCACGACCGGTCTATCGGAGGCCCCCCTATTGTTCAAGGAAAATATTCCTTATGACATAAGGGTCTGGGTCACCAACGTACCAAAATTAAACTTGCAGACATACAGCTATCAAGAAATTTGAGAGGGAAATAGGGTGGAAAGTTAGTGGACCTTTTTTATGAAGGTTGATCCTAGATTTTCTCCTTCAATCCAAATGCTCCAACAGCTTCAAGGGATCTTCACACCTGCAAAAGAGACGGATACCTTCCTGTAGAATCTTAGATGTTATATAAGATATTAATGAAATATTATAATTGCAATAAGAAAACAATATAATTCATGAATCATAACACATAAAAACAATAGTGCACCAATTTGGGAAAAAATCTCTCTTTATTGATAAGCAGTGATGAAAGGTACAACCTATATCTGATACAAATCCTCCTCTCCTAGCCAAGGAGCTGAGTTATGTTGCTCCGAATATCCAATGGCATTCCTCTAGCATAACATTTCTCTATTTGATATATATTTAACCTCATCCCATCCCCTCTATTTATACTTGATGTACAGGAGGAGTTACGAAGGTTGAGATGGTTAGGGAGGTTGGGGAAGTTATGACTACGAGCCCAACTGTCCCTACCTAAACATGTTTTTATTTTTTAAATTTTATCTTAAGCTAACCATGGGTATGAATAATAGCAATTCACGAGTGAACCATGAATTTTATGTAATCACGGGTTGCATATATGGCTACCCACAAATGGTTCACAAGATGCAATGTCAGTAGTCGCGATTACACCTTAACATCTTTATAAAACGTGGGCAAGATTGGCAGGATCAAGATGTATCAAGGAAGATGCTCATCTATAAGTTATTGGATACTTCAATCCATTGTGTCCTTTTGTATATCAACGCATTTAGTGTCGGTACTCTGACGGAGAAGTGCAATTTCACAGGATAATAGATGCCCCCTAATGTATGACGTCAGAGGGAAACAATGGCTGAAATATATTACAATATTTATTCATGGAGAACTAATTTTCCATGGCCATGGAGAGGTACCTGAAACAGACAGATCAAATTCATGTACAAAATCATTTCTAAGGATTCCATGTTCAATAAAGTGGAACATTAGCTCCTTTATAATATTTGATTACATCATATGATACAGGAAACAAGGCCATGTATGTATTACTATGGTGGATCAAAGCTAAAATATACAACGATGAGTCTTCAATATCTAGAAGTAGTGTTATGGAACATAACACAATCTTGTGCAACTTAGGTTATACATATTGTAACCTAAGGTCTTCATCCAAATCCATGGTAACCAGTACAACCCCTACCATGTGAGTATGTGAGTTGAATTCAAACATGGAAGGAATTCCTCAGAGTGTCAGTAAACGAGTGATGCTGAAAACTGAAGAAAAGGAGTTCACCAATATGGATATTGAATCCTAATGTACCATAATCGAAACTCTAGGTATTTGTCTTCAGGAGATGTTGATGAGAAACTGTAGTGCGAGGAGGAAGGAAATGAATCCTTCAACAGATCATAAGAGTAACTGAAAGATTGGATGAGGAAAGGTAGACACAAGAAATTCTCAGAAATGATAATGATGGGAATCAAGATAACCAGACAGATGTAAATATCCTTGAACACTGAGCACGACACAGAGATGACCCAAGGAATCTTTAGAATTTCAGATAGGACAACTAGACTTATCCGTCATGTAGAAGACATGATCAGATTTCCCATGTATAAAGGACAAGTGGAGGATTAATAACTCGAAGTGATAGCTGAACTAGAAGTAGAAAACTGACACATGAATATCAAAAAGTTCAAATAATGCTTTGTCCAAGGATGACATTCTTCCAATGCTTATAATCCAAAGAGTGAAATTCTTCCTTTCCTTTCTTGTTAATTTTTAACAAATCAAAGAAACTCAACTCGAGTGTCTATTCATTTTTTACAAGCTTGAAGAGAAGAGAGAATAATGCTTGATATGTCACTAATTCATGGATTTTACGATCCCAAATTAGTAGATGCTCGTTGGTTTTTTCATAGTTTCGAGAGTCTGAAAACTCTAAAGAAGACTCTAGGGTATGATTTTTCATAAATTTAGTCTCCCAAGTTTGAAAAAGTATAAAACAATCCACAGGAGAAATCTCTTAGCTTCTAAAGAACTAAGGTATACATTGTTCGTACTTATTCGACAAGGTCTGAAAAATAGGTAAACTATCAGCAACCGATGCACCTTAAAAAGAATCATATAGCCTGAGTGTAACGAGTGTGAAGGAAGGAAAGATCACTCAAAAAGTACTATTTGTTTACAAGAAATGGGACTTACAACAATAAACTCAATGCTTTGTTCTTCGGGGTTTAGAGAGCATGAAAAAGACATAAAGTACGCTCAAAATATTTTTCATGTTTGGGTCCAGAGCACGAAAAAAGAAAAAACTAAGCTCATACCGAGAGTTCTTTTTCTGTAGTTTTAGTCCTTCATGTCTGGAAAAGAGATAACCTTACACTTGAAGATACTCTTCTCAATTCTGAATAAAAGAGAGTGTTCATTTCTCGTGAATAATCTACATGGACCATGTCACATCCCCAACCCTTACTCAGCGGAGAGGACGCGACATCATCTATCAACCTTGGTTGTCTAAGCCCCCATGAACATAATACATATATATAATGAATTGAACTTAATTAAAGCATATAAATACATAGATGCATAATAAAATGTACATGATACATAAAACAGAAGAAAATCATTCATTCAACACATTCATGCATTCAACATGTTCATGATAATTTCATAATAATTCATAAGCAAATACAGTTGTCGAACTTAAATAAACAAAAATACTTATCTTTGGAGAAGCTTGTCCCGCAACCAGCTATGTCGCTGCAATGTTTCGCCCAACCATAGACCAGTGTTCTCTTTAATCTCTTAGCAACACTGTCACCCCCGAGCTGGGCATGATTTTCCCCAAGGAATAAGGAACAATAGCAGACTTTCCCCATAGCCAAGGATACAATAAAACTCAGTCAAGCCAACACAGTTGGGTTTATCAGACTTACATAGGCAGTGGCTTACACTTAGCCAAATTCACATGAGACACAACCAATCCAACAGATGGGTTTATCATGCTACCATCCAAGCCATCCTTCCAATTGGGTTTATTAGGCTTCCAAGGAGGTGGAAAGACTGACTTCTAAGCTAGTGAGCTCAACCCCAGAGCTATGAACACCCACACTGAGTCTATCCTGGTTTCTAAACAATTACACACCCAACACAAGGAAATTTTCCCTTCTCTGCTACATAGTCCCTCAGGCCATGCCTTCCCTTCCAGTGCTATTCAGGGCATGCAAAGAAGAAAACCAGCCTTCTAGATTGGTCTGTGAGGTTCTTTCACACACTAGGTTTATCAAGCAAGTCTAGAATCTTTTTCCATTCCTTCAATCAATTCAAATGTCAAACATGGATGCACACATAGTGATCTCAGTCATGTGATTTATTAGAACGTAGCTGACGCCGGGGATTACATAAACACACAGAAATTTATGAATTTCTGAACATTGTCGATGCCAGAATGATTGCTGCAAATTAAAAAAAATACCAAAACAAAAAATGTTGCCGATCTTTCCAATCAAAGACACAAAATCGGATTTAGGGAAATTGTGTTAAGGAAAAACCACGAGAAAACAGGAGAAAATGTGAAGAAAAACAATCCACACAAAAAAACCAAAAAACGTGAAGGATCCAGCTTGTCGGAGAGGAGAAATTCCTGAAAGGTTGGTTCATACTTAGAATCGTTCTGGCTTGTTGGCTGCTACGTGAATGCAAAATTAGGTTTCCAAAACGTTTTTGTTCAATCCAAATCGTGAGGGAAGGAGAAGCACTTCCACATGAGGGAAAGGTGGTCGTTTTTGGTGTTTTCTTTCCCAAGAAATTCAAAAAATGTTTCCCCACTCTTCCAATCCCCCACTCCCTCATCCTTAGTAAAATCAGGCCGATATCTCATTTAGTTGCATTGAAATTGCCCGCTGTGGGTTTTACTTAAAAATTGCAATTTAACATGATGTTTAGCTAGCATTAAAAAAAATACCATCGGCCACACCTTAATTGTCGAAACATAAATACTAAATCGATGGTGGGAATTTTTCTTAGCTCCACACCATGATTATTTACATCATTTATTTAAATGAAAACGAGGTCAAAACCGGGGTATTACAGCCCAAAAAAGAGATAAATTACCACCAATGTAGATGATCGTTCAATTTACCTTAACGAGTCTGAATGATCAAGTTACTCAATTTTCCAGTATTTTTTTAAGGATTCATACTAGGGCCTAAAGATAACTCCATAAGGATGGGGAGCCTTATAATCGGGTGTAGTTTGGTAAAAACATGCAAAATGAGGCTCATTTTGTTGTGAAAAACAACTACGAATGCTCCTGCAACATACCACAACTGTGGCATGGGTACCAAAAAGGTAAGTAAATGTTATAAACTAGGGTTACCCATGTGAAGGAGGCCATATCCACAGAAGAACAATTATGTGTACGAGTTAAGAGGGGTTATACACCATAGTCCATGGATGAAATGAGATCCTAGGGTTTAATGAAGGATGAGGTATGAGTGTAAACTATACAACGGAGACCAAATCCTACCCTATATGCAACGGAAATAAACTTCTGGGTCATCCAGGACCTGTAACAGCTAAGAAAACCACATGGTATTAGTTTTGATAACTAAAATTGACTTTAAACTATACAAAGTGGGTAAAAAATTTAATTTTTTACTATAAATAGCTCAAAATCAAAACAAAACATATCATTTGGAATTTTTAACTATATTTAGCAAGTTGGTGTTCTCTCCCTCCTCTTTAATTTGATGCACCAATTTTAAAATTAATGGTGAATTTAGTGATTGTTTGCCATCCCAAAAGGCATCCAGGGGTAATCGTAGGTGGCCTTCATTAGACCCGCGAGTGCGACTTTTAACCGTGGGTTGCCTGTGGCGCAACCTGCAAGTGATATGCGTTGTGCAAAAAGCACAGTCACGAGTACTGTGCAAGCTATTTTTTCTTCAAAAAAATAATAATGAGATGGATTTTTGATGGAATCTAATGATCGAAATGTTTGCTTGGTAGGAAATCATGGTGCTGGAATAGCAGGAACAGGAACACGAGGACATGGACCGCGATGCAATGGGAGATCCTATAACTTTTCAAGCTTTGCAAATATGTGATTTGTTGAAGTTCTACTACACATCGAATATGCATGCCCAAGTCCGTCTACTGGAGACACTAATGAACTTATGGGATCGCGAGCTTGGGCTCTTTGACCTCCAAGGGGAAACCTTGGAGTTGACCGTAGATGACATTTATTTTATTAGGGGATTATCTCCCAAGGGGACACCTGTGAACCTGGAGGGCATTGGTCGGGGTGGTGACACACTCAGCATACAATATTACTTCAATACTTATTGTTTGCCTAGGACACAAAAATTGGGGATGCAAATATTGATTACACAGATTACCAGCCTTCCACTGAAAATCATGGTAAGCCCCATTTTCAAAGTTGCAGGGTCATCCATACTACATTTAGCAACACAGACCCATATGCGTGTAGTAGTAGAGTGTATGCAGGGTGCATTATTCGATTGGTGTTCAGGACTGGTTCCGATTATGAAGAAACAACTATCTAACCATAGGAGGGGTCGAAAGAAGAACTTTGGATATTCTATCATGTTAGATGCATTCTTCTTTGAGAAGGTTCATGTCCTCGGTCCCGTAGTGACCTTAACACCATGCCCACCATGTGAGTTGAAACTCACGCTATAGGGAGACATTTTCCTTTGACAGGGTGGCAGGGGTGGGATCCAAAGTGGACATGATGATCACTTCTACTCCTAATGGAGTATACAAGTACCTGCTCTTGAAAAGTTCCCCTATGCAGGATTAGACTTCAAGGGTGATCCAGAATGCATCCTCCCTCCTGGGGGAGCATCGGGAGAAATAGGTATAACTTTTTACTTTTTTATTATTTAATTTTTATGATATTTTGTTCATAAAATTATATATACATATGTACTTGAGTTTGACCTACTTTATGTTGATATGCAGATGTTGGACGTGTCTGTCCTGACGGACATCCCAGAACGTTTGTGTGGCCTGTGGAGATGACGCAATTCTTCGTGTAGTGGAGGGGAAATTAGCCAGGCTTACCCATGATATCCCCACACTCAGGATGGAGCATATCCCTATGGCAATGTAGGAGAATGTAGTTGGGGTTCCTCTGTCCTGCTTACGCCTTATTAGAAGGGTAACTAGGGCCTTGCTTTGTTACCGAGAGGTTGTAGAGGCAGATGCAGCCGAGGAGGCTGAGGATCGGCCCTAGATCTAGGCATTTTATGGATTGTAATCCTATTTTGTATTTTGATGTACTTATGACAGGATCTTCGGATCAGACTTGATGTATCTATGGACATATTTTTACACACACACATATATATATATATGGTTATGTGCATGTGCTTCAAATGTGTCTGTATATTTTAGTTTACAATGTGTGTTAAGTGCCAATCAAGTACATAATTTGCGTATGCATCGGTTATTTTATTATGATTTCTGAAATATGATTATATGAAATGTACTCAAAATTTCTTTCAAGTAATATGACACGTAAAAAATGACATAGTAAATTAGGGTTTTGCACCTGATAATCACCATTAAGGTGGGAAACAATGAGATGTGAGTCAATCTTGTCCTCCAGAAGGGTAATTCCATGCAATGTAGAATCCTATAGAAATTTAATAATTTAACTGTATTTAGAGACATTATTAGTCGCAAGACCTAAGAAGGTGCCACTAGAGGAAACCAGTTTTCCTGAGGGTGCCTAAATAACCTAGGCGGCTAAAGCCAGATTACAAGTGTGACGGTTGGCGCCATAAGAAAAACCTACAAACCACTCGTATGACATCTAAAACAACCAGCATACTATGTAAGAAATAATAACCAGTTAATGACCTATTGTACATAAACATACAATAATAATACAAGAAAAAGTGCCTTGCTTAAGGATAATACTTCTTCAGGTAGATCCCATTTCTGGGATCCGGTAGCTTGTTACCATCATAATCAATTAAATCATAAGCTCCCTTCTTTAAAATTTTTGACATAACATATGGGCCTAACCACATGGACTTAAACTTACCTGCCCCCAAGGGTTCCTTGTCCCAATCCCAAAGAAATAAAAGTTCTCCCTTGGAGAAAACTCTAGGTTTTATGGCTTTATCGTATTGGTTTTTGACCTGGTTCTTATGAGCCTCATTTGCAGTCAACACATCTCTGCGATGTTCATCTATATTTTCTAAGTGAAGCAAATATTCTTCAAGATATGTAGTGTCAGGAAGCACATGAATGGCAATTTTTAGGGATGGTATCTCGCATTCAACTGGTGTGATTGCTTCCACCCCGTGAATGAGCTAGAAAGGCAAGAAAATAGTAGCATCCTTAACATTAGTCTGGTATGCCCAAAATGCAGGGTACAACATGATATGCCAATTTTAGCTACTCACATTGATTGTGCACTTCAGAATGGTTTTCAAGGTCTTATTAACCGCCTCTATTTGTCCATTTGCCTAAGGGTAAAAGGAATATGAATGATCTTTCCTCAACCCTAGAATGGTGGTCAACTCGGTGATCATGATGTTCTGAAAAATGAATGCCATGGTTAGTGACAATATTCTTTGGTATGCCGAACCTAGAAATGATTTGGTTGAAAATTAAATAAGTTGTTGTTTCACCATCAACCTTAAAGTTAGGCATTTCCTCTTCCCACTTTGTAAAGTAGACTACAACGACAATGATGTACTTGTGCCCCCCAGCAGAAACTGGGTTGCATGTCATGTAATCAACCCCCCACTTAGTGAAATGCCCCACCGCGGTGACGGGAAACAAAGGAGCAGAGTGTGATTGCATCTTCCTGGTATATAGCTAACAAGGATGACAGTGATTTACAGCTTCCATACAATCTTTAAATATAGTGGACCAGAAATAACCGGCACCTAAAATATTTTGGTTCATTGCTAACCCTGATAAATGACCCCCACACACTCTGCTATAGGAACTAGACATGCTCTACCTCCTCGTGGGTGAGGCACCGATCTAAGATATAAGAATTCACCCCCCATCGATACAAGGTATCGCCGATAATAAGGTAGTTTTTTTCGTTAACTTGCAACTTACGTCAATATTCCCACGCAAAGAACACATGGCACTTAAGAGTATGGAGATATACTAGGATATCTTCATACTAGGGATCAGAGGTTGAGATTAAAAATATATACTCATCTGGGAATGAGTCTTCTTCCACCACTATAGTCTCTTTCGTCGGGAATTCCTGTTAGATTTTTATCATTTAAGCAATATGATCTTAGGATCTTATCTGAGAGAATAACATGCACAGCAATAATCACAAGATACAAGAGACATAAATAATTTTCCTCGGGGAAACCATAAAGGAGAAAAACCCGCAACTTCCTAAGAGATAGAATGAGCACCAATAGCAGCAGTAAAACCCAAAGACAGAAAAGATGATCTCCATAGTTGTTCTCTCTCTCTCACTTGAGAGAGATTATCCTCTCTCACTCATGCACCCCAGTGAGTGAGTGTGTGTTGTGTGTAGAAATGAGGAGAGCCTCACTTCTATTTATATTCTTTCGTTCACTTTATGTCCACTCCAACAAGTCAGCCTCACTTAACAATTACTTACCAGGGCTGACTTCTCTAGGAGAGTCTAATAACCCTAGTACCCCATAACTGTGGGTACTTTTCCCTCCGATCAACAAGGAGGGTTAACCTTATCTCAATTGTGGGGACTATTGCCCCAAATTACAATGGAGGGTTAACCTCAATGACTTTGCATGACTTGTTTACATTATTGATTCTCCTGATAGGAACATCGGGTTATGACATGACTCAATTACATTACAGATACTTCCTGATAGAAACATCGGGGTACAATACATAAGATATATAAGTGAATACATTCTAAAGTTACAAATACATCAACACTCCCTCTTAACTAGGAAGGTATTCTCTCGACACAATTTATCAGCATAAGTCTTCTTCTCTGTGTCATCTGGATCATCATCAAGTCATATTCATCTTCAAGACATCTTCATCATCAAGTCATCTTCATCGCAAGTTATCTTCATCAAGTAGGGATCATCATTGGATCGAGATCATCACTGGATCATCATCAAGTATGTATCATCACTTGATTTGGAGCATCACTGGATCATCATCAAGTTTGGATCATCACTTGATCTGGAGCATCACTAGATCATCATCAAGTCTGGATCATCACTTGATCTGGATCGTCACTGGATCATCATCAAGTTTGGATCAACACTTGATCTAGAGCATCACTGGATCATCATCAAGTCTAGATCATCACTTGATATGGATCGTCACTGGATCATCATCAATTCTATATCATCACTTGATATAGAGCATCACTGTATCATCATCAAGTCTGGATCATCACTGTTGGATCATCACTGGGTCATCATCATTGGTTCTATCTCAATTCTACTCGTCACAGGAAGTTCTACAGAACCAGCTCTTTTTTCATGTTGGTTGTAGGCCTAGCCTTCATGTAGGTCTTCATCGTCTTCAGCACTTATATCTGACCATGGAATGAACCATGTCATAAAGGCCCACCCAGCACTTACATCTGACCATGGGAGGAACACATCCAATAACTATGTCAGAAAGGCACGCCCAACACTCACATCTGACCATTAGAGGAACACATCCAAAGCCCATGTCAGAAAGGCCCAACACTCACATCTGACCTCATCTTGTCAGAAAATCTCTACACTTATATTCGACCTCATCATGATAGAAAGGCTTTGCACTTGCATTTGACCTCATCATGTCAGAAAGGCTCTGCACTTACATCCGACCTCATCATGTTAGAAAGTCTCTACACTTACATCTGACCTCATCATGTCAGAAAGGATCTACACTTACATCCCACCTCATCTTGTTAGAAAGGATCTGCACTTACATCCAACCCCATCATGTTAGAAAGGCGCTACACTTACATCCAACCTCATCATGTCAGAAAGGCTCTGCACTTACATCTGATCATGTGGGAACACATCCCTCAATCACAACAGAATGGATCTGCACTGATCATGTGAGAACACATCTCACAATCACATCAGAATATATCTACACTGATCATGTGGTAACCCAACCCACAATCACATCAGAGCATCTCTACACTTATATCTGATCATGTGGGAACATATCCCGCAATCACATCAGAATGGCTCTGCACTGATCATGTGGGAACACATCCCACAATCACATCAGAATATCTCTGCACTGATCATGTGATAACACAACCCACAATCACATCAGAGCATCTCTACACTTACATCTGACCATGTGAAGCTCAGCCTTCCACCATGTCATAAAGGCCACAGCACTTACATATGACCATGGAAGGAACCAATCCTCTCACCATGTCAGAAGGGTTCACGGACTCATCACTTCCCCTTGGAAGGAAACTCAATCTGGAGAACACCAAGCTTCTCCCTGAAGTACTCAAACTTCACTCTGGCCATTTCTAGCATAGAATCATATCAGGGTTGATTACGTCCAAGGATAACCTCTGAGCTTCAGCAGGACCGATTTCATATGAGGACAACCTACAGGATTGATTACGTTTGAGAAACCTATGAGATTCTCCAATATTTATGCTCATACAACCTGTCTCACCGACTATGCTAGAACTCCTTCTTTCGAGAGATCTCGATCTGGATCACATATTAGAGCTTCACTGCTCCTCTCTGCATCATACAAAAAATAAATTCAGATCAACCAAATAAAATAGTAGTTTTCAAAAGAAACATACTACCTCCCAAATAGCAAGTGGCAACATATTTTGCCTCAGTTGTAGTCAGCGCCATGCAGGACTCCATCCTGCCAAACCAAGAGATCACACTCGATCCCATATTGAAGTAGCACCCCAAAGTGATATTCCTATCAATGGCACTACCTGCCCAATCCGAATCCACATAATAATGTTCTGATTTGCCTCATACTTGATCCCATACTCAACTGTACCCTTTATTCACCTCACTACATGCTTTGCAACCATCACGTGAACATGTCTCGGATCTATCAGGCACATGAATTTTTTCACAATAAAGCAAGTATCAGGTCTCGCATTCATCAGGTACATCAAGGACCCAATCATCTGATGATACATCATAGCATCAACTGACTCTGATGAAGAATCACTCAATAGCTTCAGGTTCGATGCCATAGGTGTCACCATGGCCTTGTAGTCCATCATCCTAAACCTCTTCAGGATATCTACTGCATACTTCCCTTATCCCAAGGAGATTACATCTGCATTCTACCACACCTCCATGCCTAGAAAGTTGTACATCATATCCAATTCTTTCATCTTGAACTCCGCAACAAGTCTCCTTCTTGCAACTTTAATGAGTTCCTCTTTTTTTTTTCCAGGAATAGGTCATCGACATATAACAGGAGCATCACTGGTCTTCCACCTTCAACCTTGAAGAAAAGTTTGGAATCTGCTTTACTCTCGTTAAAGCCTAAAGTCATAAGTAATCTATCCATCCTGACATACCATGTCGAACCTTGGGATCTTTTGCAATCACTCCCTCTGAAGCAGAGCATCATTCTCCCTCTGTCTTTCATACTCTATGCACTGAAACATTCATTAAGTAGCTTCCTATGCTACTAATATTCTATGTATCCATCTAGGGTCACTGGATACTAAGATCCTCTATCTTGAAAGCGTTCTTTTTGCACCCATCTATGAGCTTGTCATCCTCTATAGGATTTTATATTCAACCTTGTAGCAAAGGTTAAGATCTTCATCACTCTAGGTGATCTTCAAACTCCTCATGTATGTGTTATCCCATGGGTTCCTTTTGAACTCATACAAAGCCTTCTTTAATTTGCACACATGAGTCTTCCTGTCATGTGTCTTATCTTCCAATGGATGCAAATGTCTCTTCGTATTTTATTCCTTCTTTCCTTGAGAAGCCTCGTGCTATGAATCTTGCCTTGTATCCCACAATGTTGTCATCTACTGCATGATTGATCTTGTAGATCCATATGGAAGACATTACAGACTTCCCTTTAGGTCTCAATACTACATCCTAGACAACATTCTTCTGAACTGGTACTCTCCTTCCCTTTCTTCTTGGCTACTTCTTCAGAGCTGGAAGGCTTTGCATCAATGATGTCACTCAACAGTGTCACATAACTACACTGTGTCTGAAGCCTCTTGAATTCTTTCAAAGTATCGTCATATTCTTCTTTATCTTGGATTATTTCTTGAATTGTCGTCACTTGTTCTTCGAAACAGGTCTCATCCTTATTTTCTTGTAGGTGATTGTACGCCATCTTTCCTACAATTCAAATGCATTTGTATGGTTAGAAACATTTCATAACGCATATTCATAATGGCAAATTCATATGCATAAATATATTATTATACAACTATTTTAGCCAATACAACATTTATCCATATCTCACGGAAACTTTCTAGATGCCTTCCATCTCTACCAGGACAACATTGAAATTGTGTACTAATCCAATATGTCAGAAAAGAGGTTTCATTCCAGATAAGTAGTAATGGATATTTGTATAGCACCATGGGCTACTTACCGATCACATGTATATTATTAGTATACTGTCATTAATACAAAAATTCTATCATGCATAACATATAAACAAATGCATAACCAAACAATATCATGAAATGACAATTGAATACTTATCTTTATTTGTTTCTTGGGTAGACTCCTTCTTTCAACTTCATCATCTTCTTCATTCATAACAGCATCATTTCTTATCCAAAGGCTTAACATGGATAAGAGGTTCTTCAAGAATTGAGTTCTTCATATTCCTCATTGCTTGAGGGATCTTCTTTGAATCACGAGAGCTTGATCTTCAATTGCTCCCATCTTCTCTTTCTCTTATTATGAGCCGAGCTTTGTCTTGTGTGTGCTCTTCCCAGAGTCTGCTGAAGGTAATCACTTCCTTCTGGAACACATTCCTTGAATGAATAAATTCCTTGATCATGGGAGGCTATTCGAGGTGGTTATCACAATTCTGCATTCTCCACTTCTTCTTCTACCACTTCAAGTTGTTCTTTGATTTGAGAGACCCTTGTATAGTATGACTGTATGGTCTCTGCATTCTGTATCTTCACATTATTCAACTGTTTTCTCAAATTCATATTTCGATTTATGTTCTTTCCTTCAAATAGCTTGGTCAAGGAATAAAACATCTCTTTCGGTGTCTTTAGGGAAGACACTTGAGGTATAAGGTGATCTGTAATTGAAGCAGCAATGATCTTCTTGGCCTTGACCAAGTTCTTCTTGTGTAAGGCTTTTAGCCTCATCTCCCTTGGGAACTAGAACCTCTCTACTTATGCAGGTGTCCAATTCATTTTCTTCAAGAACCAGTGAGATCCAATACTTCCATGCTTTAAATTTTTCAGTTTCACCAATATTTTCATCAAGCTGGTGTGACTAGTCATTTAGAAATGAGAACCTCAAATGTAAATAGCAAAAGATTAGATCTTACCGATTTGAGGTGTCCGTCCTAGTTCCGGAGCTGGATGATCTAGGGTTTGTCAGAGAAACCCTCATTTTCAAAACTTGGAATCTTTCATATCTGATTGGATAGAAATATAGATCTCTTCAAGCCGAGCTGTCCAATGTACTCCTTTTCTGAAAATAGTGGAGGGAAGCTCCCGGAATAGGAAGCCCTAGTTTACAAATTTCTTCTGCAAACATTCCCGATATTGTTTCTGCCGTATCTCCAAAATTAATTCTCCTTTGTGTCTAAAATTTTGTAAGGAGGTAACATATTATGTCTTATTTCCAACACCATAGGTTTGACCAGAATTGGTTTCACCAATTGGGACGTATGAAAGTTTTCCCAAGGTGACTTATTTCAGGACTGTTCAGCATAGAGAACTTGTATGGACTGCCACGTGTCCCTGTTTCATCATTAGGGTCTGAAAATTTTACCAAAGAAATTAAATTCCATGCCCTATCTAGAAAATCTTACAAAATTTCATTTGGATCTTTGTATCCCGAGATATTTCAATTCTCCCTAGGTGGCTTGTTTAGGGATGAGTCCTGGAAGAGGCTGGAACCCTGATTTGGAGGAAACATATCTCCCAGAATATAGTGAATCAGAGGCTGAAATTTTTACACAAGGTACATAAGGATTTATATTCGGCCTATGAGCATTTTGGCCTCTAAGAATTCTTGAATACTGATATATTATGAATGTTCCAAAACTACCCGTTTTAGTATTTTAGGGTTTTTCAGGCCCGAGGTCAATTAGGGTTTGACTTTCCTAGAGTTTTACCGAACCAAAAATATTGACCTTGGTTTCTAAAATTCTATTTTGATGAGGAGAGAAATTCTATTTCGGGCTCACTCAAAAATTCCTCTTCTGTAAAAAGTCCTAATTTCTCGCTGCAAAAATCCCGCAGCAAAAACTAAAAATGCCTAGAATCAAATTATGCTTCGACAGAAAGATGCGCCCTTCAATGGAGAGTTATCCTAGCATCCTTATGTTGATGGATTGTGGAGAGAGACCCAAAAATTAATAAGCCCTAGCTTCTGCAGCTGCACAATGTCTTCTTCTCAGGTTAGCTCTGATACCATGTTAGGTTTTTATCATTTAAGCAATATGATCTTAGGATCTTATCTGAGAGAATAAAATGCACAACAATAATCACAAGATACAAGAGACACAAATAATATTCCTCGGGGAAACCATGAAGGAGAAAAACCAACAACTTCCTTAGAGATATAATGAGCACCAATAGTAGCAGTAAAAGCCAAAGATAGAAAAGATGATCTCCACAGTTGTTCTCCCTCTCTCACTTGAGAGAGCTTCTCCTCTCTCACTCATGTGCCCCAGTGGGTGAGTGTGTGTTGTGTGTAGAAATGAGGAGAGCCTCACTTCTATTTATATTCTTCCATTCACTATATGTCCACTCCAACAAGTCGGCCTCACTTAACAATTACTTACCAGGGCCGACTTCTCTAGGAGAGTCTGATAACCCTAGTACCCCACAATTGTGGGNAAGGAGGGTTAACCTTAACTCAATTGTGGGGACTATTTCCCTGACTTACAATGGAGGGTTAACCTCAATGAATTTACATGACTTGTTTACATTATTGATTCTCCGGATAGGAACATCGGGGTATGACATGACTCAATTACATTACAGATACTTCTCGATTGAAACATCGACGTACAATACATAAGATATACAAGTGAATACATTCCAAAGTTACAAATACATCAACAATTCCGAGATCAATTCTGCGAATACTAAGGATTTTTTTAGACTTGGCATATTGAAAATCCAAGTCAAAATCTTGAATAATGACTATCCATTTATTGAATTTTTCCCTAATTATACGTCAAGATAAAACATATTGGAACAAATTCACATCTACAACCACTGTGGTTATCCGCAGCAAGATATAGTGTCTTAGCCTCTGAATGGCATAGACTACCACCAATGCCAACTTCTTGGCGTGCGAGTATCAAAGTTCAGGACCTGCTAATGATCGACTAAGGTAGTAGACAACATGCTCTTGGAGCTCATCGTCTTCCTAAACTAGTCTTACTCCTATGATCGACTCGAATGCGGCTAGATACAATATAAAATCTTTAGTGTAATTTGGAGGACGTAAGAGAGGATCCTATCGTAAATCCTTTTTTGATGCCTCGAAAGCGTGTTGTACGGTTTCATCCAACAGGAATGGGGTTTCTTGCTTCAAGGAAATTGGATTTCCCCTGCAGAATCTGCAATTTCCTGATAGAACGAGGAGGAGGCATATTTACAATGGCATCAACTTTTAAGGTATCCACCTGTATTCCTCTATTTGAAACAATGAACCCTAGTAACCTCCCTGAATCGATGCAAAAGATAGATTTATGGGGATTCAAGTGTATCTTATAGTGTCTGCATCATTCAAAAATCATACGTAGATGGCCTTGATATTCCTTTCTATTGCGATAATGGGAAGGAACATCATCCAAGTAAGGTTCGACGATATGCTTTATTTGTGGAAGGAAATTTTCATTTCCCGCTGGAAGGTAGCTCCATCATTTTTTAAACCAAAGGGAATATTCTTATACGTGAAGGTTCCCCAAGGACAAATAAAGGTTGTTTTATGGCGGTCTTCCAATTTTATTTGAATTTGATTGTACCTCGAAAAACCATCCATAAATGAAAATACTTCACTACCCTCACAAGCATCAATAATCTAGTCGATGAATGGAGTGGGGTAGTTATCATTGGGACATGCCTTGTTTAAATCATGAAAATTAGTGCAAAAATTTATAGTCCCTTTTTTTCAATCAACTGGAATAGGATTGGATACCCATTCCATTAGATCAGTCGGGTGAATAAACCCAGCTCTCAGCAGTTTTTCCACTTCAGCCTTGATGGCTGCCTCTTTCAGCAGATTTACTAGTCTAATCTTTTATCGAACAGGTTTCGTATTAGGGTAGGTATGGATATCGTGTTCAACTATAGATGGATCAATTCCTGGACTCTCCTCATATGACCGGGAAAATAAATTGCAAAATTCCTTAAATAAGGAAGTGTAAATGGAAATATCTTTCGGAGGATAGTTTGCGCCAATATGAACATTTTCCATGATGTTATGTTTTCCGTAAGTTTTGATTGAAACAGTAGTAGAGATATTTTCCATATTCCCCTCCACAAATACTCCCTCCTTGGGTAAAGGATTAATTGGCATACCAACACCTTCTTCCAGTCTCACATGGAACTTTGAATTCTCAATCTTGCTTAAATTTGGAAGGAAGAAGGACTTGTAGTGAAGGTCTTCACAAATATTTTCTTGTCCAATCATAGATTCTTGAATGGGTTCATACGAAGGAAAAACCATCTCCAAGTAATCATAGGAATATGTAGAGTTCTTCACCCAAGTGGGAAGATAGGATTAATCTTACTCCTCTTAGACTAAAGAAGGAGTCGCAATGGAGTCAGTAGCAGCATTAGATATAGCTTGATAAGCTACTTCCACTACTAATAAGGGCACTTGAGGCTCTTCTCGTGAAGGGAGGACCCAGTGGTCAGTTTTATCTACAACCTTCACGATATAATTCCTGACACTCGTTGAACCTAAGTATTAAATAGGGGCTGGTATATTGAATTTTCCCATCAATGATGTATACAATCCAACCCCCAAGCTCTTGTTCATCGGTTTTGACTAATTGATCAATGGCATCGTGGACTCATTAGTTTCCAGACATCCTTTCCGAGTAAAACTGTGCTAGTCAACTATAACCAACCTCCCTTCGTGTGAAAACACTAAGACCCAGAAAATGGATGAGGGAATAGCACACGTGGAATAATTCCAACTTCTCCCCAACAACATATTATATTCCAATGGAGCAACAATCACTTTAACTTCAACATACATTGATTTCCCTACCAACTTTATTTCGAAATATGGTAGGATACCATGTGGACGGAAAGATATTTCATCGAAAGAAGTAAGTAGAGTGTTAAATGGGACCAACTATGGGGATCCCAAAGCTTTCCAACAAGAAATCGACATGATGTATGTGGAATCACCTTCAGCAACCATTGTTCATCCAATGGTTTTTTCTCCATGGAAAACATCGATTAACAAGGCCACGTGGTACGGAAGCCGTATTTTAACATCAGAAAGATCAAATTTGGCCAGCTTGATTGTTGAGTCCATACTACCTATGGCTGCCAAGAGTGCATCCCTTTGAGAAGGAAAACTCTGCAGCACCTCCAATGCTGACATTGCACAAGGTGTTTGAGCTAAGTATTCTACTACAGAGTAGTTAAAAGCAACCCTAGCATTAGGATTGTGGAATGTTTTCTTAAAGACATCTTTTGGTATCTTGGGAATTGGTTCAGCTGGTTTCTCAATGGTGAGAGGGGATGAAGTTTCAACAGTATAATTACCTTTATCCTAAGCCTTTGATTCATAATTTTTGTTTGTTCTTTGAAGGAAAGTACTGGATCATACCATGTTGATATAATTGTGATCAGTAGGAGCACTAGTTGTGCCCCCGGAATCTTTCGAAACAGAAGTTGCATTCTGCCCTTGGAGAAAGGGATCCTTTAGGAAATCCGGTTGTTGAGTTTTAAGCATATTTTGTGCTTATTCCATTAAGGAGCATTGATAAGTAAGATGGTCTCCTTGGAACAACTTGCAAGGAAACTTAACCTTCTTCTTGTATTTCTTGCCCCCCTTGGAATTATTTGTGGGATTTTGTTTGTTTTGGTTTCCCTCACCCTTCTTCCCTTTCTTCTTTTTCCCACCGAGCTGTTGATTTCCCTTTTGGGAAGACTGTGCATAATAAAAATTAGCACTTTATAGTGAAGGACTGGTAGCCTTAGATTCCTATGCTGTAGATTGTTTCACTGACAACTCATGGAGTTGTTTGACCAGTGATTCTACAGTGGGAGTACTAACTAAACCAACCACACCATCGGCATGGGTTCCAGGCTTGGGTTTCTCTTGGTCATTTGTAGACCTCAAGGCCTCAGGGATAATTTCATTTAAAATCCTAGACTGAGAAAATATCAGATCTAACTGCTAGGCCTTGGGGATTGCCTCTTCCTTCGTGGTAACTCCCGATGTGGACACGTCCTTAGAAATATAAGGCATTAGATATTTCAAGAACCAATCCAATAAGAAATTAGGAGGGATGGTGGCTTTAATAGGCCTCTTTCTCCTTCACCACTCCTAAATATGATCAAATATGTGTGTGGTCATGTTCTATCGAAAAGTCGACAACAAGTCTGTACAAAAATCATACCGAATAGGAAGTTGAAAGTGATTTAGGAACATGGTTTCTAAATCAAGGAATATAACATAAGCAGTTGACAGAATTTCTATGTACCATTTATCCACTACATGGGTTAACGTTCTCTGAAATAGCTTCAACCGAACGGAGTCATTGTTCAGTGAGTTGAAAGAGCAACAAAGGTGAAATGTGGTGATGTGAGCACCTGGATTCTCGCCATTTTTCCATTCAAAATTTGGGATGTATGAGGGAATTTTTATGGGTACAGGTGGCCATGCCACATTGTGATGCACAGGGTCATTCATTAGTTTAAACAAATCTGGAAAGTTTAACGTTTCCAAGAAAGGAATTTTTGGCCTAGTTGAGGTTTGATATCGAGGAGTTTGGGGTGGGGAAGTACCTACCCCATGGATCCCAAAATAAAAGGTGGGGTTTCCCTCGGCCACCAGCTGTGATGTCGTAGCACTATTCTAAAACAAGTTCCACCTAAAAGCTAGAGGATTGCTGACTTGTGGTGTGTGATAGATGGTTTCACTTTCTACATCCAAAACTGGAGTTTTAAAAGTATGGGCAGAGATTCCTCCACTAAACCATGAAAAAGGAGAGCTCCCAAAAGGGGTGGTCAAAACCTGACTAGAGGTCTAAAAACTGTAAGGTGTAAAGGTACTTGGGTTCCCCGATGACATACCCACTTAAGTAAGTGATGGGCCTACATAAGGTGTAGATGGAGGAATATGTCCTCCATTCCACGGAAATCCATACATAAATGAAGTGGACCCACCTGGACCACTTTGGGCACTCTGCATGAAAGGAGACAAAGTAAAAGGTACACTCGTAATTCCAGGGACTGCCCCACTAGACTAACCTATAACATTAGAAGGTGCTAAGGGATTGACCACTTGAGCACTCAAAGAAAGAGGTGCAGTAGATGCACTAGGTCTTGGAGAACTTACCAGAGGAGGTGAGACTCCAGCATCCAACATGGCTGAAGTAGGGGTAGACATACCCTCTCCTATACTTGACATATCTAGGCTCAAAGAAACACCAAAAACAGGTGAACTAAAATCAAGCACTTGGAATATCACACAATCATTCAAGTCAATTAGAGGTGTATTATAATTCTTGAAAACTCGTCAGCATGCAAGTCTTCCATCTCTACTGATGGGTTTTATTCCTACACAAGTGTAAGTTTCGGCTCACCTGGAACTTTGCCAACACTGGTCGGTTCGAAAAAACTGTCTGTATCAAGTATCCTCCTTTGAGGTGGTGGTGGATACTCCAATATAAAATATGGAGGAAATTTTTGCAACCTTCTAGACCTACAAAGAATATGGTCCTCCACAACTAAAAATATAACTCACACACCTAAATTCCAACTAAACACAAACACAACCAAAGAGAGAACACTAGAATTTCCTAAATATCACAGACACACGAGGTAAAAGATACACCTTCCAAAGGAAATTCTAGGATGATTAGGGCCCGGATCCAACTAGTGAAGATCGAATGATGGTTACCTGGAATATCGTGAATATTTTTCTGCGTGCAAGTGCTAGAATCACCCAACTTCCCTCCCAAATTATCAATCGAGGTTACCTTCCAAGTTCATCCTAGGTGCACTGGAAATAGCCTTACAATGTCACCTGTGAAAGAACCTAGTATCTGAAGACTAAGGCTACCAAATATACAATGATAGTTCAACAGAATAGTCACTGTCCTGATCGATGTGCATGGGAAGGGTATCTAAGCCCAAAATTATAACAATATCGGCACCTCATGGGTCCCAAGAAGTTGTATTGATAGAACCCTCGTATGCACAACAATCTTGGTATATGATCAAACAAGGAATTGGAGGGTTATCTCCACAACCAAGTTTTCACACGGCCTCGTGCTTAACTCCTGTGTTAGAGGATATTTTCGGATTGTCCCTTGTAGAAGTGGATTTACCTAAATGTAGGCCACTATGTCTGAAATCAAAGTACTCCTGGACAGTTAAAATATCCTATTCTAAGAACCTAGCCTAAGCTAGTTGATGATCGAACCTATAAAAATAAAGATTAGTAATAAATTTTAAGTTAAGCATTATTTTTATGGATTTATTACTCAGAGCTAGTGGAGTGGAACTGAATCGTGTTTGGACCCAATAGGTGAAATCAAATGATGTATAAATTTCAAAATAAATGCAACTAACAATGCTCTTTTTTCTTTTTCTTTTTAAATGAAACTACTAAAACTTTTTTAAATGATTTTGAAAAACACAAGGATTTAATATTTTTGATATTTTCTTAAAAGAATGGGAAAACAAATAATGCAAATCTATGCAAATGAAACTGTCTTTTGTCTTTATTTTCAAAAAACTCAATTTTTTTATGCAATTAAAATGAACCTAAGCAAGTTAAGAAATATCGGAATGTATATAAATGCAAATGCTAATAGTCATATCCTCATAATAACAATCTTCAACAAGTAAATCAAAGATGACTCAAACCCTAAATTGGACAGAATAATTGGTAAAAATGACTAACCTATACCTCTACAATAGCAATCCAAGGTATATCAGTGTCCTAAAAGGGCTGACAGACACCAGTAACCTATAAATACATAATCATTCAAACCAAAGAGCCAAGAAGGGAAGACCCAACACATTCACAAAAATAGGATTCAGACCTAACCTACTCAAAAACCACTTTATCAACAAGCAAAAGCGAAATGCATACACCAATAGCAACAACACAATGCTAAAGAAGCAACCCTACAGACACCTGAGAAGCTAAAAAGCAAAAATCAGGAAAACCCCTAGCCATCTGACCTATACCTATAGGAAATCATGATTGTCACTTACACAACCCACGAATACAACAGGGTAATCGCGACTGTATGTATTGACAACCCGGGGTTATAGTCAAGTTTTTTAAAAAGGAAAAGAAATGACTAAAGGATCTCGGGAATGCAACACTGGAAACTGAAATTAAAATCCAAGCAAAACACTTACAGTAATCAACAGATCAAATTGGATAGGAAAAACCCAGAGAACAAACCCAAAACAAGTTAGACTCCCTAGTGGAGTCTCCAGTTTTGTTGTTTAGGGAAAATCTACCTTATGACCTAAGGGTCTGGGGTCACCAACGTACCAAAATCAAACTTCCATACATACAGCTATCTATAAATTTGAGAGAGAAATAGGGAGGAAATTTAGTGTACCTTGTTTATGAAGGTTGGTCCTAGGTTTTCTCCTTCAATCCAAATTCTCCAGCAACTTCAAGGGATCTTCACACCTGCAAAAGAGACAGATACATTCCTGTCGAATATTAGATGTTATATAAGAGATTAATGAAATATTATAATTTCAATAAGACAACAATTTAATTCATGAATCATAACACATAAGAACATTCGTGCACCAATTTGGAAGAAAATCTCTCTTTTTTGATAAGCAGTGATGAAAGATACAACCTATATTTGATACAAGTCCTCCTCTACTAGCAAAGGAACTGTGTTTTGGTGCTCCAAATATCCAAGGGTATTCCTCTAGCATAACCTTTCTCTCTTTGATATATCTTTAAACTCAACCCCTCCCTTCTATTTATACTTGATAAACAGGAGGAGTTACGAAGGTTGGGATGGTTAGGGAGGTTAGGGAAGTTATGATTAGCCCAATTGTCCCCAACTAAACATGTTATTATTTTTTTTAATTTTGGCTTAAGATAATCATAGGTATGAATACTATCAATTCACGAATGAACCGCTACTTTTATGAAGGAAAACCATAAATGCAAAGTGTGATCATGTAATCGTGGGTTTCATATATGGCTACTAGCGAATGGTTCATGAGCTGCAATGTCAATAGTCGTTATTACACCTTAATCTCTTTATAAAACATGGGCAAGGCTGGTAGGATCAAGATGTATCAAGGCACATGCTCATCTATAGGTTATTGGATACTTCAATCCATTATGTCCTTTTGTGCACTAACACAATATTGAGTGTCAGTACTCGGACGGAGAAGTGCCATTTCATAGGATAACACCCCCGCTCTGCGGGTGTATGTTGGCAAAGACATATTCATTTATAGGGGTTCCCACTCTGTCAATGCCCTACAGTGCAATCTCCCTGAACACCGGTCGAGACAGGTTTTACCCTGTCCAGCAACATCTGTGGAGCAGACGAGGTCTCACCCGAGGTGTTCAAGGGAGAGCTGTCAGAACCGAGTTTTTGATAGTGGGAGAGGAGGTTGTGGGGATCCGATGGAGGGAGACCATAACTTATGCGATCATCATATAGTATAAAAATATCATAGCATTATTCATGAAACATCATAGCACATCAAACAGTTACAGAAACATAGATTGCATCAACTTAAAAACAACAGATCGCATTGACATAGTAGGAAGAGACTAAACCGCATATATATTATGTCATTGTAACAAAACAGAGTCGTAGCATCATAATAGATCCATAACACAAATGAGAATGGAGCCATACTCATCACATCATATATTAGTCTTGCTCAGATGTACCGTATTACACAATTCTTCTCCAAAACTAGAGATTGCATACACTAGGAAGAAGCCCAGATAAAATCACAGTTAAGACAGAAAATTCTCCATAAAATAGATTGCACCAGATCGTATCCCATACAGTCGCGCATACAATCACATACAATCACTCACAACTACATCACATACATCATGTATGACTCCCTCAATTGCCCCAAAATAGATCTATAAATAGGCTTATGCGTTTACATCAAGGGTCCACTACTAACTGACTTCTAACCGCTACTAACCTATTGCAAGAAAACTTGGTCAAAATATACATAAAATATTCAAAAAGCGGTTATGTTCCCGCTTATCACGCTGATATTCCCTTGTGCAATATCGTGTGATCTTGCGCAACTGTCACAACGTTGTCCAACTCACTTGCCCCAAACCCCTTTGCCAACATTCCCCCAACACAGTTTTGTGGCTCACCCTCGAGCCACGTCAAGTTGATAGGGTGCATGTCAAAGTCTTGTCCTTAAAATCTTCAAATTGCTGTGCAATTTCACAAACCTACAGTTGGACTTTACTAGTGATACTCTAACAATTAGTCAAAGTTTGTTGGATGGGGTGCTCCTCACTAGCCTTGTTGTCGACCATTTGGTGTCGCCTTCAGCTGGTTCATTTCTTGTAACTTCTCTTCTGCCAACTGCATGCAGACCTGATGCAGTTCCTATGCTTCCTTCTTTAGCTTCTCAGCGGTATTCTGGGACTCGACATAGCCCTCACCCAAATATTTTTATCGTGCCACCAACTCCAGTATAGCGCCATGCTACAACTCAACCAACGCTATAGCTGACAGTTTGTTCAGATCCAAAGTCACGCTCTGGATCAGGTGCAGCTGCTGGTGAACTTATTCATTATCGACGTCAATCGCAGTCGGGGGAACTTGCACGTTCCTATCCCAGGGCTCAGTGTTGATCGACAGGGTATCCTGCAACAGAGGTCTTGCCAATGGTTGCTTAGAAACAATATAAAAAATTGACTCTAGTCTAATTCTTACCGCACCAAATTCTTCATGGTTGGATTTGTGGATCGTTGTAGTCAGAGTCGTAGATGAATCAGTGACAACATTGATAAGCCACTGCAGTTGGTCTTCCATCCCCGATTTGGTACCACTACCTACCTCATACTCCTGCTGCCATTTGGTACAAGTATCCTCCCACATATGTTGTGCTACATCTTCAGGATTCGTCGATGACTCATTGTCGGAGTCATGGGTGCTCAATTCCTGTGGGGTAGGATCTTCAGGGACCTCCGGGGGTAGCTCCTTATCTAACTCCTCTTGACTCACTGGGATGCGCCAATCCCCTAGCCAATCTTGTACAATAGCATCCAAATCTTTCATAGTGAATTTATAAGGCAATGGTAGCCACTACCGATCAGGATCCCACCTGGCCTAAATATGAATGGAGTGGGGTCCAATATAAAATCAAAGGATCCACTGATACTTGGTCGCGGCATAGGGAGAAACTCTACGAAAAGCAACGGAGGTAGACTGCAATGCTTCCCAATAGATCCAGAAATGAATAGAACAGTCTTTTAGCTGAATGGGCTCTTTGACCCACCATAGGTTCTGATAGCAGGCACCGCGGAAAACCTTGACTACCTCAACCGCCATTGGTTGGTAGTCCTCAGGTTCCATCCAAGCAACAAGAGCGATAAGAATCAAAAGCCAACTATAAGAAAAGCACCACCCGGTCTGAGAAGCAATCACATCTTCGAGCAACTGATTCAACAAAAATAAAGACCAATTCATTTGTACCCCTTCAGCACATTTCTAGGAATAGGCGACAACACCCGAATTGCATTGGACTGGTTGATTTCTGCAAACAACCTTGCTAGCAAAAATTCTTGTGCCAATGTGCACCATCTGCGAGATAATATTGTCAATGCGATAAGTGTGACCATCCCGTTGTAAACCGAAGTGCTCCTTTAGCTGCTTCGCAAGTTTCTTATCCGTATCTCTTCCATGAATATATTGCGTCGGGTCCTCCCCAGCCTTAGGAAAACCAGTAATGCTTGCAATCAAGTAGACTGTGACAGCGATTGGCATATTCAGCCAAAGCATCCCTCCATGGAAACACACCAACAGTTTCTTGACACACGCATGAGCTTCATTCAAGCGGCCACAATGGGGCATATTGATGAGCCCCAATAACCCAGACTTGTCTAACCCACTGGCCCATGGTTTTGGAATTCGTTGAATGGGGCCACCAGGCACCGTATGGACGGATTCATATGGCTCGTTCGGAACATCTTTAAGTAAGAGTAGATCATGATCGTCGAACTTGATCCTGATCAATGCAGGGATGATATCGACTGAGCATGTCATCCCTTTCGACAGCGCTGGAAACTTGGGCAGGTACTTCTGATTCTTCAACGGCTACCGTGGTTTGGCTCCTGGATGCGTAGGAGCGACGTATCCCAAAATATCATGCGCCGAGACACCCAAGGGTTTCACAGAATCAACATCTCCTGAGCTCGACAGCCTAGTCTATGGAGTGCCTTCTCCCCGCATCTTCGCAGACGTGCGAGTTTTCCTCTTCTCTGCTGGCGTAGGACTGGGTCTCCGAGTCTTCTGCTTTTTCTTCGGAATGGAAAATGAACCTACTGGAATACTCATGATTTCTTCTTCCACGGTCATGGGAAGAACAGGGGACTCATACTCACTTGAAATTTCAATAGCATCAAGGCCGCTTAGCATCCCTTACCCCTCAAAACCTGAAAATACACTCAACAACTCGAACTACACTTCGCTCAACACTCTGCACAAAATTCACCTTCTATTTCTGCTCTTGCAACTGAAGAATTCCATTCGACGCATCCCGCGTGGTGTTTTATAGCCACTTCCAATCCAAATACATCATTACCAAATCTAACTTCACCATTATTGTTAAATCGGGTATTAATGACACCAAATCCGTCGGTGATATTATACTTCTAACGGTCAAATCACCCATTAATGCGGGTCACTTCAACAAGCACCACCAGCCAACTGGTTTAACTATCTGCATTTATTATTTGATTTGACCACCCCACAGCCCTGCAACTGTCGCAACTAGTCATTCGACTACCACTAACAATTTTAACCTTGCACAACCTCTCCCTTGGGGCTCGCTTTGTGCTGCTGAAGTTTTTTTAATTCCTTAATACTTCATGTGGTGCACATCGTCAACCCTGTTCTGTAGGGCTTCAAGCAACTCCCATTAATGAGCTTCGGCAACATTGCACCATCTAATTGTTGTAACTAAACTACACCGCCATATGTAATGGACTGAATAAGATAGGGACCCAACCAGTGCATTTGTAACTTACCTGGATGCTTGATGAACTTACTGTCATATAACAACACCAAATCTCCTATCACAAACTGTTTATGCTTAATATGGCGATCATGCCATGCCTTCTGTCGATCCTTCTCAACATGTTGTTGGAAGCCTGTGATGAAACAATCTTCTTCAAGCTAACTCAACTACGTAGCGCATTCTTCTAATGTCACTGCATCATCCATGCCTATCACTGCGGCAATGCACAAGCTGGGAATAATATACTCCATAGGCATGACTACCTCTTGCCCAGAAACCAACTTAAATGGTGTCTGAACTATTAGTCGTTTGCAAGTAGTGTGATAGGCCCACAGAACTGCAGGAATTTTTAAATCACAGTCATCGCGGTTATTGTTACATACCTTGGTTAGCGTTGTCTCCAAAATTTTGTTGAAGGCCTAAACAATACCATTTTCTTGTGGGTGGTATGGTGTACTCCTCTTATGTTGTATTTGGATCTCCTTAGTTAGCACTTTTACCGTCCGGTTGACCAAATGACTACCCTGGTCACTCATCAAGATTCTAGGACACCCAAATCGCGTCACAATTTTCTCAAAAATAAACCGTGTTGTTGTCGCAGTGGCACAATCAGCGACTGGTGTGGCTTCTGCCCACCAAGTTAGGTAGTCAATTGTAGTAATAATATAGCGGGCACCAGTGCGCTTACCTGGTAGAATGATAGGACCCACAAAGTCTACATCCCATTTATCAAACGGTTGCAGAGTCACCTGTGGTACCAGTGGCATCTCATCCCTCCATGATGGTTTACCAACCCGTTGGAAGACATCACAGCTCCTTGCATAGTTTGAGGCATCATTATGCAACATGGATCACCATAGCCCAGTATGCAACACTTTTCATGCAGTAGCGGGGCCTCCGTAGTGACCTCCCGTAATTCCTGCATGTGCTTATTCTAGAATGGGACCCTGCTCATGCGGTAAGATGCACCATCGCAATATTTCATCCGGTCCAAGTTTATATAGCTGTCCAACAATTAGTTGAAAATCAGATGCTTTTACGACCAGCTGCTTCTTTTGGCTAATCAACATGTCTGCTGGGGAGACACCAGTAGAAAAAAACTTAATTATTGGTGCATATTGATCATATGCGACTTCAACTTGGAACAATTGCACATATGGCAAGCCATAATCAATATTTGTTGGTTCTTCACCATTCTCAACATGTGACAGATGATCTAGGCCATCATTCAACCATCCTGGCTTTACCACTATTTCAAAATCAAACTCTTGGAACAAAGGCAACCACCTATAGATTTTCCCCCCCAACACAGGCTTATTAACTAGGTATTGTAAAGCAGAATGATCAGTGAACATCTTGAAATGTCCTCCCAACAAATAGTGCCTGAAAATTTGTAGAGCATAAACCATCGCTAGGCCTTCCCTTTTGGTTGTGGTATAATTTCGTTCAGCAAATGATAACTTTATACTGGCATATGCTATTGGATGATCCAAGTAGCCTTCGCCTAGTTGTGCAAGAACAACTCCCAGCGTAGTAGAAGAAGCATCAACATGCACATGGAATTCTTTATTCCAATCAGGAAAAACCAGTATTGGTGCAGAGGCCATCTTGGCCTTTAGGGTGTCAAAGCTTCCTTGACATTCCGGAGTCCATTCAGATGCAGCATCTTTCTTTAACAACTTTTCCATGGGAACGGTAATTGCAGCGTATCCTCTGATAAACTTGCGATAGTAGCTCGTATGTCCCAGTGTTTCCTAGAGCATCTTGATATTCATTGACAGTGGTAAACTAAGGATCAGTGCAATCTTCGTCAAATCAAGCAATAAACCTTCTTTGCATACAATGTGCCCAAGTAGCATGCCAAAGGGTGCACAAAAAATACATTTTTTTGAATTCAATGCAATCTGATGCTGCCAACATCATTCCAACATCAATCGTAGATTTTCCAAATGGTCTTTAATCAGGCCATAGACATTCCAGTCATCCATATATACTTGCAGGAATTTTTTAATAAAATACTTAAATACAGCACTAACTACGCGTGAGAATACAGTGGGTGCATTCTTCAACCCAAATGGCATGATGGTATATTGGAAACAGCCCCACTCGGTGACAAATGTAGTCTTATGTCGATCCTCCTTCGCAATCCGAATCTGGTGGTATCCCGAAAATCCATCTGTGAAGGAATATACCTCCTAGCCGCCTACTCCTTCCAGGACTTCATCTGTAAAAGGGGTCAGGAACGGATCATGCACACATGTATCATTCAACTTTCTTAGATCGACACAAATGCATATTTCACCAATCTTCTTGTCTTGGACCACCATTGGCCTTATCCACTATGATTCTTCTACAGGTTCAATGATCCCAGCATCGAGCATCCTATCGATCTCAGCTTTCATGCGATCCTTGTATCGCAGGTTCAGTCTATATAGCCTCTGGCGTACTGGTTTTTCATCTAGCTTGAGTGGAATCTTCATTTCCCCCAATTCACCGAGTATCCCCTTCATTTCTGAAAATCACATTGGGAAAAGGTCCTAGAATTCATGCAGTAGATCTGTGATTTTGGCCATCGTCTCTTCGCCCTAATAGTCTCTAACATTAGCAAATTTTGGATTCTCTGTCGACCCAATGTTAACTTTCTGGATCCTCAATGGCTGATTCATCAAGTTTGTCAGTATGTCGAGAGCTACGACACCATGACTTCCTTCGGACTCTGGAAAATTAACATTCTACAGCTCGTCATCATCTTCAAGTTCCTCGGACAAGTTGTAGCACATCATCATGGATTGGATGGAGCAATTTGCATGAGGATCGACGAGGTATGCAACAAGGATGAATTTTAGGACTATGTCATGGATGATGTGCAAAGCATTACATACCTTAGGGTTGGAATCCTTGAATCTAAATGTTTGCACAAAGCAAACTGACAACTCCTCCCAAGTGGTAATGGTTATGTGCAATTCTGCTGCCACATACCAAGATCTTGGCATCTCTTCTAGAGTATGAACAAAAGCATGAACCCACTCATCTCTGGGTTGTGATTTCCATAACATCTAACACTTAATCAAATGACTGGAGGGGTCATTTCATCCATCATATGTCCCAGCATGATAGACCTCTACATCGCCAAAGCGGACCATCACCAACCTGCGGCACTACTCCCAATCATGGATCGTCTTTTTGTGTGTTGCCCACCATCGAGCCGGAGTAGCCTTCAGTGCTACATCAAGAGCTAGTATCCTTTGCGGTTCAAACACTTTTTCTTCAAATTCTTGAAAGAAATCAGATAGCCCCAGCAGTCCTTCATAAATAGGAAACTCGACAGTCTCAGTCGCAACATGTCGGAGAGACTGTGTAATCAAACTGCACTTTCTGAATGATACCTCATGCAACCTATTCTACCAATTTTCTAGAGCATCGTCAGAGTCAGAGGACATAGAACTTGCGCTTCGCCATCCAAGGTCTCCATCGACAGCAGGATGGTTATAGTCCTCAGAGATGTTATGCTTGATCCCAACTTCTCCTGACTTCCTCCTTTACAAGTTCGATATATTGTTGCCCTTCCTGAGGGTCCATAGGAGCAATGACCCTAACATCCTGGTTTTCAAATGTCATAACACATTTTTTGAAGTTGATAACTTTCATACTATCATTATCCCATCCAATTCCTAGCAGTGTGGGATAGGAACCACCATCTCCTACAACTTCTATCACATCAAAGTCAGCACGTGTTTTCATACCTTCAATGTCGACAACCAAGTTTGAAACACAACCAATGGGCTGAACCTTTGCCTAGTTTGCTAAATGTAGCTGTACGGGTGACCATCCCAATGTTGGATTTCCCATCAATTTCAAGTTTTGCTTCGTTGGGATTTTTACATCTGATCCAAGGTCCAAAATGACCGAGTCAACCTCATAATATCCAATATGGATATTCATCCTCATCTCCTTGCTGGTCTTCCTTTTTTGCAAGGAATTCACAGTGGAATCCTTCACTGTCTTATCCAAGAGGTGAAATAATGTCTCAAGCTCGACAAGGGTGTCTGATTCCCTCACCAGTGATAGAAAAATTTCAAAGAACTTGCACAGGGTACCATGCTGCCGCAATGGTCCTACCTCTACAGATGGATCGAAAGCAAATGGCATATCAACAATTGGTAACTTACCCGGATTTCTCTTGATTTCATTCTTTACGTCAAAGAAGCTATCTCTCTCTATTGCAATATCAAATGCGACCTTCTTCTTACCAGCAAGCCGAACTTGTAGCCATGGTCCATCATCTCTAGTCGCCGTACCAGCGTGAGTGACAATCCCAACGTCAAAATACTTCATCCGCAGTTCGGCCTGAATAGTGGAAACTGTCGATCCTTGGTTCAAAGGTGGATTTTGATTCAATGGTTGATTCATAGGTTGGTTCTGTGTCTGAGGTGGGTTCTGAGTTTGAGTCTGCGGTGGGACCTGGTTCTGCATTATCGGCTAGTTCTACACTTGGAATGCAGGATGATTCTGATTCTGCACATTCTGTAACTGAGGAATTTGTCTTGCCTTCCATTTTGCAATCAACTGAGGGAAACCTTCAACATTATGATCACCTGCTACACAGTATGTGGAATACACATGAGGGAACTCCCTTTGGTAATGCCCAAATACCCCATAGGTGTAGCACTGGACTGACTCATGACCTCGTCCTCCTCCATGGCCAAATCCTCCTCCTTGACCTATGAACCCTTCGCAAAATCCTCCTTGCTGATAATGCGGTTGGGCCATTTGTTTCTATAGTGGTTTAGGTTGTTGCTGGACATATTGTGTGGCTTGAACATATTATGGTTGATTATACTACAGTCCCGGTGCCTGGTTATACTATGGTTGTACCACCATTTACGGCCGTGGTGAGAACTGCAGCTGTGTTATAAACTGTTGTTGTGGTTGCACAGGGACAAAATGAAATGGAGGCGGTGGTGTATACGGTACCTGTGATGCTGTTTGTACTACTTGCATCTATGCTTGCGCTGTTTGGGGGTCCTCTCCTTTCACAAAGTATGAATCCAACGTCCTTTCCTGGAGAAAATCATAGGCGCGGCAGTTTTTTTCGTCATGTACAATGGACCAACAAAATGTACAGTACAAAATTTCTGCTTTGGTAACCATATTCTACATGTAATCACAGTTCTCGTGTTGATGCCCATAGACCTAGAAGATGTGACACCATGGTGGACCAGCACCAATCAACGGATTAGGGGCTCCTGAAAGCAAATAATTCTGAAACGTCGGGCAGGTATCCTTGGTATGCCCACTTGCATGGAAATGGTTGCACCAAATATCATCATGATCTTCCTTGTCCTTTTTGATGTCTTGCAATTGCAGCATCAAATTTTCCAACTACGGATAAATATGATTCATTCCAACAGTGGTTTCCCCTACTGGCAATGCCTCCAATTTCATCGCAGTCTCCATAGCCTTGCTCTGTGTCGCAATATTTTGCTACATTAATGGTTGTCGGATATGTGGGACAAGAGCCGTGATAAACCATTCTTTATGCTGAACGTCGCTCATCTGAAAAATGACCCGAGCCATTAGGGTCTTAAATTGCTGATCAAAATCCCAAATCATTTCATTAGGGAATTGTTTGATTTCTTTTAATTCAGTAATGTACTAAGCTTCAGACTTTGTCTTCTTAAATTCCTCAAATAGCCCTGTTCTGGTCTCGTCCAATGTTTTTGAGGTACCTCCCTAAGGCACCCATGTGAATCTTATAAACCATTCCAATGCGCATCCCCTCAGAGTAGTGGCTAGCTGAATTTTCTTGACATCATCATCAATAGTTTGTCGAGCAGTCCAGATCGCTTCACATAAGAACCAGTACTACTCTGGATCGTTGGTGTCATTTCCATTGAATATCGGCAACTTCATTTCATCTCCTGCCATTTTGGACCTTCTTTCTCCTGCCGATGCTCTATTACTAGACTGTTGCTGACAAGTCGGGAAAGTCGATGTAGAATGCACGTTCCTTCCTTGTGGTGGAGTAGTGTGTGGAGGAGTAGACACGTTACTGCTGGGGTTCGACACTATCGTTCTTTCAGGTGTAGCCTAGGCCTATATGTCCTCGTTGTCACAAAAAGGTCGCTTCATCTCGTGTGGTTGTTCTTCACGGTATCACACCTCGACTTCAGCAGGACCTTCTCCCGTCCTCTACCTCTTTTCTCGAAACCTTTCTCCTCCCCTCGTACAACCACTTGTTTCTTCGGTGACCTTTACATTCTCACCAGAACTCATGCCCATCTACCCCTTACTTCCTTATGCATTTCCCCCCTTTCTGTTGCAGTGCCTACATCCCCCGCACACCAGAGTTCCACTGCTCTTGGTCCATCTTTAGGATACCCTTTGCACAGACTAGTTGCTTAATCGACATTTTTAGTGATAATAAGAATCTTCCACGTGGTCCACTGAAAAACTCCCTTTCTACTTCACTAAAATATTTATTAGTACCAACAGAAAACTCAGTGATGTATCCTTCTAAGATACTATCCAACCATACCTCAACTGCCCGCTATGCCTTGTTGCTGGTTTCTTGTAGCACCTGGATCAATTTTGGGGTCCAGGATGTCGACTCTCCTCCTTGAAAGTTTGTCTTCTGCTTAGCGAACTTTTCCAACCATTCATGCAAGAGCACAGGAAATTCACAAAAGAACCATTCATGAGGACCTTTGTGGATATATCTATCCAACCAGTTGCCCATCGACAACTTAGGATTCTAGTTTTCGGCTTTAGCAAACTCTCGCAACTTCAAATAAAACCATCCCTCGATATCTGAATGAGTCGGATGCCAGAACATGACCCCCTATTTTTTGCAACTTGGTCCCGGCAATGGAACCATTTGTTGGTGAATCCCACCAAAAAAGCTTCATTGACAAGGGTTCCCACTCTATCAACTCCCTACAATGCAATCTCCTTGAGCACCGGCCCAGAAAGGTTTTACCCTATCCAACAACGTCTGCGGAGCAAACGAGGTCTCACCTAGGGCATTCAAGGGAGAGCTGTAGAAACCGAGTTTCCTATAGTGGGAGAGGAGGATATGGGGATCCGACAGAGCGAGACCATAACTTATGCGATCATCAAATAGTAGCAAAATATCACAGCATTATTCATGAAACATCATAGCACATCAAACAGTTACATAAACATAGATTGCATCAACTTAAAAACAACAGATCGCATTGACATAACAAGAAGAGACTGAATCACATCTATATTATGCCATTATAACAAAACAAAGTCGCAGCATAATAACAGATCCATAACACAGAAAATAATTGAGCCATACTCTTCGCATCATATATTAATCTTGCTCAGATGTACTGCATTACACAATTCTTCATACACCAGGAAGAAGCCCGGATAAAATCACAGTTAAGACAAAAAATTATCCATAAAACAGATTGCACCAGATCTTATCCCATACAATCACGCATACAATCACATACAATCACTCACAACTACATCACATACATCACGTATGACTCCCTCAATTGCCCCAAAATAGATCTATAAATAGGCTTATGCCTTTACATCAAGGGTCCACTACTAACTGACTTCTAACTGCTACTGACCTATTGCAAGAAAACTTGGTCAAAACATACATAAAATATTCAAAAAGTGGTTATTTTCCCGCTTATCGTGCCGATCTTCCCTTGCGTGATACCCCGTGAGCTTGCGTAGCTATCATGACACTATGCAACTCACTCGCCCCAAACCCCTTGCCAATAGTGTAATCCACAACGAAGGGGTTTTGGAAGTCCAGGTGGAATATCACACTCCACTCTGCATTGAAGGCTAACCCTTCATAGTCCTCCCTATGCATTTCGAGGACCATATCGGGTGTCGAGGAACAAAGGGCTGAAGTGTCATTAAACCACTCTAGATGTGTTATGAACAAGGTATCCTTGTCGCCAGTCTCTCAAGGCTCTTTTACCCGAGGTCCATCTCGATAGTGGGATTCTCTTAGCCTATTTTTATTCCATTTCATATTATTTGACTGGGATTTCATCACCCAGCAGAAGATACTATTTGTGAGGGGCTTCCACCTTGTAGCTAGGAATTTTCTTGCATTTATACCCCATAGTTTAGTGCATCATTTTATTTATAGGTAGTGCTTCTTGCTGGATTTTTAGACAATTTGTTGTAGACTCACCTGTTGTAACATGTTGTTGGAGTTCATTTTTAAAGCTTTCTTTTTGGCCTATGAGCCACCATCTTTCCACTCTCCTTCTACACACATGACTGTAGTTGTATTTTTGAGCCTATTTTTGACAGTCTTGAGCCTCCAATCATTACACATCACAGCATCATGTCATCATTGCTCCATCACGCTACTCGCATAGACTTAGTGGGAATACCCCTCAATTCAATTCCTTGAACTATCATTATCAGATTCATATTTGATGTCATTCACCACATTCAGATCCATACACTACATCTGAGTCAAATTCAAATTCCTATCAATCTGAACCTACCTTATTCACAGCCCCATCTAGCCCCATGGTTGGTGCACCTCCTAATCCCTTTCAAGGGAGGGGGCAGTTGATAGCAGACTCATGACCGCTCCACCCATCATATCAGGTATCCCTTTTTCCATACCCATAGGTCTTGATTCTAGTGTGCCCCTCGCCACCGCACACACTGTTGTTGGTACACTACCCACTAGTGGTGGCCCCACTCCATCCACCATGGTTCATACTAACCTTCCTTTATACATAATAGAATTGGACCTTCTACCACCATTCTGGCTATTCAAACCATTCCAGTGACTACTCCTATTGTTAGAACTCAACCATACCAACCCCCATTTGCACGTGACAACTGCATGCTTGCTAGTCCCAACACCATTGTTGTCCCTCCTTGATCTAGTACCAGTACTAGTCTACCATTTATGGATAGTATCAACCTACTTGATTTGGCACGGTTGATGAATGACCCCATCTGTCATGACCCATTGTAGCCTCCCATTCCTACCAAACTCCCTTCAAACATCCCTAAGTTTCAGGGAAAGGTGGGAGAAGACCCCAAAAACCACATCATCTCATTCCACTTATGGTGTTCCTCTAGCAGCATAGTGGATGATTCTATTTGATTATGGATATTCTAGTGCACACTCACTAGTGTTGTAGCTAAATGGTATATTGAGCTACCCCATGCGACCTATCTTGAATTTTCCTCGTTATCCTCAATGTTTCTCTAGTACTTCTAGTTACCCGTCCGTTATGATGAGGGCGTGGAAATCCTATTATCTTGTCAAGAGAACACTGCTACCCATATCATGGATCATATCCATGACTGGCGTCGTCGTCGCAGCTTGTGTAAGATCTAGCTAGATGATAGGATTTTCCTATATTGGTTTCTTAAAACCTTACTCCCACCCATCGCCAAGGATGTTTCATTTGAGCACCCACAAACTATGGAGGAAGCCATCCTTAAGGAACAACAAATCGATCTTATCTACGCCCAATCAAGTTATCTGTACACCAGCATACCTGATGCTCTCCATGTTGGCTCCTCACATAGAGATACACTGAAGGCATCCCATGCTACTGATGGATTCATAGGCTCTATTACCCAAAATCCCCTTCTATACACAGTATCTCCTTTAATTCCACCTCATTATGGTACCACCCCTATTTTTAGCCAACTATCCTACGCTCCTGATTTTTCACTCATAATGACTCAGTCCAGAGCCACACCTTCATATGTGTCTCTCACTCCACTCCCTCACATTCATGGGCCAAACTGCTTGACACCTACATGTAATGACCAAACAGGAGGCTTTGCAGCCACTCCAACTACTTCTGCCTATTACCCACCACCTGTGGAACCTACACCTTCTTTGTCCTTGACTCCTCCTATTCCCCAAGGACAGTTCTATGCTTGGCATAACATCCCTAATCAACCCTCCCACCATAACCAACAAGGGCAGGGAATATGACAGAGAGGTAGGAACCAGGGAAGCAACCAACCTCAAGGAGGTGGAAAACAACCCAACCCTATGAATAACAATGGAGCCAATCCACCTGTACAAAACTCCCAGCATCCACCTAGACCTGGGAAGAACCCTCATTTGCGGACGAACCATCCGTGCACCATTTATGACACTTACGGTCATTGTACACATCGGTGCCCCCATATGAACCTTGTTTGCCACTTGTTACGAGATGAAAATCAGTGTGACCCTAGTGCATCAACTCTGGCACAGCCAAACCCAGCACCACAAGGTCCTCTGCCTTTGGTGCTGCAAAACCCACTACCAAATCAAGGGATGGTTTCAACCCAACCCTTGGTACCACAAACCACTGCACCCACTCTTGCAGGTCCACCCATTGATGTTGGTATCCATCACTTTATGGCATTATCATATGATGTCAACTTACAGACTCAATGAAACTAGTATGGCTCCACCACGGAAACTATTAATCCCTTCGCGACATCTACCCATAATGCTCTCGATATGTCCTTACATTTTTTGAGGCCCCCCTACAAATGGGACTGCCAAATTCCCTCGGTTCCCTTTACGTCGCATCACAAAAAACCTTACTGCTAGAGATGCGCTTAACTATAGTATAGTCGACAACTTATCCCAATATCCTTCTTCCATATCTGCTATGGAAGTCCTTCAAACTTTTCCTTCGCAATGCAAAGATTTTGTATCTGTGTTAGGTGTCTTCTATCCCTCTAATTCCAAGTTAATTAAATTTTACTTAGATAAAGGAGAACCCCAGATGCCATCATTCATAGCCTTCCATATTTTGGTCATTATTCAGAATTTGGTCATTGATCGATGCATCATCGATGAGGGAGCATCCACTTGTGTTATCTCAACCTTTGTTTGAAAGAAACTCGGATCCCCAACCCTTCAACCTTGAACCACTTCCCTTCATGCTTACAATAGCCATGCTACTCAACCACAAGGCGTTCTCATGAATGTCCCCATTTAGTTAGCCGAAAAACCTGTGTTGATTGACATTGAGGTTTTTAACGCCAAACTCGATTACAACCTCCTCCTTGGACGTAGTTATATGTATGCAATGTGAGTTGTTGCATCCACCGTCTTTCGACTCTTAAATGGTCCCCCATGATGGGAAGATCGTGACTATCGACAAAATGGCATATTATGATCCTAAAGGACCATCCACTCTGGAGCATGTCCTCCCTACAATCGACACCACCATCGACAGTGTGTCCATCCTTTCCCTGTCTTTTGTTGGCCCGGGCCTCTTTATCAATGCTCCTTTGATGGACACCTTTTTTTCCTTACCACCCCCTCCTTTGTCCAAAGACATATCGGATTTGTGCACTATGACATTTGGTAACATCCCGACCTCTTTACAACCTCAGCCACAACCCCAACCACAAACCCCGGGGAACTATTTGGGTTCATTCCCAATACACACGATCCCCTTCCCCTTTTCACCTTCTGGCATTGTGAGTAAGTCATTCATGGCTACTCTCAACCTTCTGGGATTCACTTTGGGTATTCCTGTGTGGTACTTGGATCCACCCACCCCTCCCCTGACTCCACAGATCATGTTGACTCCGGTCCAACCTATTGAGATGGTGTCACGCACACCTCCTGGTACACAAATTACTACTCCGATATCTACTCCATCCCCCCTCCTCCCACGAAGACTGGGGGAAAGACATCCAAAACCCCAGCAGAACCACGTCCTCCTCCTACATGTGATTTATGTGATGTCCAAGTCCATGCGACACATAATTGTCTCGATTTCCAATCCTTTGCACCCATATACGCATATTATTCAAGATCGATGATGCTCTAGTTGTCAACGTATCAATCCAACCTATGATAAAAAACAAATCGCTACGAACCAACCACACATGTGCATTTTGTGGTCTATATGGTCATTACTCCCACCATTTCCTAAATTTTCCCGAGCATCGATCTCTCCTAAATGACCTTTGCAAGAACTCCCCTAAGTCTGAAATCACTATCCTTTAGGAAATCCACTACCCAGCATTTTCCTCAAACACGAATAACACCATCTATATGATCTCCACTTCCAATCATCCTTCTCCCTCCTCAACTATAGTAGATACCCCTGGTCTATCTCAGCACCACTTTCATGATGACAGAGAGATCCTTGAAACCACCACCAGTTTTACCCCATTCCACTTATTCCATGGTGTGGATTAGGTTCTTCCCATTGAAATCCTAATTCCATCCCTCTTCTTGTCATCGAGTTTATACCTGATACTTCTCCGTTGGAAAAAAACCTACTTATGCTTGAACAAACCAATGAGGACCATCGTGCTTCTCTCCAAACGATCGAAGTGGCTAAGACCTAGTCGAAGTCCCATTATGACTCCCATGTGCACTCACGCACCTTTGGCGAGGGGGACCTTGTCCTCGGCTATGACCAATCCCATGATAAGACTGGAAAAGGGAATTCTGAATCCATGTGTTATGGCCCTTATGTCATCCATCGATGTCCGTACAAAGGGGAATACCTCATTGCTGACTCTGATGGTCACCTCTTAAAGAATCCCCTCAATGGGCTCTACCTCAAGAATTTCTATGCATGAAGTCAATCACCCTGCATACCCTTGTATAATAGTTTTTATTTCTTGTCTTGCATAATTTTTACCATGAGACTCACATTTTGTTTCCTAAGTTGCTCCTGATGGATCCTACCTTACCTTGTTATGTTGGTTTCATTGGCGGTGCAAGTAGATGGTCTCCTCATTTCTCCTCAACTACATGGGTCATTTATTCTCCGTCACATGAGCTGATCCATATTGATAGAATGTGTGTTGGTATTTCTACCAACAACCAGGATGAGTACGATAGTGTTTCTTGTCTACTGATCGTCGCCCTTCATTTGGGTATTCGTCACCTTGATGTCTTCTTATACTCCCAGTTGCTTGTCACATAGTTGAATAACTACTACTAGGTACATGATCCCTGGAACTTTAGAAATTTCCTACACACTAGACACTTGGTTCGACATTTTGAATCCATTTCCTTCATGCATGTTCCCAGAAGTCTCAATAGTGTAGCAGGACAAATGGCTAATGATGTTCTAGAGTGGCACACCAATCATCACATATAGGAAATAAATTGCATCATGCATAATCATATAATCATGCATACATATGTGATATCCATCATATAGGCATACTCATAATCATCACAAGAGATTCATAAAAACCCATAAAAATACAAAAATATGCATCCATGTGCATTCATATCATATAATAATGTTTAGTACAAAATGAGAAGCTCCACGGGATTTCTCATTTGATCATACATATCATACAAAAATCCCCATGCTCACACGCATTGGGGGAAGCACCACAAGATGCTAATCCGAGTCATCCTCCTCTAACTCTATGTCCTCCTCAGTTTCCTCCTCCTCATCGGAGCTCTCCTCCTCCATCAGCACATCACCCTATGTCGTCGCTCTGACATACTCAATAGCAACCATGATCCTCCTTATCAGATAGATTCACTCTGGAGGAGCTCTGTAGCACACGGTTATTAGATCATCATCTAGGTACTACCACCCATCGTCGGTGACCCCCTCCAATAACAAATCCACTTCTAGCCAGTGCAGTGAGTCTAATGTAGCACACTATCACCTCCTCTTCCCGTGAGCAGGTGGATATAACCCCTCTACCCTGCCCTTGCATCGCTGGTATCCCAGTGGAGGGTGCGGTCCCATTTATGCACATGCACACATTATTTCATCAGTATCTATCTCATATATGATCTAACTACGACCATGCTAGTGAACTCTATATTATTGAGACCACAAAGAGTCATGTATACATATCGCCAGGTCCCTAGACCTGTCCTGCAGGTCGAGCCATCTCCAAGTATCCTCGGTAGTCCATGCTCACGTATGGATAGTCCTCTATAAGGATAGGAAGTTGTCTCCATTATGCAAAAATTTCTTGGGTGAAGAAACAAACTACTATATTGCCTCCCTCCCTACTTTTTCTGGTCCATTTCCCATAGTTACATTGATTTTTGTGCCACCACGCAAATCACACCCTGTATGTATTGGCGTGTTCATGAGCCCTCCACTCCATCCATACTGCAAGCATCGTCTTATTTATCCACCATTCATTGTCCCACAAGGATGCCCCACCAGTGTTCCACTGTTATTTTTACCCATATTATCCATGTTCACAACATCACCCCTTTCGGTACATCGAATACTTCCTCCTTGCTTGACTGGCCATTACAAAATTTATGTTAAGATTTTTTTGACTACTTAAAGAATGAAAATATTGTCGAGCACACTTGAATCTTTCACACTCATTAAAGTATTTGAAAGGGAATCTATGTGGCCTCATTTATCTCTTTTTTTGGACTACGTATACTATTTAAAGAAAAGGACCACCCTAGCACCTTCGATCTAGGAACATTTCCCTTTGTATCATTTTATTCTTTGTCAGACATTGGTATTGTACTCTACAAAAAGCTCATTTATGGGTTGTATTTAATCTCTTTTACACCCCTCTCTTAAATAAAATATCATCAAGCAAAATTAGTTTCATTCATGATTGTAAAATTATTTGAATGACCATCCAATCAGTATAGGTTTAACCCTTTTATGCTTGGTTGGACTACCTCCAAAAAATAAGTTTCTCTACCTCTTTCGGCTGGGATAGCTCTCCTTTGTACACTTTTATCCTTTTTTGGACTTAGGAGACTATTGTACGAAAAAGTGACCCATTGGAGTCTTCTTCATGTTTTCAGACTCTCTAAACATGAAAACACCATCAAGCATTTATCATCTTGGGCTCGACAAAAATCGACGGAATAGTATGATATTGAGCATACTTCTATCCCTTCTTTGTGCTCCTTAAACTATGAATAATTCTCAAACGATGCCTCTCAGTGCCCACATATGGTCTCATAATATGGAAGCTTCCCCCCATCGGGTTGCATTTGTTTAGAGTACTCTGCGATGAGTCTCCCTTGGCTCCCCTGGATATCACTGGTCCAGTTACTTCCCCAATTTTTTCCCATAACAGTCGTCTCCCCGGTTTTACAGCTATGATTCCCTCCCCATGAGTCAGTATCATTTATTTCCAGGTCATATCTGATGTCATACTCTGAACAAAGGAATTTTGAGTCCCTTGCACTCCCCTGCCCCTGTTCCCCAGTCAGTGCCTCAATCCCAGTATTGTTCCATATATTTGGTTTCCCCCCTCGCGCTTCTATCAAGGAAACCTCATTTCCTCGGTAGTTGTAGGTATCCCTCTGTTGATGTCAACACATCTATTCCAGAGGATAGGCCAAGAGGTCCCTGTATCTTTGTTTCATCCACCTCATTGATGATTTCCTTAGACCACTTGATAGGAGTCCTCAGTGCATTTTATGTTGGTTGTGTCTCACTCTCTTGACTTCAACTCCATCATCACACCATTGAGATTCATACAAGGTATTGGTTCCTTAATTATTTGGTCAAAGACCCTTGTTGTCACCCGACTCTAGCACATTGGTGAGTCTATTTTGGGACCCATACAGTTTCTTGTCCCTTGTGATTTCCAGGCTACGTTGGCGAAACTGTTCGGAAGCCCCTTAGTGTTATGCTTTTGTTTATCTATAGTACTTAATGTCGTTTATTGGACCTTAGAGATTATGACTTCCATTCATTGAGTCCATTCAGTTGTGTACACCTCCAAATTCAATAGAGCATCAGTTGTTGTGATATTGCATTCCATGAGAATGACATTGTTCCTATTTACCATCTCTTCATATCAGTATGTGTATTCAGCCTCCCATTGAGGCCACCATTAAGTTGTATGTATTGATCGGATCCCATTGTTTGAGCCTTGATCCCCATTTGTATATTGAGACATTGATACATGCATGGGTATGCCCACCTTGTCCATATATATGTCTAATATTATATGTACCTCATCCATTTTAAGAAGTAGTACAAACCAAATGCCACTACAGTTCATATGAGGAAACTCTAACTCTTCCACAGTTCCCTCTGGTCTCTCTACTGTTGCCAGCATTTCTCCGTTGATCCTACAATGTCTATCGGCCATACGATGAGCTCCTTCCCTCACACATCAGGGGGCAATATGTTAACACCAAAAAATGTTCACCTAGCTCTCTATGATCCAAACCATAATTATACATCATAATCCCACCATTATTTCCTCCATTTTGACGTTTACAACTAAAATTCCACCAAAAATGGTCCAAAACATTATTATTCCTTCCTCCATAAATACAGGGAAGTTGAGCATTTATTGTGACATAACCCCACTCTCTCCAAAAAGGACTCGAAAAACCTAAAATGAGAATGGGTCGAAAACAATGGATAAATACCATGCACAATAAAATACCATGGGTAATTACTATAGGTAAGAAAACCTTGGATTATGCTATAAATACATTGTGAAGGTCTCCCCAAAAACACTTTTTGTCAACTTTAGATTCATGAACCTTTTGTCACTCCTTCATTTCTGGAGCCTTTTGTCCATCACATTCTTTAGCCACACTATCCCACGTTACACGTCGATTTCCCTCCGTGCAACCCTTAATCCCTTTCCCGGTGACAACCCTTTGATGGAGAACACATGGAGACTAGGATCGTCGGAATCCTACAGACCACCTCCTCAAATGGCTGCGGTGGCCCATTCTAAAGGTACTTTTTGTCTTTTTATTGCATTAGTTAGATTAGATATTTCGTTGTTGTTATTGTTTATTATTTCAAGTCGAGGTTGAGAAATATCTCTCACCATAAACTCTACCCTATGATCTAATTGATCTAGAGTAGGTGTTTTTCCATGTAGTAGGGTATAAATCCCCACTACAATTGCATTCCAATAAGGTTCCTACAATAGATAATTACACTTTCAAGTGAAACGGATCCTTCATAGTATCAGGTTTCAAGAGACATGAGACATGAATTCTTCATATTTTCAAGTTCCAAGGGACGTGAATCCTCTTAATATTCCATCCTTTCATCTAACAACAAGGCTCAAATATTAAATATAACAAATAAGTACTACGAATACAAAGAGGATTTGAATTTGGCGCTCTCATAATTCCTAGATAAGGAAACCTTAGATTATTAGGTGTATATTGTTGTATATGGTACAACAATATACTCATTATGAGTTCAGCATGTCACTTACAAGGATAAATCTAGGTGGGACTTGGATAACACTCCATCCCACCACCACTCGAGCTAAACCCAATCGACATAATATTACATGTATATCGATGCATACTGACTTCACATGAAAACATTAGAAAATATTGTAGGATTTCCATCATGTCTCATTAATATTAGTTCCATATTAAGAGGATAACATTCTAGTGTCACAAAAAACACACCTCAACACATTGAAAAAGGCTAAGTGTGGAGCTACATGGGTTTTATAACTTTGAAGCCATGAATCTTTATGTTTCCTTTTTTCATAATGTTAGCCTACAACAACATTAAAGTAAAATTCAAATTATGCAAATAATACAATGCAATGTAAAGGCCAATCATATGAGGAATATATGTCAAAAATCTATATTAACCATAACTAATGCAATATTTCAAAGCAAAATACATGTAAAAGGAAAATTGAAATTTTTTTACAATGATAACCTTGTAGTTAAATCATTTATGATCACGATAACTTCAATACATTTACGTGCATACCAAACCTAAAGAAGTGGTATCAAAATATAAGAAACAAAAATTCCAACATATCTAATTAAAAAATGCATGTGACAATATATGCCCAAGTTCAAGAACCTACATGACAGTCGCACTACAACAAAATTATTTCTTGAGGTCTAACCTTGCATAGTTGTTTGACTCTTTCTACTAATATGTTGTTGTAAGTGCACATGAACATATTATTTAGATCTAACCCCTAAACTTTCAACGTTTACTAATCCAATGAAAGAAAGAAAAATTACAATTGGAAAAAAGAAACACAAAAAATAGATAACCATCTACAACAACTAAAACATATTAACTAAGTAAACTTACCATAGCCACTGATAATATAAACATCTAGATCTAACATGAACCTATTTTATTAAATAACACAAAATATGGAAAACTTTGTCTTGTTGTTTCTTACTTACTCCAAGCTTTACCTAAATAAAAATATAGCCTCTAAGGATGATTATGTGACCCAAAATTCCATAAACAAACCAAAAAGTACTTCCTTCTAAAATAGCAAAAAAAAATAGTATGACTAAAATCTTTAATATATATATATTTTTTTCAATAGAAAAAAAAAACATGCAACTTGATATTCAAAATTTAGAATCGAAGTTACATATAAACCAACCTTCCTCTCCATCCCAACAAATTCTACAGGTGAACATATCGTCCCAAAAATACTAAAACAACCATCTTTAAAAACAACATATGTACCTTCTACTAGCATCACTACCCAACATTCAAAATACCCACTTACAATCATTACAAAAACATCCTCCTTTGAAACTATCTCTATATTTTCAACAAAACTTTCTAATGGTAAACTAAGCTAGAGACCCCCTTAACCCTTCAAAAGGTGTAATATGACTTAACATTGATTAGAGACCCATCCACAAATTCAGAAAACTGAATATTACCATTCATTTCTCTGATGTATTATTTTGATAAAGAATCAGCCTCTTCATTGAAGGTACGATAAATGTGTTTGAAGGTGATGACCTGAAAAAACAGAATTAATGTCCTTATCCTCCTCATCCAGCTAGATAAGCGTAAATACAACATGGAATTCAAATCATTTTCTCAATCAATGACTTTTTTTTAATTACCCATCACATTAATCTCCAAAACTCCTCTCCTCTTCGTGAACCAAAGTAATACCCAAAGAGAAAGTAATTTGACCAAAGTGTTTGTCCCATTTCCAACTCCTATCTTGAGTTTTATCAAATCTCTTCATTTGAATAACCATTCCTACACCACACCTTCCTTCCTTTTGTGCAACATCAAAGAAACAGCAAGGGGTATCATCAGTTAAAATGGGTCTTGAATATATATTTTTGACCTTATGAGTTTCTTCCTTTCTCCATTCATATAGATTTGCAAGAATCTTTGAAATTGTGAAATGCAGAGATGGGTTGACATCTTGAAAAATACACCTATTTCTTGTCTTCCATACTTCCCAAAAGAGAAATAAAGGTAAATATTTAAACTTCTCCTTTCTATGAAACCATCTAAACAAACTATCCTCCATATTATTTACTTCCCAAATAAAATAAATAGAGACCAACCTTCCCACCTCATTCCAAACTGAACTAAAGAAGGAGCACTGGGAAAAGAGACGAGAAACAGATTTGATGTATTTCTTGTACATATGACAAAATCCAGGCCCATAAAAACCATGTAATTGTATATTTTCCCAAACCAATATTTTCTTGCTCGGCACCAACCATCTGAAACACTTAATTTTCAGAGGGATATGCCTCTTCTGCAAAATCGTAGACCACCATTTTGGATCTTATGCTACCTTTTCTTCCACTATAACAGAGTATGCAAGTTTTGTTGTGACTTCCCTAGAATTTATATTATGCTCCCAAACTATTTTATCTCCTCTATCTTCAAGGAAAATACCCACCTGTGACAAAGATAAAATAAACTTTCTCCATTCATCCACAACCTCAGAAGGAAAATTCAATTGCTCAACTGAAAGCCAGTATCCTTCAAATGGATACTCAAGATTCCTTACTTGATAAAGCACCAATATGTTTCGCTTATGAAGTTCTGAAATAAGAAGACTTGATAGAAAACCAATTCCTTGCACTCCCGATATAGGATCGATGCCAAAAAAAAACTTGAAAGCCTCTTCCTACCTTCCAGCTCAAATAGTTGCTTAATAACGAAAGGGTCCTTACAAAAATTTTCCATATGCATGAGACTCTTTGTGGCTTCAAAATAGGTTCTCTAATCCGCTGAAATAATGAAAAAGAACTGATATATTTTGTAAGAATTACCTTGTTACATAATCTAGGATTTAAAATGGCTCTCCACATACTCTTTGCATAAAGGTCCTTATTGAACCGTCTTAAATTTTTAAACCCCAAACAACCCATAATATTTGGAATATCAACTTTCTCCCACGCAACTAGATGAAATTTTGACCTTTACAAACTGTCGGCCCAAAGGAAATTAAACATTTTGCTTCTTAACTACAATATCACTGAAACAGGAAAAATAAATAACGAAAACCAATTAACTGGGAAGCCCTGTAACACTGCACTTGCCAGCACCAAACGTTCCCCAATACAAATCCATCTAAAACACCAAGAACTTATCATGTTTTCAATTTTCTTCAATATCCAGCTCCAATCTGCAATTCCATAATTATTTGGTTTAAGAAAAAAATGAAGATACCTAATACCTTCGTTAATAGAGGACATAGAGAAAGGAAAAACTGAAGCAAACTTGTCATATAATGGTTCGTCATCATAATAAAAGGAGAATGATATTTATGTTCACTTACAAGCATTCCAGATGCCATACAAAACAAATTGAATATCTCTTTGAACTGAATCCATTCATCCTTAGAACCATTTTTTAAAATGAGTATATCATCCACGAAAAGTAAATGAGAAACATAAAGAGAAGGAGATAATTTCAAACCCTTAATATTCTTTTCCAAATTTCTTTATTTAATTAACCTGCTAAGCCTGTCAATCACCAACATAAAAAGAAGTGGAGACAATGGACAACCATGTCTAATTCCTCTACTACTGCTAAATGAAGAAGAATGAGAACCATTCACCAAAATGACAAAACTAGCTAAATATATACACCCCATTATCCAACTCATAACTTCATATGGGAGCCCGATATGCAAAAGAATAAGACGAAGTAAAGACCAATCCCCCTGGTTGTATTCCTTGACTAAGTCCACCTTTAAAACAAAATCTTGCATCTTTTTCTATTTTATCGAGTGTAGACATTCTTGGAAAATACCTACATCATCCATAATCTGCATGTTTGGTAAAAAACCAAATTGTTCTTCATAAATGCATCGTCCTAGGACCGATCTCATCTTGTTAGCAGTGATTTTTGATATGATTTTATATAGCAGATTGCATAACGAAATGGGCCTATAATCATTAAAAAAAATTGGCTTATCTCGCTTAGGAATGAGGGTGAGATAGGTATAATTCAAACTTTTTGGAACTTGACCCAATCTTCGAGATTCATTTATAACCATTGTCAACTCTTTACCATGCAAATAAAAGAAGTGTATGAAAAACTCCACCGGCCACTCTTATCTTTTTCAAACTCTGATCAAACTCCTTTAACTTCTTCAAGATTCACCCCTTCTCCAACTTTCAAAACTTCTTCTTCACTAAAGAATCTTGGGAAGTTCTTTAATATTTTTAGTTGATGTTCCAAATTGGATCTGTTATCTTGACTATAAATATCTTTAAAATTATTCACATCCTCATCATTAAGGGATATTTAATTGTTTATAAATTTACCATTTGAATTTTTTATTTCCTAAATAGAATTGGAAATCCTTCTTTGATTTTCATACCTGTGAAAAAACTTGGCATTGTTGTCCCCAACCTCCAACCATACATCCATTCTCTTTAGATGCCACGTTTCCTTGATTTGCAAAAAGAGTATTTTCTCTTCTGGTATGAAGATAAGCAAGTCTCTCCTTTCTAGAGCTAGAAAAATGGGCCTCATCCACCTGTCCTTGCAAGCTTTCGATTTCCCCTTCTATCAATTCCAAAGTCTTCAAAGATTCCTCCTTCTTTTCTTTTTCCCAAAACTTTTCCTCCTTCCTTAGTGAGAGTTTTTTTTAATGAAACACAACATACAAGGTAACCGAACTAAAGCAAAAAAAACCTTCCACTTTTCTTCAACTAGCTTACAAAAAGATTCCTCTTCCAGCCACACCCTATTAAATTTAAAAGGATAAAAAATTAGATATTTTTCTTCATCCATCTCAAGTACAACTGACTTATGATCAGAAATACCCGTAGAAACAGACTAAGATCTGAATCTACCCAAAGATTCACAAACAAAATCATACATAAAGAACCCATCTAACCATTTTGCAATACCTGCAAGTCAAGTTCTTCCATTTGACCATGTGGGAACCAATACATTTGGCACAATATCATTCAGTCCTGCTCTTTGGAAAAAGGAACTGAAGAAATCATGAAGAGGATCATAAACCCTGCCAGCTCGCTAAACCTCCCCAACAGATAAAGTTAAGTTGGATCACATCCCTAGATGAGTCCCTGATGATTTAACAACCCTACATCACTAATTCTCTCCCAAAAATCATGTTTATGATTATACGACCCATATACATTCATAATTCTGTTAGGAAAATCAAAGCCCAATAATTTTCCTTCCACCATTAGACCTGCCCCTATAGAGAAAGAATTAAAATCAAAAACTATTGGATCCCATACTAAAATTAACCCTCTCGATAACCCTGAAGCCTCCAAAGCACAACACTTCCAACTAGGCTTGATCTTCAAGAAAAAACCACAAGCATAAGAGGCAGACACCATTGTCTCCTGCAAAATAACCATAGAAGGTTTCATTGTATCTAGTAATATTTTTAATGTAGCTCTTTTAGGTGAGCTACATACCCCTATGATATTAAAACAAACTAGTTTCATTGGATAACATCACATCGGGTAGTATCCTTTCTAAGAGCCCCATTATCAGTGTAACTTATTGTAGAAGAAGATTTTCCAAGATCCCTTTGAAATAAAGACGTAACCTTTGGATTATAAAAGCTTTGTTCCAAATCCTCCTCCAACTTGCTTTTGCCTTTCCTTTTTCTAAATTGTTTTCTAACAGTAACATTCATAGATCTGATAGAAAAGATTGGAAAAGTGTCTGAATTCCCATATAAAATAACAGAATAATTTGGAATCAGCTTTGGAGAAGCTGAATCCAAAAGAGAAGGAAAATTTGCACGAGTAAAATGTTATTTCCCTTTTGTTAAAGGTGTAGGGGATATATTTATGTTCAACAAAATTTCCTTTGACTCACAAGATTCTGAACCATTGCCCATAAGGTCGACTTCATTATCTCTAGAAATCCTTTGATCCAAACCAAAAGGGGCAACACCAACATCTTCCACATTACTAGGGTTTACTTCAATAACCATATCCCCTTCCTTAGGCTGGCTATTTATAAAATCCTCAAGAATCTTTGGCTTCAGCTTATCACACAAAATAAAAAATTTCCTTCCACTACAACCCTAGCTTTGGACTCCACAACTGAAACCGAGGAAGACTGACACGGGGGCTCTGAAACATATAAACCAACACTATCCACTTTCCTAACCTCCAGACCACAAGCATGAAAATAATTTGAAGTAACTTCAGCAAATAAATTTTTTGAAAGGACTGAAAGTTAATTACAAAACTTACCCAGAAAATGAGTTGTTAAGCCCACATCTAGAGGGATGTCAGGGAGACAAATCATCACTATACATGAACCCAAAACGAGAATTTGGGCAATTTTCTTTAATATGTCCAATCCCTTTATAATTATGACACTAGAAGGGTAATTTCCAGTAATCTAGCCTCTGGATAAAAGAAAGAAAGAAAATCCCTTTTATAATACTAAAACATTTTTTAATATAACGTTCTTCTATACTAGCAAAACATTTTTTAATATGACTAACTTATCTTCAAGTCAAAGCCAATCTCCAATATAAAGAATAAATTTAACAATTTGAAAGAAACAAATAACAATATTAAACAATAACAACCCTTTGCATAAACTAAATTAGCCCTCGAGAAAAGAAGAAATACTCAAGGCCTATCCTTTGATGAAGAGAGCAAAGCATTGGCGAGTTGTCACTTCTAATGCATTTTAAGAGTACGGACAACAAATGGGAAAGTTTAAGATCTTAACTTTGACGAGTTGAATATAATTGCATCTCGTTTTTTTTAATATCTATTGAGTAGAGATGAATAAACCATTTAAGATATGTAGGAGTAACCATTTAATATCTACTTTTTTGTTGAAATTGAGTAACGATTCTAAACTAATCTTCGATAATAAAGAACTTGCTATTACCAAAATATTGCAACGAATGGTATGCACATGTGCGTAACAATGTTTTAGAATGTCTAAAACATATAATATAAAACCTAAATAAAATTTGAGTTAAAGTTAAGCTTTCAAGACATTGAAACCCCGCCCCCCTCCCCCAAAAAAACAGGATTTTCATATTCTCCTTGGATATGCTCCGTTCCAAGGGATAATTCATATTTTCCTAGGATATGCTCCGTTCCAAATGGTTTCAACCAAAATTAACTATTCATGGTTTGATAAGGTAAACAACCAAGAACTCTAGCTATTTGGTAAATGATACATGAATATATACATACATATATATACATACATAAAGTTATATGTAAAAAGATTTGAAATTATAGAAGCTTTGAAACAAAGCACAAAACAAAGTACAATGAGAAGAAGTGGATAGAATGAAACTATTATTATAAAAAAAATAGAGCAAGGTTACCATTAGTAATATCTAAATCTCTAAATTGTAACTAAACAAGCATAAAGATTAGAGATTCAACAAACAAACAAAAAAGTCACCTTCCTTCGGCATTTCATTGAGCTATGTAAATAAGAGGATAACCTTCTCTTCACAAATGAAAAGAGATAATATTATTTTCAATATAAAACAGACAACCATTAACTTTCTCTAGTTGGTGTGAAACACAACAACAACACCCCTTTAATAAGCTACAAAAGGTAAAGGATAACTCTCCCTTAACATAGTTAGCAAAAATTGTGTTGTCCCACCTTTATTACAAGGAATAACATTGTGCTATGGGAAAGGTCCTTCCCTTCATGTAGCTCAAGAAAGTAATATTTCCTTAAGGAGAAGTTTATCAATTAGAGAACCAAATTCATATGGAAAAAGGACAAGACATATGATGACCGTTACTAACCTTCACCTTGGGAAGTTAGCACACTACGTCTTTATAATCTTCATTCAAGCCAACATCTTTTGTATTTAAAGCCACATGTAATGTGTTTATGTAGAAATATTCCTTCAAATAATTTCTAATAAATAAGGTTTAAATATTTTACGTTTTCAATATTTTCTTAGTATATTTTTTGTCTTATTTTGTCTAGAGTCCAGTTAAAAATATCTAAAAAATATTAGAATCACATATATTAGCTATGGAAATTGCATAATCTAAGAGTCGTAGGGGCATTTGAGGGTGGTAAATTAATTTATGGATTCGAAAACATAATTTGAGCACTTCCAAATCTAGATTTTACTAAAAACAAATATTAGATGCCAACCAAAACCCACTTAAAAGTCCAAAACGTAGAATAGATATACTTCTCCATTAAAATGTCTCTTGCAAATATTTATATCTCATAAATGGTGTTCTTCACCAATAATAAAATTGAATGTTTATAATTTAAAAATTACTAAATTTATTTTTAATTATGAAAAAAACATGTTTAAGATATTATTTTTTGAAAACATAGAAGAACATTATGAAAAATTGAGGGGAAAATATCAACTAATACAAAGTTAAGTTAGTTTGACTTACAAATGAAAATTCTAAATGAATGGCTTTATTTATTTTGAAGACTTTCTGGATGGATTCTTGACTGATAGTGGTTACATATCTTATTAAGTATGGTCTTCAATTCTGAGATTTAGTTTGGTAAAGTTGTTTTCCCTTTATGGGATTTTTTTTTACACTTTCTCAAATTTTGATCTGAAAGTTATCATTTTTGTAATGCAAAAAAAAATTTAATAGGGTGAAGGAAGGATAGGTCTTAGTCATTTTGTCGCGATTATGAGACTCTGAAGAGAAGTATATGTAAACTTTGATTCTCTTACGATGAATATTAAATTTTTAGTTTTTTTTTCCTTTTTTGAAAAAAAATATAAAGTTTTTTATTCTGTGTAGAAATAGATTACAATATTTAAATTAGTTTTAAATATTCTACAAATAAACCCAACTACTTTGTAAAATATATACATTTATTAATAAAGATTTTGAAAGTTAACTTACATGATTGTGCTCTATCACTTGATACTATTCAACTTGTTCAACTCTAACTTTAGAAGTAATATTGATGCATGCATAATCTTAAGGTATTTTGAGTACACATATTCAAACTTCTTCGAATTTGTAATTTTAATATTACATTGTAATGATGTCTAGTGTGATATTTTAAGATGTCTTATTTAGCAAAGTAAGACATAAATAACTTTAATCTTATGTAAAAGGGGTTATTCCACATGCAACATGGAGAAATATTCTCTTATTACTATTCATTATATAAGGAGGTGGAATATCATTTATCCCACATGTGTTATGGGATGTAATTCTTCACTACATCTAGCTATATAATAGAAGTGAAGGACAACCTTTTGGGCATATGTTGATATGTTAAATATTGCATTGTAATGTTATTGTAAATTTGTGAGAGCATATGGGGTGGAGCTCAAGTGTAAGATTAGAAATTTCTAAAGAATAAGAAAACAATACCTTCATATTGATGTTTCCCCATTTCATTAGAGTCATCTTCTAACTCAAAATTCGAGTGAGAGTACTCGTTTGATGTGAAACTCAATTCCACATCCAACATCCAACGAGTAGTCGCACTGCATACTTTTCATGGACCCCACCCCATGAAAATTGAGAAACAAGTAAACAAAACATGTTACTTTCAATTAACACTTTTGTTTATGTACTTAATGTTTTTCATGGGGTGAAATCCATCAAAAGTATGCAATGTGGGTATTCATTCGATGTGTAATGTAACTGAATTGTTTATCCAATGAGTGCTCTCACTCAAAATTTGAATAAAACAAAAGGGAGGTAAATTGAATATACGAATTAAAAAAATAGTTTTTTTATGACAAATATACCAACTCAATGATTATCATTTACTCATGATTCTTGAAATTCTATTGGTTCTTGAATTCCAACTAATCAATGAATTTTTTTACGAGGCACATTTTAGACCCCAAATTGACTCCAATTGGGGGTTTTACCATGTATATCTTGTGTATCATTTCTTTTCTCTTGTCTCTAGTTTATTACTTTGATTATTGTTGCTTGTATGGATATATAAGGTTAGACTAGTATATTCTTGCTCTGCATGTAAGAAACACATTGTTGTATGTTTATGCATATTCTCAATATTCTAACATGGTATCAGAGTTGGTTACTATGCCCTACCTTCTTCGCTAAGATTTTAAATTTTTTTACAAGCAACAATTCTTCAATTCTGATTGGGCACTCCATATCTAGTAGATTTGATATCATATTTATCAAACCCTTGTGGTTATTTTTTAAATATGGGAATTTGCTACATATTTGAGAAAAAAAATCAAACCCTAACCTTCACCATTTTATTTTCAGAAAACATTTCAACTTTTTCTTGATTTTTTCTATATATTTGAGTTGAAATACATTGTATACTAACTTGTTATCAACGATTTATTGCTTTTTTTGCAGATATGTTGTTTGTCCAACTCCGATTGTGGTTTTCCATAGGTTTTCATAAAGGATGGAAACCTACAGTGGATATTACATTAGAACAATTCATCAGAACGAATCTTACCACTAGTTCTTTTAAATAGTTTATTTTTAGAACTGCAAGAGAAATAATAGAATAATAAATACATAATCCACACACATTCGGCATATAATTTATCCTGGGAAAACCATTATGGGTAAAAAATCGACTGGAATGAGGATCACGCCTTACTCTTTTATGTAGAATGAGAATACAAAAGGAAATTGGTACTCATGATGGAGTTACCTTGGACATTGTATGGATACTCATAATCTTTTACTCCCTTCATTATGCTTCACAACCACCCCTTATTGTTGCTCAGCTATGGAACAATACAATAGAAATGAAACCCCTTCTTTTCCTAACAATCCAATATTTAACATAGCCCAATAGTCGTTTAGGGTTAATTTTAGGGTTTGTGCATGCCTCGTTTCCCATTTAGGTTAGGGTTTTGGGCCTTCTATAATGTTCTTGAAATCCCACATGTGACTAGCTCCACATGTTCAAGAAATGAGCTGACGTGGAATCCACTTAGTACCATGGTGGTCAAATGTATACGTCAACTAGTAGGAGGTATAACTTTTGCATATGGACTCCAATAGAGGTAATCTTTGTACCATTGGAAATGTCTATGAGTGTTGAATCTTGTCATGGAAATGGGTTGTTTTACCCCAAAAAATGTCATTTAGACCCTCAAATAGGACTCGAAGGGTTCCAAACCCCAAATTTACAAAATGAGACCTACCCATAAAATGGGCCTTACAAGTCGATTAATCCAATATTTCGACCCCAAAATCTCTAAATAGGTGACAAATTATATATTGATCCATTTTGGATCACCTAACCTTCACCATTTTAGTTTTTTTTTAAACTGATTTTTCAAGTTTTTCTTGATTTTTTTTTATTTTTATTTTTTATTTTATTTATTTATTTATTCTGTAGATCTAAGTTGAAATACATTGTATACTAACTTTCTATCAACGATCTATTATTTTTTCAACATGCCTCTTGTTTATTCAACTCTAGTTGTGTTTTATCGCAATTTAATGTATAGGACGACGACAAGTTTCACAACTTTATATTTTTGGATAGTTTCAGGAAGTTTAGGGCAGACACACACCTTTTGGTATGAGGAAGCATATAGAAATGCGGCTTTACTTAAACAAAAGTGCATACACAATCATCTTTCTTGCAGAGAAAGAGTGTGTGCCCTATTTTCGACAAAATTTTTGCCATAACCTATTTATGTTCATTGTTTCTATTGTAAGTATGCAGATCTGTCAGTAAGTTGTTGTTGGGTTTTTTCATTAGTGAAATCTTTTGGTTTTTAGTCACTTTTATTCTAGATCTTATCTCTTTGCATCAAGGCAATTTTGCATTAGGACTTAGTTTTTTTGTTACATTATGTCTTCAAAAGTAATTTCTATTCCTAAATTAATTGGATCTAACTATCTTTCTTGGAAGAGAAATATGATTTATGTTCTTAGGAGTAAGAATCTCTAGAGATTAGATAAAGGTGACCAAAAAAAACAAATTGATGCAAAGTACTTAACTATATGGGAAGATCAATGTGATCAAGCAAGAGGACTCATTGGAGAAATAGTTTCATCTAGTTTACAAGTACATATTGAGGTTGATGATAGCCCGATTGAGGTGTGAAAAAATCTATCTTATTTATTTGATAAAAGTGATGATGTCTCTACTTACTATATTGAAAATAAAATACATGAGTTAGACCCAATATTTTAATGGACTAGAGTCTTTTCTTGCTGAAACCAAAATCTATAATGAAAACTTAAATAATTGTGGTAGCGATTATAAGAAAAATGATAATGCTTTTATTATTCTTGTAGAACAAAATCTACCTTTATGTTTTGATAATTTCATCAAAATTAGGAAAATAGCTATTGAAATGTCTAGTTGTACTATGAAACCAATTTTTTAATATTTTTGTAAAGGTTTAATATGTGAGCAATATAGATTAATTGATTTTGGTCTATTGTTTGATAGTAAAGCTTTAATGGCACATAGTAAAAGGAATCATGATAAAGTATTTAATAAAAACCATATGTCCCTTACTAAAGGATAAACATCTCACTCTTCTAATGATGATGATGCTTCTGTCATGGTATCTAATAAAAGGAAAGTGTATAATCCTTGTAAGTGTTGTGGAAAACCAACCACCTTGAAAATATTTTTTTTAAATGGAGACATAAATTTACTAAAGTTAACAAGAATTCTTCCAAAGAACAACAAGTATCCATGTGTGCCTATTATGTTCAACCTAGTAAATCTTCTTGTTATGTGGAATGGATAATGGGTTCTAGTGCTTCTAATCACGTGACTGACGCAACTTCTTTGTTTACATCTTATAACACTAAAACACACACATCATAAAAAGTATCTATTAGTGATGGTAAACAAATTTCAGTAGTAGGATATGGTAATGTTAAAGTTCCTAATGGTACATTGGAATATGTGTTACATGTTCAAGGATTGCACATCCACTTGCTTTATATTTATTATGCATGTTAGAAAAAGGTTATAAATTAGAAGTTTGCCCTGATAAATATATCAAACATTTCAAAATTGTTTCTTCAGGTCATGTTGATCATAATCTTTGATTATATAAGTTTACCGGTTTTAATTCAAGTAAATACCAATTTTTTTATTCAAGTAAATGTGTTGCTCAAGTTTATGAACAAAGTAAATTATGGCATGAAACATTACGGTCACTTGAATTATGGTAAAACGTGAATGATGTCTAAAATGGCACTTTAAGTACCTTCAATTTCATCAACTAAATGAGTTTGTGTGTTAAAGTTCCTAATGGTATGTTGGAAGATATATTTAATGTTCAAGGAATGCACATCCATTTGCTTTATATTTATTATGCATGTCAGAAAAGGTTATAAATTTGATGCTTGGCCTGATAATTATGATTTAAAATATATCAAAATTAACTTCAAAATTGTTTCTTCGGGTCATGTTGATCATAATCATAATCTTAGATTATATAATTTTACTCGTTTTAATTCAAGTAAATATCAATCTTTTTATTCAAGTAAACATGTTTCTCAAGTTTATGAACAAAGAAAATTATGGAATGAAACATTAGGTTGCTTGAATTATGGTAAAATGTGAATGATGTCTAAAATGATACTTGCCTTGCCTTCAATTTCTTCAACTAAATGAGTTTGTGAAGGTTTTGTGCTTGGTAAACATCATAAGGAAATGTTTGATAAAGGTAAATCTTGGTGTGATAAAGAACCATTGAAACTAATTCATAGACTGGTATTTGTGGTCCTCCTTTGTCTCGTGTAGTCTATTTTCTTACTTTTATTGACGACTTTAGTAGAAAACCTTGGGTTTATTCTTTAGCATAAAAGTGAAACCTTTGGTATATTTCAAAATTTTAAATCCTTTGTTGAAAATAATCTGAAAAAAAAGTATTAAGACATTGAGAACTAATAATGAGGGGGAATTCACTAAAATTTAATTTAATGCATATATATCTAAGCATGGAATTCAACATCAAAGCAATGTTCCTTATACACCTAAACAAAATGAGGCTTTCAAAAGGAAGAATACGAATTTAGTTGAAATGGATAGATGTATGCTTTATTCTAAAGAATTACATAAATGTTTTGAGGGCTGAAGTTATTTGTTGTGTTAACTATATTTTAAATAGAGTTCCTGCTAGAGCAGTTTTACAGGTTACTCCCAAAGAAAACTAGGATGGAAGAAAACTCGATATTAGTAACATTAAGATATTTGGCAATGAATGTTGGCACATATTTTTGATGAAAAATGGAAAAATATAGAGCCCAAATCTCATAACTATATTTTCATTGGTTATTGTGAGGATTCCAAAGCATACAGATTGTTTGATACATCTACCCAAAGTGTTATCATACGTCGAGATGTTCAATTCAATGAAGTATCTCCTCCTCCTAATTCTGTTTAACCTCATGTTACCTTGAATATGCATTCATCATTTGTTTTTTCTATCCCCCCCCCCCCTTACTTTGCTTCTATTCCTACCCTTGATCCTAGTTCGCCTTCTTCTTTAAGTGATCCTATTGAATGTTCTGAAGATACTTGTGTGTTTCCTACCTCTACTTCTCTTCTTGTTTGGTCCTGGAAAACTCTTGAATTAATGGGTTCTGAGATTGATATTCTTTTTTATACTTGTTGAACTAGATTTGAATTTGCTCTTAATATTAAATTATTAGCCAGAGATGATCCCTCTACCTATGCTCAAGATAAAGATAATCTGAATAAGAGAAAGAAATGACTTCTGAGTATATCTTGTTAATGAAGAACAAGATTTCAACTTGTGTTCCTCCTCTTCATAGAAAGAATTTAGTTGGATGTACGTGGATATATAAAACAAAGTTTATTGTAGACATACATAATGAAAAACATAAAACTTAGTAGCAAAATGATTATCTCAACAAAAAGGTATTAACTATACTGAAAATTTTGCTTCAACTGCTAAAATGAACACAAAAAGAACTATTATTTTTCTTGTTGCATCATATTAGTGGGAAATTCACCAAATGGATTCCAATAGTGTGATTTTAATGGTGATTTTCGTGAAGAAATTTATATAAAAAAGACACTTTGATTTATCACAACTAAAACTTTAAGTTTGGTATGCAAATTAAACAAGACTTTATATGGTCTTAAGCAAGCGCGTAGAGGTTTCTTACGAAAAAATTAATGCTTATTTATTCAATAATGGTTTTAAGTGGTGTATATCTTATCCAAATATGTGTGTTAAGAACTTTGATGATGATGTCCTCATTGTGGTACTTTATGTGTATGATCTTATCCTTACTGGAAGCCAGCTTACATTTATACAAGAAAAGAAGAATCATCTTAAGAATGAATTTGAAATGACCGATTTAGGCCTATTACGTTATTTTTGGGTCTACAAATTTGGCATATGGCTCATTGTATATTCTATTAAATTGAGCACATAGATCTGTGAACAAACACACAACTCACAAAATAGATCACACAATTTACTCAGCAATTGAAGAATGAAACAGTGCAAAAATGGCTTGCAACTGTGAATGCTTTCATTAATCAAAAAGTAATCGGATCATATAATTACAATGAAGTACAATGGCTTTAATAGCCACATGAAATTTGAATCCACATGATGAAATTCGAATTGATAGACTCTACTTGACTGTAGGTAACTAAGACCTTGTCTAAATCACTATCAGAGGACTCAATAGTTAACTGACCTTGTCTAAACCATAACCGGAGTTCATCGAAGCTCTAAAACACAACTCAAGTGTTACATTCAGTGTTGACTAAGGCTAATTGACTGTGATAGGTGAGAAATGCGCCCCTCCTGAGTGCAGTCAAGTAAACCTAGCGCTAACTGAATGTAGAGGACTAGAACTGAATGTAACTGACTCCTAACTTAGCTTAACTAGTCATCAACTGAACTGAACTGACCTTGGTTGGTTTTGGCACTCCCATTGGCTTCCTAAATTGTAGGGATTGGTCTAGGAGGCTCCTAAACTGATGCAATTAAGTCCAATCAGTGGCAGTAATCCTCAATTAGTGTTCCCCACACTTTAGTAACTGAAACACGTGCCCCAATTAGGCCAAGTGGACCCAATGGTGCTAATGACTATAAATAGACTGGATGGACTCCCGATTTAGAAATGACTCCTGATTTAGACATATGACCAAATTTGGACAAGGGAGGATTAATAATCCTAACACCCCCCATGAATTCTAACTTGGACAATCTGTGGGCCCTGGTAACTAAGACCATAGGTCACCCATTACATCAAGTAAAATAAATTAACTGCTTAATACAAGGAGCTGGGGCAAAAACCACATGGGAAAAAATCCCCCCCTCTATTTAAGCAGGTAGAATCAGGCCTCAAGTTTGAAAAACTTGAAAATATGTTGCTGCAATATTCATCTCTGTGAAGTAGTGAAGCAGCATGCATGGTGTGCTGTGCATAGGTATTATGGGGCTTGGCATGTAGACTTCTCCTTATTCTCCAAAAATGATGATGGAAGGAAGGAGGAATGTAACCTTTGTCTCTTGTTGAATGAAGAGGTATATGATCATATCCATTCTTCTGAATGTAGTGAGACTGGGCCCTTGCCATATAGAATCTTACAGGGAGTCTATTGCATCTCCCTGAAGGAGGTAAGATAGCATGACATAGAGCAAGGGTATTTCCTTTCGGAGTGTCAGGTGAGTTTCCAGTCATCTTCCTAGCTTCCAGTTTGGAAGTAGGGACTGAATATAGATCTGAGTCACCCTGAATCTCAAGGTCATAAACTGATAAATATGGATCTGCAATACTAGTAGAAGCTGTAAAAGAAGTAGATGCAATGATTTTACCTTCCCTTGCAAGTGGCTGCTGAGAGTGCACTGGTTCTAAAAGAGGCATGAAATGTGAGAACTCATATGCTTTTGAAGCATGATTTGCAGTACCCTTTTCTATGATGCTCCCAGTATAGATATCTGTGATCTCCACTGAGTCAGGACCAAAGATCACTTGCTTTGGAGATCCAGTATGGGTCATGTGATAGACAGATAACAGGTTTGAAGCTAGGGAGGGAACAAATAGCACATCTTTGAACCTTCCATGTTCAAGTTTAACAGAGCCCTTACCCTTTGTTTTGACTTTACTGTTATTTCCCATCTGAATACTGGGACCATCAAAGGACTGAAAAGAAGAGAATGATTATCTGCATGCAGCCATATGGTTGGAAGCTCCAGAATCAATGAGGAAGACATGTGATGGTGTGCAGCAAGCCTTCACTGCATGGCCTTTCCTTTGGTATTCTTGATCTTCTTCTTCTTCAGAGTCATCCTTCCTTGTGCTAGCAAGTAGAGAAATGTTATGTTTCTTCAAAAGAATATCCATTTCATCAAGGTGTCTTCTCATACAGGAGCTTTCTGAATGAAAGCCCCTTCCACAGTAAGAGCAGAGGACCTTTCCTTTGCCATTCTTCTTGCTTCTCTTCGAACCTGAAGGTTCTTTTGACTGCTCTTTCTTCATAGGAGATTCATCCCTTTGCTTCCCTTTGTCATTCTCTACCTTATCTCCTCTTGCAACCAGAGCTAGATATTTGGGAGATCAAATGATCCCCATTTGGATCAATTTATCATTCTAAGAAATAAGAGATTGGATGAAGGCATTAAGAGTGGGCATCTTCCAATTTGGAGTAGTGAGCCTTACTGTTTGGAAGGTGTATAAAAAGACTGAGTAGTCTACATTGAGCTTTGTGAGAATGGCAAGGATGAGCTAATCTTCATCCTTCTTCACTTTGCATTGCTTCAACTGATATATCAGGTTATTGAACTTTGTGAAGAATTCATTCAGAGATTCGAAATTGGATGGATTGAGAGTAATCATATCATTTTCTAGCTGATGGATCCTCATCTCATCCTGCTTATCAAATAAGGAGGCAAGCTTGTCCCAAACCTCCTTGGTAGTCTCCAAGTCTTGGATGTGAAATCGAAGATCTCTAGAGACTGAGGAGAGCAAGTGTCCATTGGCTTCATCAAGCCTGTTCATGTACTTATCTTTATCTTTATCTAATTTTGGCTCTTCTTCTTTTTATTCTATGAGTCTAAAGAGATGCTTGGTGCGGAGCATTACCACCATGTCATCCTTCCACTGGTGATAGTTGAAGGGAGTGAGAGGCTCCACTTGATGAAGCATTTTGAATGTAGTAAGAAGGACTGAGCTGCTGTAGTGAATGCAATGAGAAGAAGAGGTTGCTTGTAGCGAATGCTGTAAGAAAAGTTGATAACCTATCACACAATAAAACATACAAAGTAAGGTCGAAAGTCTACACTTTTGGAATTTCCTTCACACCCAGCATAGTTGATCAAGCAAGCTTGATCAACAATTTCCTAACTTGGGATATTAAGTGGTAAATTCTCCACTTCTAGTGCAGTACTGGAAGGAGCAATTTGCTCCAAAAAAATGATCCAACTGGAGATCTGAGGAGGAGAGGTGTCTTGTCCACCAAGGCTCTGATACCATATTAAATTGAGCACATAGATCTGTGAACAAACACACAACTCACAAAATAGATCACACAATTTACTCAGCAATTGAAGAATGAAACAGTGCAAAAATGGCTTGCAGCTGTGAATGCTTTCATTAATCAAAAAGTAATCGGATAATAATTACAATGAAGTACAATGGCTTTAATAGCCACATGAAATTCAAATCCACATGAGGAAATTCGAATTGATAGACTCTACTTGACTGTAGGTAACTAAGACCTTGTCTAAATCACTATCGGAGGACTCAATAGTTAACTAACCTTGTCTAAACCATAACTGGAGTTCATCGGAGCTCTAAAACACAACTCAAGTGTTACATTCAATGTTGACTAAGGCTAACTGACTGTGGTAGGTGAGAAATGCACCCCTCCTAAGTGTAGTCAAGTAAACCTAGCGCTAACTGAATGTAGAGGACTAGAACTGAATGTAACTGACTCCTAACTTAGCTTAACTAGTCATCACTGAACTGAACTAACCTTAGTTGGTTTCGGCACTCCCAGTGGATTCCTAAATTGTAGGGATTGGTCTAGGAGGCTCCTAAACTGATGCAATTAAGTGAAATCAGTGGCAGTAATCCTCAATTAGTGTTCCCCACACTTAAGTAACTGAAACATGTGCCCCAATTAGGCCAAGTGGACCCAATGGTGATAATGACTATAAATAGACTAGATGGACTCCCGATTTAGACATGACTCCTGATTTAGACATATGACCAAATTTGGACAAGGGAGGATTAATCATCCTAACATATTCCTATTTTACCCTAAGTGTCCTACATATTTACTTGGTTGGTTTCATATGGGTAATTATAAACCTTATCCTATGCCATTTCAATTTGGTGTAAAGTTACATGTTGCTTATTACAATCATATTGTTGATGCCACTTAGGATCGTCAATTTGTGGGGAGTTTGATATATTTGACACACAACAATCCTTATATCTCTTTTACATTCATTATGGTTTCAAGGTTTATTCAAAATATTCATGATATTAATTGGAAAGAAATGAAGATAATTCTCATATATTTACAAGGGGCATTGCATTATGGTGTTTTATATTCTAGCAGGGCTATAGCTTCACTTCTTGGTTATGCATATTTTAATTGGGAAAGGGATGCTTTAGATAGAAGATCTAGTATAGGGTACATCTTTTAAATTGGTTCAGGTTTGATTTCATGGTGTAAAAAGTTGAGAACTCTTTCTCTTTCTTCTTGTGAAGCAGAGTACATGGTAGATAAAGAAGCAATGTGGATCCAATATGTTGTTATAGAGATTGGACTAGTTCAGAAGTCTCCTACCGAATTAAGATGCAACAATCAGAGTGTAATTCAACTTGTGTGCAATTAAATGTATCACTCAAAGACTAAATACAATGACCTTGATACCCATCATATTTGAGACCTTATTGTGGATGGTGTTATTTGTTTGGAGTATTGTCCCATCAAATGTCAAACAGTTTATATCTTCACCAAATCCATGACATAAGTGAATTTTGTATATCTTCGAAGTTTGTTGGGGATGCAGGAATTTTTCATCAAGGGGGGAAAGTTAATGTAATGCCATCTTACTCCATATATGTGTTGTTATCCCTAGTCATAATTAAGGGGGAGTGTTTGGATGTGTAATTTTATTATTACATGTGTAACGATGTCTAGTGTGATGTCATAAGATGTTTTATCTAGAAAAAAGAAGATATACATAACTATAATCTTATGTAAAATGAGTTATCCCACATGAATCATGGAGAAATATTCTCCTATTATCAATAATTATATAAAGAGGTCAAAAATAATTGATTCTATTTGTATTATAGGTTGTATTTCTTACATACCTCTAGCTATATAATAGAGGTGAAGGAGAGCCTTTGGGAATATGTTGATATGTTGAATATTTCATTGTAATGCTATTGTAAAGTTGTGAGAGAATATGTCAAGTGGAGCTCAAGTGTAATATTGGAGATTTATGAAGAATAAGAAGACAATGCCTTCCCATGGATGTTTCCCCATTTGTGGTTTTACCATGTAAATCTTGTGTATCATTTATTTTCTCTTGTTTCTAGTTTCTTACTTTGATTATCGTTGCTTGTATGGATAAAAGGATAGACTAGTAGAATCTTTCTTTGCATGTTAGCAAACATATTGTTGTATGTTTATGCATATTCTCAATATTCTAACAAAATTCTTTACCACAAATGAATTTGACGATGATGATGATGATGATGGTTATTAACATCCCTTGACACCAACTTTGGTCTAAGAAAAAAAGTTAAGAAATTGCTTGGATTTCTTTAGAATTTTAATTTTGCGCTCGAAAAGCTTGAAGAAAAGTCTACATAAGCCAATATGTTTTTGTTGAATTAAAAGGTTATGAAGGTCATTATTGTAACACATATTTTGAAATTGAGATCTAATGTGGGTGTACGCAGGACAATCTAAGAAGAAGTGTTTTTCGTCCTTAACCCTCTTAGTCTCACAAAGATGACAATTTATATCTACTAAATGTGTTTAAGGGATTGTTCAATCCCCAAATTCATTATGGAAATCATGAGAGTTTTCTATTATTTTAGCAATGTTGATTTTCTTCTTTATGCTAGTTAAAATAGAGAGATGTTCATGATCTTCTAGATTGGGGTTAATCACCTCCTTATAATATCTAAATTTTCTCTTATCTTCAAATTCTTTATCGCGCCATAGTTTATGCTTAAAATTAGATGTAATAATATTTTTTATGTTATCGATATTCTACAAAGTGGCCTCTTCCTCGATACCTCAATGTTTTAGCCAAGAGTTGACATCTTTGTGCCAACCCTGCTTGAGTCGCAAATGGTTTAGACTAGAACTTAGAGCAATATTAGGAATCATATTATCATCAAACATGTTAATTAACTTGTGCTTATACATTAGGTACCTATTCATAGTCATGCTCTCAATGGGAGATATACATGTTTCTATGATGAGGATAAGATAAGGTATATTACTTTTGATTTTAAGATTATAGGTTATAAAACATTTCTGGTTTTGCTCAATCTTTCTTCAAGACTCTTTAGATATTTTTCAACCCCAAACTCCATAGCCATATAAGATAATAGGTGTAATGAGAGTCTCAAAGAGAAATTTCTTTTTATCCTGTAGTCGAAGGTCTGCTAATTTACAATTGTTTTCAAGGATGAAATAAGCATTTTTCCCTCCATTTATCATTGCTCCAATGTTATAGTTTGGTTTAAGCTTGTGATGAAAATTGCTTTCGAGATATTTGTATGAAGTTACTTCCTCCAAGCTATTGTTTTCATACACAAACTTGTTGTAAGTGATCTTTTTTAATTTGATTACCGTAACCTTTGTTTTGTTAGTATTCACAATCATACATGTACTAGAATAGAAATCTTTGAGAATTATTAGTTGCGTGTTCAGATCACAAGGGCATCTTGCCATAAGAACAATATCATCATTATAGAGCAGGACGATGACTATTCTATCCAAATGTGTGTTAACGCGACCTAATTCTTTCAAATAACTTTCTAATTTTTTCGATATATATACCAAAAAAGTAAAAAGACATTATATCTTCAATATAATTTTAAAAATATAATATTGACCATTACATTAGAATTTAATTGTTTATAAATAATTTATTTTATATATATATATATAATTTGGAAATATAAAAGGAAAAAAATTATTTTGTTAATCATTATTATTTTTAATAAAAAATATATTCACATTTTATAAATCATTTACCTATGCAGTAGGGTAACTAGTTAATATGCAGAGTCATATCAAGTAATTGTGAAGATAACACCCATCAAAGTGCAAGATATTTTTTCCCATCCTTTGGTTGCAGGTTTATGGCTGACATAATAGACTCTCATTTATAATTTCATGATTTACCAGTTCCATACATTATCCATTGTAGATGTTCTCAATTCCATGATTTTGGGTAAGAATTATAATAGCAGTGGTCTAAATGTTAAAGGTTTCCAACTTTTTTCATTTTTTTTGGCTTGTTTTTCACATAATACATTAGAAATTTTCAATTAAAAGCATACAGTAGTTGTTAAAAATACATAATCTTGGTGCCCTTTGGGTATTTGAGGATGTTGAATCCATTTATGCATTTAAAAAAATGATTTAGACACCTCAAAATAAAATTTTGGAAAAAAAATCGGATTCTGATTAAAAATACATCAAAAATTCCAAAATGTCTAACAAATAGACTACTCCATTATAATAATATATGTGCAAATTGTTCGAATTGATTGACCAAAACATTCATCATCATTTCTTTTTTTTATACATGATGCATTTTTCTAAGTTGAACTTTGGAGGATGGTTTTACCATTATATTATCTCGATTTACAAGCCAAGTGGCTTTATCTTATCTTATATTATTTTTGGTTTTACCATTATATTATCAAAGCATAGTCATCACTGGTTAAGTGAATTTGTTTGAATTGGGACATAGGTCAAAACCCATGGTCAGTAACTCGAAGAAGTTCAATCTATCTATAGGCAACATTATGTTACTACTTACTTTCATAACTTGACTTTTTTTATGGAAAAATATCACAGTCTAAAATTTTATTGAAAACTTTGAGCCATATTGTTAATTTGGCAATGGTTTCCATACATAAATATTGTATGTATATCAGTCAGGAATAAGCGCAAGAAAAAATATTCAAAAAGATTGATAGTCCTCTACAATAGAAGATATAACTAATACAATCAAAATGGAGGACAGATAGGACTGCAATATAGAGAAGTGTACCTAGTCCCATAGAGATTATCTCTATGGAAAAATTATGAAAAAATAGGGCCAAGGTTGTATTCCTTAATGGATTCATTGTTGACTACCCATAGTTTCCACGTACTTGTAGACAATAGCAAGCCTAAATTAGATAAGGAATCTTCCTGTAGGTTCCTTTCTCTATAGATGCGATAGATAGAGAAGTCCTCTAAATGCCCAAGCAGTCTAAGAATGTTGTCATAGAGTGGATGCAATTAGATGTTGTAAGGAGGTATCTTGTGATATATCCAATCAATATTAAATAATGATTAGGGAGTCACCAAAAAAATGTAGCTTTTATGTTTCCTTTAATAGATCCAGTTGAAGAATCATCCTTAGAGCTTGTAGTTTAGCTTGGTTATTTGTAGCTATGTTTCAAGACACTTTGTCTATGTGGGCAAGGACAAATATCTCTAGTCCAATTTGGATTTATAACAAAACACCACTGGAGATGTGATCTTCGATCCTAGCTGCAAAACAACATGGAACAACTAAGTGGAAACAAGTAAAATAAATATGTGATTAATCTAAACAACTGGTCAAGGAAACAAGTTCTAAAGATCTGCAATATAACAAATCCTTATGGAAAGAGCATATATATAATTGTATTAACAAAAAATACAGAAGGGGATATTACAACCATCGCCTTGACGTCGCAATTTCTTTCCACTAGTCTTTTCCTCAAAGTAACCTTGTCTATAATGGAAAAGGGAAACTCAACTCCAGGAGTATTTTAGCAACAGTTGGGTGCTCTATCATTCCTCCCCCAAACATCAAGGGTGATCTTTTATATATATGCCAAAGAGGATAGAGGGAGTTGGGGATTCCATGGAGAAGGTTAAGGGTTCGACTACCACTCATGATGAGTTGTTGGGATAAGCCTCCATGAGGGCTTCCTTCTAGAAGGTTCTTGAATATTCTCTTTTTTTCCACTGAACGAGCACAAGTGCACTTTGTCAAGAATCAACCTACATCACTCATGTGTGATGCATGGTGTATGGAGGAAGCAAGAATTATCAACGCACCTTGTCAATGTGCAGGGTGCGTCGACATAAGTTTAACGCTTGTTGTAAAGAGGAAGGGCGCGTCATTGCTGCAAAATTGAAAGAATGAATGGAAACACCTCTTTTCCCAAACAATTTGGCATTGATACTTCAGTGATTAGGGAAAATTCAAGAGAACATGTCTCATTATCATGGTGATGGAGATAATTTTTTGTAGTACATTGCCGCCCAAAGTATGAAGTTAGAGGGGTAGGAATCTGTAGTACAATAGACTCTGATATATATTTCCCAAATGACTCATAACATTGCTTACTACGAATACATTGTGTTAACGTAAAAATTTGCCTAACTTGCTCTACACAACCTACACCACATGTAGACATCCATTTCCTAACCCATTTTACCTCCACACCCATGTTTAACCTATGTTTTTCTCTCAAAAGCTCAAAAATAATAATAATAAGGGCTTAAAAAACCCACAAAAGAGCCAAAATAGCTCACAAGGGAGATAAAAAAACTCACAAAGGGGCTAAAGACCCCAAAAAGGGCCTAAAATCCCTAAAAGGGCCTAAACACCCCAAAAGGAGCTAAAAAACAAGGAAAAAGGGCTTAAAACCCTAGGAAGGGCCCAAAACCCTAACCAGGGGCTAAAAACCCTAAACTTGAGAAAAAAATATAAATAGAGGGCTGGAGGTCCCCATCACAAATGACTCTTTCCTTCCTGTCATTATTATACTCGCATGAGTACCTTGAGAGACCATCACTCTCAAGCTACTCACCCCAACCACTCCACTTCCTCCATTTTCTCATTCCCTTGTGTGTTGAGTCATCCCCCACGCTATCCCAGCCTGTGGAGAGGAGTTTTTCTGAGTTTGGGCATGGTGGTCCCCTTTTAAAATAGATCAAAAGGTATATTGTCCCACCATTGTTTCTGTTTGGTTTATAGATTATATGCATATATTTGTTTTGTTTCTAACAGTTTGCTACAGCTCATTTTTCCCATTGCAAACTCTATCCTTCCATCCCTATGACGAAAGGAAGGCACATTAGCACGTGGCCGAGGTTTTTACCCAGCCACAGTTTGGAAACCATACTGGGTCGATCCCTCAGGATCCCTAGGTTTTAATATATATTTTTCGTAGGTTTTTAATAGTTGTTTAGTAGTTTCTTTCAAGTTTTCTTTCATTTATATTCTTGATCGAACCCTCACGAGTCCAATCCGATCCTGTTCATCCCCAGTACAGTTACTGTCAGCCATTCTCGACTCCATTTTTAGTTTTCTCAGTTTTTGGGCCCATTCGTCTATTTTGGGTTGGAAGGAGCAGCCCAGTCGCCTATTCAGCCCATAACAGAGCAACCCAGTCACCTATTCGGCCTTGAAAGGAGTGACCTACCTCTCAGGGCATCGTCGCTGCTTTTTTTGACCCATAAGCGACCGAGTTTCCTATTCAGGCTCGAAAGGTGCGACCTAGTCACCTATTCGGCCCCGAAAGGAGAAACCTTCCTTTCAGGTCCCTGTCACTGCTGGTTGGACTGTTTGTGCGACTCAGTCACCGCTGTCCAGCAACCAAAAGCGACCTATATTTTCTGCAGGTAGTTTTACATTCGATTGCTTGTATGGTTAACTATTTATAAATGCAAATCTTCTTACTACTCGGTTAAGTTTCTGCAAGTTCATTTCATTGTTTCATTATTAAAATACAAAGGTAATTAACTATCTTTCTTAGCCCTTCCTCCTCTACTTAGTCATCACCCTCATGGGTCTTCTGAGATAAGACGGAAGGTTGAGCAACCTTAGTAATAGGCACCTATCTTTGTCATCGTTTTAGTCCATTAAAAACAAGTATCTTGGAAACTAGAGCGGGTGGAAACCGTTGGGAGTTTCACAGCTTTCGCGTCCTCCCTGTTGAGAAACCCTACATTTGAGGAGTGACCTATGGATCTATGGGTGGGCTTGTTCCCACTTTGATAAGAGCCCAGCACTTCTTCTTCAACTAAGAGGGATACAAAAATAGGGCAGTCACACTGCTGACTAATATTTTGCAGTTTGTAGTGCACTTTGGCTCTGTTTATTTTACTAGTTCACATTGCCCATTGCTTGTTCTGTGCAGAAAATACAATCTTATTTGCTCACCACATAATTGAAAAATAATAAAAAATAATAATAACAAGCTCATACACAAAGTGCACACATTCACACCGTCAAATTCAACCAAACTCAGTTCATGACCTCAACTGAACCTTAAAAGTAACCAATTTACTTAACCAAAATATTGTGGTTTGACGAAATAGGTCTCGACCACCTTAACCATGGGAAGTGCTTGGGCTATAC
>LPNX010614505.1:0-273441 GCA_001517045.1 Pseudotsuga menziesii | reverse complement strand
GCAAGCCTTTTGCACTGTTTCATTCTTCAATGGCTTAGTAAATTGTGAGATCTTCTTTGTGAGTTGTGTGTTTGTCTACAAATCTATATGCTCAAATTTAACATACCCAAAAAATCATTATGAGGAGTGCCACGGGAACCCCAAAGTAGCTGGCCAACGAGAGGAATTGCCAAGCAAAATGGGAAACGACCCCTTCTGATTGACTAGAAACACCTGTGTGAGGAAAACTCCAAGCGTTGTCTTTTGGCAGTCTTGGTGGCCAAGTGACCACCTATGAACCAATAGGAAGCCATTAAACTGGGGTCCAATTTTCATTACCGATTACTATCAGATAGCCTTCATTGATCCACCATGCTTTTCTTCACGCCTTAGGGGGGATCCCCCTCCATTTGGGTCACTAAACTAACACTATTGAGGCCATCCTCAAAAACCATTCTCACCGTCAGAAGGCCACATGACCTCTGATTTCGACTTAGATTCCTACCAATCTGAGCCAAACTTTCACACCGCACCATCTAGCCCCATGGCGGGTGCAAATCCAGATCTTTTCTTCAAAGGGGTGGTTGGCACTGGACCCACCTCCATGCCTCACATCACTACCAACATCCCGACTGAAGGCCCCAGTACCACTATGCATACTGCTATGAATTTGCTACCCATTAGTGGCGACCCCACAATAACTCATATATTTCCCACAGTACCACCTTTCATACCTGGGGGTACTAGTCCTTCCACGACCGTCTCAACTATCCCCGTTGTGGGAAGTCAACTTCAAGTGCCCCTAATCATGCAGGGACATCACGTTCCTGCAAAATCAGGCGCCATCGTCAGTCCCTCCCTCACTAACATTTGGTATAACCTCCCATTCATGGCTTGCCTTAACTTTCCTGATTTGGCTAGGTTAACCAATGACCCAATTAGTCATCAACCCCATTGGCCTCCCATTCCAACCAAACTTCCGTCAGACATTCCAAAGTTTGAAGGGAAGGAAGGTGAGTTACCCCAAAACTGCATCATGTTGTTTCATCTATGGTGCTCTTCAAATAGTATTGTGGACGATTCAATCAGGCTTAGGTTGTTCCAGCGCACCCTCACTAGCGCTGCAGCCAAATGGTATATTGAGCTACCTCAAGCCTCTTACACAAACTTCAATTCCTTAGTCGTCATGTTCCTGCAATATTTCCAACCCCACGTCAAATATGATGAGGGTGTTGAGATATTTCTATCTTTCCGCCAAAACACTGTGACTCATATAACCAACCACATCCACAAGTGTCAGCGACAACGTAGTCTATGTAAGATTAAACTTGATGACAGAATATTTCTGGATTAGTTCCTAAAAACTTTACTACCACCTATAGCCAAGGACGGCGCCTCCAAATGTCCCTAATTCGAGAAATATGCCATCTTGAAGGCCCAACAATTTGACTTGATTTATGCTCAGTCTAGATACCTTTACACCATCACTCTAGACGCTCCCCGTACCAGCACCTCTCACCATGATGCGCTGAGGGAATCCCAGGTTGCAGATGGAACCATAGGCTCTGACTCCCATCACCCACAGCACTATGTGGCACCTCCTAGGATGCCACCACACCCAAGCAACACCCTTAGTGTTGCGCAACCAAACCAAGTTCTTGAATACTCAAGGATGATGGCTCATTCCGAAGCCACAACCTCCTATGCATAGCCCGCGCCACAAAAACACACCCAGGCACCTACTTGGCCGGAAAAACCATATTCGGGACCAGTAAATGGATTCATAGCCCCTCTAGATCCTCCAGTATACTATGCACCACCTATGAAAACTGCGTTTTCCCCCACCCTAGCTTCATCGACACCCATGGGACAAGTTTTTGCTCAACAGAATCGTCCCAACCAACTGTCCCCCAATAACCAATAAGAGAAAGGGAGAAAAAACTGAGATAGGGATCGGTGTAACAACCAACCAAAAGGAGGTGGCCAACAGCTAAATCCTCCCAACAACACTGGCGCTAACCCACCAACTCGCAACCCCCAACAGCCTAACCCACCTGGACGATATGCTATATTACGGACCAACCATCCATGCAAACTATGCAACGTCTATGGCCACTATACTCACGAATTCCCTTACCTGGAATGGGCCAAGCAGGTTCTTCAGAACGAAGCTCATTGTGGTACTAATGCAGGATTTCAAGCTCAACCCAATCCAACACCACCAGGCCCTCCACTCATGGTGCTCCAGAACCCATTACCACTCCAAGGATTGGTAGCAACCACACCTATGGCCAAAACTGCTCCCATCATGGCCCCACCTATAGATACAGGTGTTCATCACCTGATGGCCATGACAACTGAAGAGATCAATTTGCAAACTAGGAAAAATCAGTATGGATCCACTACTGAAATTGTTGATCCATCAATGACATCCACGTCCAACACAACCAACATACCCCTTCACTTACCCCCACTCCCCCCTGATGGGGCGGCCCGAGGACCACGATTTCCCATACGACGGATCGCCAACAACACCATGGCTAGACCTGCTATAAACAATAGCATCATCGATGAATTGGCCCAGTAACCTATGGCCATGTCCACTCTAGAAGTGCTGAAAACATTCTTGCCTCAATTAAAATCATTATTGGTTGCACTCGGTGTCATGGATCCCTCTAATTACAAATTGATTACATTCGATTTGGACAACGGAGAGCTTGAATGCCATCAACCATTGCCTTCTAGATTCCAGTATCAATTCAGAATTTGGTCATGCAACGATGTATTACCGACGAAGGAGAATCCACTTGTGTCATGTCAACGTTGTTCTGGCAGAAACTTGGATCCCCTATCCCCCAAGCGTCTACCACTACACTGTGCACCTATGATGGCCACCCCACTAAATCCCAAGGCATTCTTCAGCATGTCCCCATATCATTATCTGATAAAACAGTCATGATTGACATTGAGGTTGTTAATGCTCAGTTGGATTATAACCTTCTCCTTGCACGAAGTTACACGTATTGCATGAGAGCCATGGAATCCACCGTGTTCCTCCTTATGATGTTCCCTCATGACAGGAATATTGTCACGATGGACCAACTAAATTACCACAATCAGCAGGGGCTGACCGCACCAGCCAATGTTATCCCTACTGTTGACATTTCCTTCGGCAGTGCATCCACCCCTTCATTGCTGGTTGTATGCCCTAGACTATTCGTCAACACATCCATGATGGCTCCTTTCCCACTGGTGCCTCCTCCACCAGCACCAAGCGACACTGTGGACTTTTGCATTCTCTCATCCAGAACCATTACACCCAAACCCCAACCACAGCCGCAACCTCAACCATAGCCTCAACCCCATCCATAGTCACCGCCTCAAATGCAATCACTAGGGAATTATTGGGGCTCTCTCTGAGTCCATTCAATTCCCTTCCTTTTCCCACCATGTGGCATCATAAGTAATCATGTTATGGCTACTTCGAACATACCTAACCTTACATTGGGAATCCCTATGTGGTACCTTGAACCACCTGCCCAACCCATGATTCCCTAGGTAGTGTTGAATCCCATCTAGCCCATTGCGGTTGAGTCATGCCCTTCCCCTGGCCCACAAAAACCACCTTCCGTGCCTACACCAGCCCAACCTCATCCAAAGAGGGCTAGGGGAAAAAACACCAAAGCGGTAGCTAAACCTCGGCTGACTCCTCCATCTTCCATGTGCAAAGTATAGGGTCACGCAACCTAGAATAGCCTAGAAATTCCCATCCTTCGCACACGCCCAGATGTAATGGATACAACAAAGAATATTCTGGTAGTCGTCCTTCTGAATATACCAACAGTAAAAAACAAGTCTTTGAGGACAAACCATGCATGCGCACTCTGTGGATTTTATGGAAATTATTCTCACCATTTCCAAGACTTTGCTAAGTTTCATGTTTCCTTGATTAATCTTTGGAAACATTCCCTTGAATCCGAAATCACTGTTATTGAGGAAATTCACCCTCTGGTTTCTTCCTCAAACACCATGACTATTTACATGGTGTCTAGCTCCAATGACACTTCCACTTCCGCAACCTTTGATGATCCCTCGACCCTATCCAATAGTTGTTTCAGTAACAACAAGGAAATACTTGAGGCCTTAGCCTCCCCTGAATATCCTTGGAACGATCTGCACCACCGCTTGTTCTTCATCCCTGAACAGCATGTGTCATCGTCAAACCAATTTTCATTAGAAACCAAGGATTTCATTCACAGGAAAGTCGACTGGTTCAAAAACCCCATTCTGGCACCTAATTCCTTTAAAGATAGGAATATGGCCAATATCTCACCTAACGTCAAGGTCAACATCTCAACCAATCCAGATATTGTTGAAGAGATCACGCTGGGGGAATCCTACTCCTCTGAAGAAGGTGCTTCCTAAAAATTGCTTTTTAAAGTGTTCCGCGACATCTTTGCTTGGTCCTACACCGATATGTTGGGATTCGATCCATCCATTATTGAACATCATATCGATACCTGGCCTAACATGGAACCCGTCCATCAAAAGCAGAGACCCATCCATCCTTCCAAAGCTGCTGCGGTCAAAGAAGAAATCGAGAAACTATGCATAGTTGGTTTCATCTACCCCATTGCTTACACCACTTGGGTTTCCAACCCTGTCCTCGTAAACAAAAAATAGGGCACCATCTGCGTTTGTACAGACTTTCACGATTTGAATCTGGATTTTCCCAAAGACAACTTCCCAACCCCGTTCATTGACCAAATCATTGACATGTGCGCTGGACATGAGGTCTTTTCCTTCATGGAAGGTTTTTCCGGATATAACCAAATTCAGATCCGGAAGGAAGATCGATACAAGACCGCGTTTACGACCCCTTGGGGCACATTTTCCTATCGAGTGATGCCCTTTAGACTGAAAAATGTTGGAGCCACTTTCCAGCGCGCGATGATATATTGCTTCCACGACCTCGTCCACATTATATTGGTTTATCTGGATGACCTTACCTCTCGGTCACGAAAGCAAGCACGACACTTAGACGACTTGCAATAGGTTTTCCTACGATGTTGTAAGTACAAAATCCACTATAACCCACTCAAGTATTTTTTGTGTGTCCCAGTGGGACGTCTACTTGGGTTCATTGTGTCCCAAAAAGGGATGACATTTGACCCTCTTAAATTTCAAGCTATTCTTGACCTCCCATCACCATGAACTCTATACCAGTTGCAAAGTCTCCAAGGCAAGGTCAACTTCCTTCGTCGCTTTATACCAGAATATGCGATGAAAGCCCATGGGTTCTTACATCTGCTTCGTACCAATGTTCCATTTATTTGGGATCAAGTGATGCAAGAATCATTTGATGCACACAAGCAAGCTCTGGCTTCCACACCATTACTATCTGCACCCGACTTCACCCGAGACTTCAACCTCTATGTGTTGGCCTCGAAAAATGCCAACGCTAGATTTTTGGTCTAGGAAGATGATGCTCGTCAAGAGGATGTGATTTATTACGTTAGCCAAAAGCTTATCGGTCCACCTTTGTGATATTCACCTGAAGAAAATATGGCCTTCACCATCATATTCTCAATTCAGAAATTGCACCACTACATTATCACAAACCATACCCGAGTAGTGGTCAATTCCAACCCAATGCGGTACCTCTTGAGATGATGCCTCCTATAAGTTTGCATGGCCAAGTGGATAGTCATTCTCTAGGGGTTCAACTTGGAATTCATTTCCCCAAAAAGAACCAAGGCGTTGGCACTAGCTATGATAATGACAGACTTGCCCCCATTGACCACGAAGGACCCTTGGTATGGGGGAATTCTCCTGTACTTATGCACCCAAAAGTCAGAGGCTCACTTAAGCCACAAAGATAGACTATGCATACAGCACAAAACCACCCTCCATCTCCTTATTGGATATGTTCTATATCATTGAGGAATCGACACCATATTACTTCATTTCCTCACCCATGACGAGGTTGAATAGGTCCTTAAAGACTATTATAGTGGAGCCTACGGTGGCCACCTCTTCGTTTTGGAAACTTCTCAAACGATTCTACGTGTCGGCTATTTTTGGCCTTCTATTTCTATTGATTGCATCGATGCAGTCAAGAACTGCCACAACTGTCAGCTCTTTACCCACAAAAGCAAGGACTCCCCCTGCACCATTACATCTTGTGGTCACAGTTGGTCCCTTCTGCAAGTGGTTGTTCGAATTCATGAAAGTCACTCCTACCTCAGTCGGTGGACATAATTACATTATCGTAGCCATCAATTACTTCATCAAGTGGGCAGAGGATATGCCCACCTTCAATTACAAAGGAGAAACAGTAGCACATTTCTTCTTTAACCACGTCATTTGACGATTTGGTGTTCCCCAACAGATAGTCTCCAACCATAGAAAACAGTTTGAAGACGTTGTTTGGGAAGAATTTTCAACCATGTTGAAGTTCAAGCACCAATTCTCATCTTCCTACTACCCCCAGGGAAATGGCCAAGTCGAAGCGGTCAATAAAATCATTAAGCCCATGCTCTAGTGAATGGTAGGAAATCACAAGACTAATTGACACCACATGTTATTTTCTGACCTATGATCCTACTTCACTTCCATGAAATCTACCACCGGATTCACCCCCTTCCATTTGGTCCACAACATTGAATCAGTATTCCCCATACAATGCCAGATCCCATAACTTCACCTCGTCGTTGAACTCCTTCCCGACACTTTTCCTTTAGAATAATGCCTCCTCTAGCTTAAACAAACTAATGAGGATCATTGAGCTTCTCTCCAAGCCATTGAAGTAGCCAAAACCCGATTGAAGTCCCATTTTGACTCCCATGTCCACCCTCGCACCTTCAGTGAAGGCGATATGGTCTTTGCTTACGACCAAGCCAATGACAAGTTAGGCAAAGAGAAATTTGAATCCATGTGGTACAGCACATATAGCATTTTCCACTGCCTCAGCAAGGGGGCATACATACTTGCTGACTCTGATGGACAACTCTTGAAGAACCCCCGCAATGGGCTCTACCTCAATATATTTATGCCTAACATCACCACAATGAGTCACTTGTAGCATATTTTTTATATTTTTGTTTGACACGGTTCTTGAAGTGAGTCTTACACTTGTCTTCCTTGATTTCTCCAGATGGGTCCCACCTCATATCGCTACACTGGATTTGTCGATGGAGCAAGCAGATGGTCTCCAAATCTCACCTCAGTTGCATGGGTTCTCTATTCCCCGTCACATGAGTTGATCCACATCAACGGAATGTGTGTGGGCATTGCAACCAACAACTAGGCCGAGTTTGATGGTTTCACTGGCCTCTTGTCCACCACCCTCTAGTTGGGTATTCGTCACCTCAATGTCTTCGTAGACTCCTAGCTGCTTGTCTCTCCATTGAATAATCTCTACAGGGTACGCGATCCCTGTCTTTTTAGAAAATTCTTGTGCACTAAACAAATGGTTAGACAATTTGAATCCATTACATTGACACATGTTCCTAGAAACCTCAATAGTGTGGCAGATCAAATGGCTAATGATATTCGAAAAATGGCATATTCATCACCGCATATAGGAGGCATATAAAAACTGCATCATGCATCAACATATAATCATGCATACATATGTAACATATATCATCTAGGAATTGTTTTCATCATAAAAAGACTCACATATAAAAACCATAATAGTGCATCCACGTGCATCAAAAAATATATCTATAAATATCGCATGTCGTAACATGTCCAGTAGAAAATGAGAAGTACACAAGCTTTCTCAACAGACTACACATAGTAGTACAAAAATCCTAAGTGCACCAACGCACTAGGGGCAACTCCACAAGCTGCTAATCAGAGTCAAACTCATCATCCTGCTCATCTGACTTGGTCTCCTCCTTGGACTCCTCTGCATCCTCCCCCTCCTCCTTAGAGTCATCGCCATCATCCATGGGCACATCTCCCTGCGCCTTTGCTCATACATACTCAGCGGCAACAGAAATCCAACTCATTAGAGGAATCCACTCGCGGGGAGCATGGTTGCAAGAAGCAATAAGGTCATCACCATCATCTGTCACTCCCTCCAATAGGTGTTCCATGTTATGTCGAAGCTCATTAATAGTCTTTCGCTCCTTCCTGCGTGTGGGTGGCTCCAGCCCCGCCACTACACCCATCTGTCGCTGGTAACCTATTGGTGGGAGAGCTCCAATATATGCACATGCACACAAGGATATTATCAATCCATGTATATCAAATAGCTACCAATAAGATAATATTACTCTCCATATGAATGTAAACATGTAAAACATCATGTCTATGTACCATCTTGTCCCCAAGCCTGGCCTGGAGGTTGGGGCATCTCTGAGCCCCCTGGTAGTCCATCTCTGCATATGGGTAGTCCTCAACAACTACCAAGATCTGTCTCCACTGATCTATTACCTCCTGCGTGAAGAAGCGTCCCACTATGTCGCCTCCCTCACACACCATCATCTTACACCACCTGCACATTCGAGGCTCTTGAGGCCCACCATCCTTCACTGCTACGTGCGGTCAGAGGGTCGAAACTCTCTCAAAGAAGAATGAGCATAGGAAGGATGAAAATAAAAATTCCCCATCAACCATCTTAGCATGGTTCAATGCATGCCAAACTACAAACAAGTACATCTCGTCCCATCCAAAATATGTGCCCCCCATCGCACTCTCCTCAATCTGGAGCTTCCCACCGGATACCTTGTGGTTCCCAGACAAACCCAGGACCCACAACACTTTCCCTGCAACTGCTCGAGTTGAAATATTCTAAATGTCACACATCAAGATCTATGATCCCCATACATGCATAGAGGCATAGGATTTCCTCTCGTAGAGCTCCTCCAGAGTCTCCCCGTGTGATAGATTTGGCGCCATATCACCAATCACTCACAACATCGAGAGCCCAGTAAGGAAGTACACATCGTGTAGCATAATCTTGAGACATTTCCCCTGTATGATGAAGAAATCCCCATCAACATCCCAGAAACCCACCAATATATCAAGTAACAGTCGCAGGCTCTTCATCAAGGGCACCTTCATGAACTTGAGAATTCCATAGTAGGCTAGGGCATCCCGTGCCCCTGCATCCCGAAGAGTATCTATCTGTAGGTCTTTGCAATCTCGCTCCCTCCACGAAGGTCAAGCCATCATGTACAATCACCAAACCCCTGCTAGCCATAGCTATCAGAAAAAAAAAATTATCCTAGGGCTAGGTCGCTCCTTGTTGACCAAAACCAACGACCAAGTCGCCCCTTTGGGCCAAATAGATGTGACTGAGCCGCCCTTTTAGGCCAAATAGAAGAGACCTCAAGTCGCACCTTTCTCCCTGACATAAGTGACCCAATCGCTTCTATACGACTAGAAATATCAACCCAATCATTATTTTGTCCTCGAAATGAGTGACACGGTTGGGAGAATCCCTAGCAAGAAATCATAGGCCCCTGGGTGAGCAAACCAACAAACTAAACCACTGAAAGAGATGATTTTTTCATGTACTCTTACCTGCAAGTGACAGATCAAAAAATCACTGGTCAAAATGGAAGAAATCACCAAAAGAATTATGGGGTCCTCCACTCCAACTCAACACTGAACAGTAACAATGACACTTGTCATGTGGTCCCCCCTGTTTATAGGCCTCATTAGGCCTATTTTCCTTCCGAGCACTGTAATGACATCCGGAGTCCGTTTGGGACGCCATTTGCACCATTGGTTTCAAATTTCCGCCCTCTATCTTTTGATGAGAAAATTGTCTCATGTTTAATACTTGATTTTCTAGACCATTTCCCGAAAGTCACATCGCTTTGCATGCCTTTGGCATATAACTGTCTCCGGACTCATACTTATCACCCTCTCATTTGAATTATTAGTTTGTATTGGCATTTTTAAGAGCCATCCGCTCCATCCATACTACTCGGTTGGACACCTTTGACCACCTTTCACTATCCTACCATTGGGCACCATCATTTTCCCTTGGCTTGGTTGACCATAATGGAGTTTCTGTTAAGCTCTTTTCTAACTCCCAAATGAATGAAAAGATCGTCGAGCGCACTTGCTTCCTTTTTTACTCGTTAAAGTATTGGACAGGGCATCTACATAGTCTCGTTTATCTCCTTTTGTGGACTGTATAGACTACCATACGAAAAGGACCACCTCGGTACATTCAAGCCAAGAACGTTTCCCTTTGCATCCTTTTATGCTTTCTCGGGTAGTGGGATTGAACTCTACGAAAATGCTCATCTTGGGTTTTCTTTAAGCTCTTTTCCAGCCTTCTCATCAATAAAATATCGCCGAGCAAACTTGGTTTCATTCATGCTTGTAAAATTATTTAAATGACTGTCCAGTTAGTACAGGTTTAACCTTTTCCGTCCTGATTGGACTACCAATAGTAAAGAAGTCTCCCATCCCCTAAAAAGGATGGGTGAGCTCTCCTATGTACACTTTTATCATTTTTCAGGCATAGGAGACTATTAATGAAAAAGAGACCCCACTAGAGTATTATTCATGCTTTCAGACTCTCTAAAATTGAAAGCACCATTGAGCATGTACTTTCCCAGGCTCACTAAAAATTGACGAGATCGTGCCACAACAGTGTCTTTAGGCGCCACCCCATATGTTACAGTTTGGAAATAATTCCCCCATTGGGTCGCCTTTGTTCATAGTATTCTATGATGAGTTTTCCTTGGATCCCATGAATATCAAAAGTATCAAGTTACCTACCCCCCCAAGTATTTCCCATCTGCACTTACATTCCTAGTATAACAGCTCTGATCCCCCCTCCTATGAGTCTATTTCATTTGCTTCCAGGTCAGCCCTGTCGTCATACTCTGAACAAAGGAATTTTGAGTCCCTCATCCTCCCCCTGCCCCTATTCCCCCATTCATTGTGTTAGTCCTCAAATTGCCTCACATCTTTGGTTATTCCCCTCGTGCTTCTGGTCAAGGAAACATAATTTCCTTGATCAGCTGTAGGTCTCCCTCTGTCAACAAAAACACATATATTCCAGAGGATAGACCCAGAGGTCCTTGTATCCTAGTTTAATTAACCTCATTGATGAGTTCCTTGGACCACTTAAGAGGAGTCCTTAGTGTGTCTTGAGATGTTTGTGTCTCATGTTCTCGACTTCAGCTACATCATTGCACCATTGAGATTCATACGAGTATTGGTCCATGCAGTATTTGGTCGAATACCCTGGGTGTCACCTGAATCTAGCACATCGGTGAGTCTATTAAGGGACCCATATAGGTTCATGTCCCTCGTGATTTCTGGTTTGTGATTGGAAACAATGTTCAGAATCCCCATAGCAGTGCTTATGTATAGATTCATGATTGATGTGGCATATTGTACCACAAAGACTCTGACTCTCTGTTAGTGATTCCTTACAGTTATATAAACTTCCTTATCCAGCAGGTCATCATTCATGAAGATACTACATTCCATGAGAATTCCATGGGTCTGATGTATCAGTTCTTCATATCAGTATTGTATTGAGCCTCTCATTAAGGCCACCATTATGTAACAATAGTACATGATCAGCTCTTGTGTTTGGGAGCCTTGATCGCATTATTCTTTTGACATTGTAATGAGCATGGGTATGCCCGCCTCGTCCATATACATGTCACATATTCTTTATATCTCACCCATTGATGGGAACCAACATTAATACAAAACCAAAAGCCACCATGTCTCAAATGAGGAAGTGTCGCTTCTTCACAGGTTTCTCCACTATCCCAAACATCCAATGATGTCTGTCAGACATACGATGAGCTCCTATCCTCACACATCAGGGGGGGATTTGTTAACACAAAAAATTGCCTAACTTTCTCTACACAACCTACACCATATGCAAACATACATTTCCTAACCCATTTTACCTCCACACCCATGTTTAACCTATGTTTTTCTCTCAAAAGCTCAAAAATAATCAAAAGGGGCTTTAAAAACCCACAAAAGAGTCAAAATAGCTCACAAGGGACCAAAAAAGCTCACAAAGGAGCTAAAGACCCCAAAAAGGGCCTAAAAACCCTCAAAGGGCCTAGAAACCCCAAAAGGAGCTAAAAAACAAGGAAAGGGGGCTTAAAACCCTAGGAAGGGCCAAAAAACCTAACCAAGGGCTAAAAAACCTAAAGTTGAGAAAAAATATAAATAGAGGGGTGGAGGTCCCCATCACAGATGACTCTTTCCGTCCTGTCTTTATTATACTCGCATGAGTACCTTGAGAGACCATCACTCTCAAGCCACTCACCCCAACCACTTTATTTTCTCATTCCCTTGTGTGTTGAGTCAACCTCCACACAATCCCAGCCTGTGGAGAGGCATTTTTTTGAGTTTGGGCATGGTTGCCCCCTTTTAAAACAGATCAGAAGGTATATTGTACCACCATTGTTTCTGTTTGGTTTATAGATTATATGCATATATTTGTTTTGTTTCTAACAATTTGTTGCAACTCGTTTTTCCCATTGCATACTCTATCCTTCCGTCCCTTTGATGGAAGGAAGGTGCATTAGCACGTGGACAAGGTTTTTACCCAGCCACTCATTGCATATCCATGCATAGACATATATATCATGGCTACTAAAATGTACAATGTAGATCCATGACACAATACTCAAATCTAGACATAGCTTAGGAATATACACTATATATCCATGACTCGACACTCAAATATAGATATAGCTTCTTATTAGACACTATATATCTATTTCATAATGACTTGATACTAAGCATGGACACCAAACATACACTATGGATCTATGCAATGAGACTCCATCGCAACCTAGGGAGGGAAGAAAATGGAAGCATGTTCCCTAAAAGGACCCCAAGGTATTCATTCCAAACCCGAAAAGGTATGATTCTATTCATGTGAATAGAGGTCTTGATGTTGAACATGGTAGAAACTACTTGATTATCGGTCATTAAGGTTTACCATTAACAAGTGTGAGGGAAATTACCATTGATGTCGATGATTATCAAGTTACCCTAGTACATTCCTTTGAATGTGAATTACTGATTTGAAATCAAATATTCGAAGGAATATTCCAATTAGATACCAATGATGTAAGCCTATTGTTCAAAGCAAGGTAACCTACCATTGAGGTATGCAAGCCCAAGGTACTTAACTAGTTTCTAATTCTAATTCTTGGATGATGTGTTGAATTCAACAAGGATAGATTCGTCAAAGGATGACCATGATGTTTCCCCCATCATCAACATGAAACATGATCAAATATTTTTTGGAGTAAATTGGACTGTGGAGTGACTATAGGACTAACTCAGGCATGACCAACACAAAGGAAGGTAAGATGACTACAAAGGCAGATTAGAATGGTAGACCTCCCTTTAACATTTATATCAAAATAGGTGATCTAGAATCATTGAATTAACGAGAAAGGGACCAAGACATAATACAACGGGAAACCAATGAATTCTTTGAATGACTCAAATGAGTAAAATGAATTATGAAAGTAGATCAAAATGAAGGCAAGCTATTCAAATGCAAGAAAGCGTTATATTCATGTTCAAGGATGATAACTTGTTGTTATACAGACTTAGATACATTCTTTTACCAACAATTCCCCATCATGATTCATTAGTGCCTCTTTAATTTTTAATGACTTGGAAGAGGGTAATAAACTTTTGATATAGCTCATCTTGTTGTAAAGAGTCCAATCTCACATGTTTTACAAACCTGAGAAAGGAGGGTTTCGGTCCCAAAAAGGGTCCTTCAATGTTAATTTTAATGAGTCCAAAGAAGGTAAAATCTGTGGTTTTTCATGTTTAGGGAGTCTGAAAAAAATAAAGAAGACTCCAAGGTAAACTTTCCATAAATTTAGTCCCCAAGGCCCGAAAAAAGTATAAACTAGGAGAACTCTTCTAGACAAATGTTGACTAGAGTATTCATTTTTCATAGTCCAACTGGTCCGAAAAAAGGGATAAACTTTTACTGGAAATACGACATTTCTAATACCTTTACAAGCATAAGAGAATTAAGTTCACTTAGCAATATTTTCATATTTTGAGAGTCTAAAAAGGGCTTAAAGAAAACTCAAGGGGGGTTCTTCTTTCCTTAAGGGTTTTACGAGCACAAAAAAATGATAAAAGTGTACTTGAAACCTTTTTACTTGGTTTTTAACGAGCACAACTATGGTATAAAGATCACTCGGAATTTTTTTTCATGTTTAAATCTAGAGCACGAAAAAATTAAAAAAGTAATCTCAAAATGGATTTTTCATGTTTTAACCAGAGCACAAAAAGGGTAAAAAATAATATCAACATCATCTTATTGTTTTTAACGAGCTCAAAGATCAGTTGGAAGAATGCTCAATGTTAACGCCATTTCAAAATTTTGATTATAAGAGATATGTGGGAACCTGGTCCTATCGAAAAGTGTTGGGATGACACCCTTAGAGTTCGCAGGGATGCTGATGGCATCTACAAGATGGCGTTCAGCCACTGGAATAGGTCGTGGTGGAAATGAAGTAAACAACAGCATACATTGGCAGCCTCAACTTGAAGTGATGAAGATTGAAGGTGGCAAGGAATTTCATGAATCATAGATGCAGGATAAAGTAGGGGGTGTTAGATGCACTGAAGGCATTAAATGGGAGTCATAATAGAAGGCTGAGATTGATCTGAAGATAGATCAATGACGTCAAATCATTTCACACGGTGAACATGCTCGGCCAAGACCTCTTTTCCGAATCGTGAAATAGGTTAAAAAGTGGAGGCATCTGATGGCCTAGATTGGGATATAAGAAGATCCATGAACATAAATGATTTCACATCCTAGACTAGCGAGGATGTAGTCAACGCAATTTCATATTGTGAAAAGTGGTACCGGCCGCTCAGATCGACGGTCACTGCAAGAGCGTAGATAGATCTGCGGTCGTGGTTTATTTCATGATCTAAAATAGTGCGGATGGGGTTAGGATCTCGCATTGCGAAAAGTGGTAGGGCCCGCTTGGATCAATGGTCATGAAGAAAAGTCAATCTTGATCGAATGATAAGAAGAATATAGTGAGGTAAAGTCACTCACCAGATCAGGAAGGGAAAAGTAGGTAAAAGGTTAAAGCTTTCGGATATGGATGGCCTCGATGAAGTGGAGTTGGAGATCGACGGTAGAGGTAAGCATTCCCAGATTAAGCTGCACATGCATGAGATGAGGAATAGTGTAGCGTAAAGGACCTCACCTACCAAAGGCTCAGATCACAAGGAGAAAGATCCACGACGCAAACTGCATAGGAAAGGCGCAAAGGTTACACTATATAGAAAACTATAAAAGGATCTACGTGGAGTTGGAAAGGTTTGTCTTTTCCAAAGCCTCAAAACCGTCGAATACCCAACCACATACCAAGCACCAGCAAGGACAAAACAGGAGACTGTGCTAAAAAGCAAGGTAGGCCCCTGATACCTCCTCAGTGCTATTTGAAAATGGATATGGTAGGAGAAGTAGAAGTGGTAGAGGTGAGAGATAATGCAGAACCAGAGGTCGCATGTCGGAGGGTAGAGGAAAGTATCATAGATGAGAATGTCGAGATTTTCGATACCATATTGGTGGGGGAATCCATTGAAGCTTCCAAGGGTAAATTGGAAATCCTTAAGGACCAAGGTAGAGATACCTGTGGTGTTTTTAAATATTTTTTCCATTTTTTCTCTGTTGACCAAACCCCCCATTGCCCTGAGTTTGTCGAATAGTGTGCAGAAAATTTCTCTGTCGCCGAAGAAGTCATTATGAATAAGTCAAAGTCCAAAATCCTTTGTTCAGTCTAGGCTTCTGTAGTCCCTAAAACCCTTCACATCCCAGATGAGTTTGTCCATATATCCCAAAAATACAAAGAGGAAAATATTATACGTTTCTTCAGAGAGTCTACCGACGAAAGTAAAGAAGCCTTCTTGAAGGCCTGTTCAAAACCCAATAGTGAATTCATCAACCTGTAATACCCCATCGACCTTAGCCAATTTAATGAAGAAAAAGGTAAAGAGAGACAAGAAAGGGAAAAGATAGAAGGGGAATTCCAAGGATTGACACAACAAAATGCCAAGTTAAGCCAATAGGTGGTCGGTAAATTGGCCTTGCAAGGCACTAGACATTTGATTTGGGATCAAATCATTATAGAAGATGACAAGTTTCAACCTTATATAGATTTCATTGCAGACCAGGAAAATGCTATGATAGAGGCCAAGAAAAAGGTTCTAAAAGTATTAGGGGAAGCGTAGAAAATACCTGTAGCAACAGTGGAAAATTCCATTGCTTTCCTAAGCGCCTTGTCAGATGATTTGGCCAATCGATACAGTATCTAGAACATGGTTGTTGTATCCAGAATAGGGTTACTATCACCTCTGGAGCTTGAAAGGTAATTGCTAAACACAGGATGTTGGAAACTGTACAAGCCAAAATAGGAATTATTGAGCACAAGTTCTAGGAGGTTATCAGGCTATTCAGACCACTGGTTGACAGAGGGATCCCTTTCTTCTGGGAAGAGAAAGGACCTTTATTGTCTCAAAAGGAGTATCTGGAGTGATTTGTTCATTGCCGATTAGACAACAACAAGTTTAGAGATATGCAACAATCATTGTCAGGAAAGATCATTTTTATAAGCTAGCCAGTGAATTTGAAATGTTGTGTGATTTTAAATCCACCTATGCTGCAATCCCTGAGACCTCATACCCAGAAACCATGGAGCTCAAAGTGAAAGCATTAGACATAACAGTTGCGACTTTGTCTGATCCTGACCTATGGAGATCTATTCAGTAATACGGGTCGAGCAAATTTAAACCGCAACCATAGAAGTGGCAAATGACAGTATGCAAGATTTTTTCTCTATGGGAACATCCTTCCAATGGTCACCTCTCCCGGAACTTTGTACAGTTGTCACTCACTGGATGAAAACACGAAAGACTCTCACGCATATTTTCTCTTGCAATCCATATTTCAGTTTTCAGTTTTTTATGTAAATTGTGGCCACGGTGTCACATTAGAGTTTGTTGGAAGTTTTTTTTCAATTGTAACAAGTTTTGATTCTCGAACCTCATATTGGGAAGTCCCAAATACTATAAATGTATCTCTTGAAGAAGGAGAAGGGATTGGAACCGATGGAATTTTGCAGTGTGTGCTTTCAAGAGTTTTTTCCAGTTTATCTCTCCTATTATGTTTTCTTTCATGTCTGAAATAAGAGTATAATAGTTTGGAATTCATACATGCTATGCTCTATCTGTTGTTTCAGATATCCACTAAAGCTTTCTTCTAAAGTTAATACATAATTCATTATCAAATGCTCTGTGTTGATGGTTTGTTCATGTTCCTCTTTTCCACTAGACAATTATAACTTGACTATGGTTGAATGGCTATCTTGCCCCTATGTTAAAATCGCTTGCATAAGTTCTGTTTATTTCTGTTACACATCTTGACTCCATCGCCCAATGGTCCTATGTCTTGTTTCAACCAATCTTACAAACAATTCATATTTTAACTTGTACATATCTGGCATTGTTAATATTTAGTGAGAGATCCCTCTCGAAAGAGCAGAATGCCAGTTCTCTCTTCAAAAGTGGTTCTACTATTAACTGGGAGTGAGACTTCCGCAACCTTGGGTTCAATTCTAGTGCTAACAAACTGTCGCCATTTCCAGGGACGAATTGAAGATAATCCCTGGAAGAAGGACAGGAAATGCACAATTTTAGGAAAGAGATTTCTGAGGGCAAACAGAAATTTCTGCGTTCGCAAGAAGGTTGTACATTTGTCCTGGAAACTCCACACCCACTCCACCAATATTACACGAGGTATCTTGGTTTCTCAAAGGATCCATACGAGAGTTAATCCTAATCTTGAAACTCTGCAGTGGAAAATCCAGAAAAAATACTTAGGAATAGAAATAAAGAGAAATTGAATTTTTCGTTGTTTGGTACATCATCCTCTCAATATTTGTATGACATAGTGGAATCTAAATGGGGGGTTAGAGCTGGAAGACTACTAACCAAATCAAAATCTGAATCCAACATAAGGAAAGTTGGGGTTAGCTCTAGTATACTACAATCCTATCTGCTTGATTCTTTGTGGCAAAACCTTGAGACCCTGACGAAAGCTGAAGAGACATCCCCTGTTTTTCAGAACACCCAGTTGCCTAACCCCCATCCTGCTCACAATCGATTGACCCTGATGGTTGCTGCTAGATTTTCCCCATTAGCCCTACCTCTAGTTTTGCACAACCTCCCCTTAAACTACACCAGAGAATCACACTCTACGATGGGGAGGGGAATGTCTCAGCGAGATACCATGTGGGTAAGTTTGATGACTTCATCGACCTGGAAGAGGTGGATGATGAAGACATCAAGATGAGGCTATTTGCTCAGATTTTGTCTGGGGAAGCCAAGAAATGGTACAAATATTTTCCACCTAGGTCTATTCTAAGTTTTGTTGGTTTTCAAACCATATTTATAGAAACATGGGACGATAAACAAATCCCGTTGCAAGTCCTATCTCAATACAACAATCTCAAGAAGGGGGGTTTTGAGTCAGTCCATGATTTTTCAAGAAGATTCATGAGAGTCTATAACTCAATACCTGCTGACATCAAACCTTCACCTGGGGTGGCTAAACTTCATTACGCCAATGCATTTGATAACGATTTTGCTTTGTTATTAAGAGAAAGAAATTCAACCACCCTCCCAGCCATGTTCACTGATGCCCTAGAAGTGGAGGCCAATATGATGGCATGTGGAAAAATAAAACCGAGGGTAGAGGTTGACCGGAGGAAAGGTAGAGAACAAACACACCCCACCGCTTCTACATCTTCATCTAGTGATGTAAAGTTTGAAATGATTCTCAAAACTATGGAAAAGTTAATGGACCGGCTAACAATGGAAGCCAAGCCAACAAACCGAGAGCAGAATGAACCTCAGATAAGGAATACCAATTTTAGGAGGTTGTTTCCTCTCCCACTACAACCAAATAGACAAAGGGATGTGAGGAATCCAAGGAACCAAGAAGATCAGCCGATTAGACCTCCTTTTCCTGAAAATTTTATAGCTGCCGAAGATGAGGCAGAGTCTATCGAAGATCAGATTCATCATTTCGGTGATTTGGACTCTGAAATCTTCTTAACTGAGGAGGAACATAACATGTTTGCACAAGTAGATGATAAAACCCTGACAGAGGAATTGGAGCAATATCATAAGGGGTATATGCATGCTATAGATGATTTCGAAGATCAAGTTAAGAAGTAGAGATGTTGCTATAAACAAAGGGAGCTTAAACCCAAACTAGCCTTCTAGTAGTCAAACCGACCCAGGAAAAGGGAATGAGAAATAGAAGGAGCCGGTTGTATCTAAGGAAGTGGAAAAAGGAGCCGGTAATGTGAGGGAGCTGGAGAAAATAGCACCTATGGAACCAGGCAAAACCTCTTCCATTTTTAACCTCCAAAGAAAGCTAGCTAAGCTGAAGATTTCAATCCCTTTCAATGAATTATTGAGGAATCAGGAATATAGGGACACTATAATGAAAATGATCGCAAATCAAGGAGAATCCCACCCAAAAATTTTAGAGTTGACTGAATACAACCCTACTATTATCCTAGGATCTAATATTGACCGTGTGGACAACAAAGACGAGGAAGTACCACCCTTTTACATGAGCTTGAATGTACCGGTTAGAGATTACAAGGCCTTATAAAGACCTGTATTCCTTTGATTCTAAAAGGGTTAAATGTCTGGGCTTGATCAAATACATGGTGGTATATTTAAATAAATTGCCATCTAAAACTATGGTCATGGATGTTGTCGTGGTCGATATCCCCCCTCCCCCCCGAGTTTGGTATTTTGATGTCAAGGTCTTGGACTTCAAAGCTAAAAGGTAGCCTGCAAATGGATATGTCCTACACAACAATTCCTCCTTGAAATGAAAACAAAAGGTTATACAGCGAGAAAAGATTACCTTATGTCATGAGCATCCAGGCTCAGCCTGATATCCATCATGTTTATGCTGTCGATACGGACCTAGGTTCGTCTATCTTCTTCAATGATATGTCTCCTTGTAACTCAAAATTTGGTGTGACACGAAAAGGTAAAAAGGATAAAGAAGAGACTAGTGAACAGGAAACTTTAGAAAGAAAGCAGAAAGACAAAGGACAATGGAAGATGTATTTCGATGGCTCGGTGGATAAAGTGGGTGTTGGTGTAGGTGTGTACATAATTTCCCCCATTAGAGAGACTAAATATTGTTCTTATAAGTTGGTTTTTGAATGCACTAACAATGTAGCATAGTATGAGGCTTTGTTGCTAGGTCTCATGCATTAAAAGATTTGGGAGCTAGAAGGGTCCAAATTTTTGGAGATTTGGAGCTTGTAGTGAATCAAGTGAATGACAGCTACCATACTAGAAATCCAAGAATGATAGCTTACCAAAATGAGGTGTGGGACATGTTCGGGAATTATTTCACTGAACATAAAGTCCAAGTGATTCCTAGGTATGAGAATACGGTGGCAGACTCTCTGGAAACTACAACCAGGAAGCTTGAGACCCCTACAATGGACAAGAGAAAATACAAAGTAGATATTGTGAATAGACCTTCTATACCAGACAACACCAGATATTGGCAATTTTTCGAAGATGATATGCAGATCAAGAGATTCCTGGAATTGTCTGGTGAGTTTGTAAACACCCGCATAGATGAAGATGATGCTGACTCCGAGAATTTCCTAGACGTTGATGGGGAAGAGGAAGAGATCACCAGAGCAAGGAAACTAAAAGACTTTTTGGGAGGCAGGGATATAGTCCAGTTGAAAAGCAATCATATTCCCAGGGGTTTGATCCCCTTAGAGTCCCTTTTTTACCAAAATGATGTTACTAGAGATCCGAAGGTCGAACCTGCCGCTGACGCTGTAGAAGATATAAATATTGGTACTAAAAGTAACCCAAAAATTATAAAGTTGTCCAAGAAACTGCCCACTAAAGAAAAAGAAGGGTATGTGAACCTGATGAATAAATACATGGATTTGTTTGCATGGAGTTATGATGACCTCAAAGAGTATGACACTTCCATCATACAGCATACTATCCCGACTAAGCCTAGGGAGAAACCATTCAGGCAGAAACTCAGGAGGATCAATCTGAAGCTAGTGCCTATTATTGAAAAGGAAGTAAAAGTTTGTTTGATGCGAAAATAATTGTGACTCTGAGGTTTTTGAAATGGGTAGCCAATTTGGTTCCTATTCAGAAAAAGAATAGGGAGATAAGGTTATGTGTAGATTTCAAAAACTTAAATAAAGTTTATTTGAAGGACAATTACCCATTGCCGAAGATGGACCAAATCCTACAGAGGGTGGTGGGCTCAAAAATAATATCCACTATAGACGGATTCTCTAGTTACAATCAGGTGAAGGTGCTACCTAAAGACCAAGAAAAAACTACTTTCACCACACCTTGGGGTATCTTCATGTACGATGTCGTTCGGATTAATGAATGTTGGAGCAACTTTCCAACGTGCCATGGATATTGCTTTTGTAGAAGAAAGGGACAAATTTGTGGTGATTTACATGGACGACATTACTGTATATTCCCAAATGATCAAGGATCATATCAGGCATTTAGAAAGGGTTTTCATTAAGTGCATGAAGTATGGCATCTCATTAAATCCTAGAAAGTCAAACTTTGCTCTAGAAGAAGGAAAGTTGTTGGGGCACATCATTTCGAAGGAAGGAATCAGGATTGATCTAGACAAGGTAAAGGGCATCTTGAGAGTGGAGGAACCAAGGAGCAAGAAGGAAATATAGTCTTTCATCATTCAAGTAAATTTCTTGAGGAGATTCATCCCTAGCTTCGTCGAAATCCTGATGAACATTACCTATATGCTGAGGAAAGATCATGAAATCAAATGGACGGTAGAAGCCAAGAAGTCTTTCAAAGATATAAAACAGGCCATTTCAGAAGCTCCTGTACTGAATAGTCCATATTTTGAGAAATATTTCTTAGTGTTTGCGTATGCTTCAGAGCATACTGTGGCGACAATTTTGCTGTAGAAAATGATCGGGGTGAAGAATAACCTATAGAATTCTTCAGTAAAATATTGAGAGACGGAGAATTGAAGTATAATATAATGGAAAAACAAGCTTATGCTTTGGTTAAGGCCCTAAAAGATTTCAGAATTTACCTCCTCCATTCCCACATATTTGCATATGTACCCAGCAGTGTGGTGAAAAGCATACTTACACAGCCGGATCCGGAGGGGAAGAGAGATAAATGGGTTGCAGTGCTTCTAGAGTATGACATAGAAATTAAGCCCACAAAATTGATCAAAGGGAAAGGGTTAGCTAAAATGATGATGGATTCCCGTTGTGACTCTCTACAGCTGAATTTTTTAGCTGGTCAATCTGATCGGTTGGAGGCAGAAGTACAGGTGAAGCCTGGTTTTTCTACATCTCCCTGGTATGCTGATATTATTTTTGCATTGTAGAATTTACAACCTCCTACAGGGCTAAGAAAAACCAGAGCCACATCTATAAAATTGAAGGCTATGAAATTTTGCATCATAGAACAATATCTTTATTGGAAAGACCTTAGGGGAGTACTGCTGAATTGTCTTCTGGAAAACGAAGCTCAACATATAACAAAGGCGTTCCATGAAGGAGATTATGGAGGGAATCATTCCTGGAAGGTAACCGCAAATAAAATTATGAGGGCAGGATTTTATTGGCCTTCGTTGTTCCCAAATGTATATAAGGAAATGACTAAATGCCATCAATGTCATATTTTTGAAAGGAAAAGAAAAGTGGTTTCACTTCCCATAAACCCTATATCTGTAGAAGCACCTTTCCAGCAGTGGGGTTGGATTTCATCAGAGAGATAAATCCAAACTCCTTAGGACAGCATAGGTGGATTCTAACAGCTACTGATTATTTCACAAAGTGGATCGAAGCCATAGTACCCACCAGAAGGGATACAAAAGAGGTAATAATGGATTTCTTAGATGATAATATTTTGGTGAGATTCGGCTGCCCTAAGCGAATTGTGACAGACAATGCACCTACGTTTAAATCCAAGAAGATGATCAATTTTTGCCATAAATATCATATAATCCTAAATCAATCTACTGCTTATTACCCACAGGGAAACGGACTGGCAGAATCCTCTAACAAAAGTATTGTGAGGATTATTAAGAAGTTGTTGGAGGATAACAAAAAGGCTTGGCACACGAAGTTGAAATATGCCTTGTGGACCGACAGAATCAACACAAAGAGGGCTATCGATATGTCGTCGTTTCAGTTGGTATATGGGGCCGAGGTAATTTTTCCTGCATCTCTAGGGGTTCCAGTCATGAAATTGTTACGGGACCCGTTTGATGAGCCTAATCCCATTCAAAGAAGGATCAACCAGATTATTGAACTAAATGAAGTGAGGGACAAAGCTTATGATAAAGTCCAAATACACCAAGAGAAGATGAAGAATACCTTTGACCGAAGGATAAAGGAGGATTTTTTCCAGATCAATGACCTTGTGTTGAAGTGGGATGCCCCGTGTGAAGAAAAAGGTAAGCATGGAAAATTTTACCACTTGTGGGTGGGTCCATACCTCATTGAGGCCCTTAGAGGAGACAAGGCCTTCATTCTGCAGTATCCAGATAGGTCACAGTACGAGGGAGGCCCAGTGAATGGGAGGTTTCTGAAACGTTACTGGGAGTAAAGCGACTAAGGTCCATGTATCATAGTGTAACTATGTTTTATGTTTTAGTCACTACAGATGGTGAATCAGAAGATTTGAATCCAGCGGAGAAGGCCCTAAGATCGAAATAGGTAACCATTCTTTCAGATTATGTTTTCTTTCAGAAAGTAAAATAAGAGGATGTTGTCAATGGATTTGGCGACTAGTCTACGGGTTCTTTGCTACCTCGCTGGGAGGATAGCATCCCTTGTGGAGCTGGTTGTTAATGCCATATCAAAATTTTGATTATAAGAGATATGTGGGAATCTGATCCTATCTAAAAGTGTTGGGACGGCACCCTTAGATTTTGCAGGGATGCTGATGGCATCTACGAGACAGCGTTCAGCCACTGGAATAGGTCACGGTGGAAATGAAGTAAAGGACAGCGTACATTGGCGGCCTCAACTTGAAGTGATGAAGATTGAAAGTGGCAAGGCATTTCATGAATCATAGATGCAGGATAAAGCAGGGGGTTTCAGATGCACTGGAGTTAAATGGGAGTCATAATAGAAGGATGAGATTGATTTGAAGACAGATCAATGGCATCAAATCATTTTGCACGGCGAACATGCTCGGTCAAGACCTCTTTTTTGAATCGCAAAATAGGTTAAAGAGTGGAGGCATCTGACGGCCGAGATTTGGATACAAGAAGATCCATGAACATAAATGATTTCGCATCCGAGACTAGCAAGGACGTAGTTGCAATTTCAAATTGTGAAAAGTGGTACCAGCCACTCAAATCTACGATCACTGCAAGAGCAGAGATAGATCTGTGGTCGTAGTTTATTTCACAATCTGAAATAGTGTGGATGGGGTCAGGATGTCGCATTGCGAAAAGTGGTAGGGCCCGCTCAGATTGACGGTCATGAAGAAAATTCAATCTTGATCAATGGATAAGAAGCATACCGTGAGGTAAAGTCACTCACCAAATCAGGAAGGGAAAAGTAGGTAAAAGGTTAAAGCTTTTAGATATGGACGACCTCGATGAAGGGGATTTGGATATCGATGACAGAGGTAAGAATTTCCATATTAAGCTGCACATGCATGAGATGAGGAAGAATGTAGCGTAAAGGACCTCACATACCAAAGGCTCAGATTGCGAGGAGAAAGATCCACGGTGCAAACTACGTAGGAAAGGCGTGAAGGTTACGTTGTATAGAAATCTATAAAAGGATCTACGTGGAGTTGGAAAGGTTTGTCTTTTCCAAATCCTCGAAACCACTGAATACCCGACCACATACAGCGCGCCAGCAAGGACAAACCAAGAGACTGTGCTAAAAATCAAGGTAGGCCCCTGATACCTCCCCAGTTCTATTTGAAAATGGATATGGTAGGAGAAGTAGAAGTGGTAGAGGTGAGAGATAATGTATAACCAGAGGTCGCATGTCGGAGGGTAGAGGAAAGTCTCGTAGATGAGAATGCCCATATTTTTTATACCATCTTGGAGTGGGAAGCCATTGAAACTGCCAGGGGTAAATTGGAAATCCTTAAGGACCAAGGTAGAGATACCTATCGTGTTTTAAAATCCTTTTTCCATTTTTTCTCTACTGACCAAACCCCCGATTGCCTTGAGTTTGTCGAATCGTGTGCATAAAATTTCTCTGTCATCGAAGAAGTCATTATGAATAAGTCAAAGTCCAAAATCCTTTATTCATTCCAGGCTTATGTAGTCCGTAAAACCCTACATATCCCAGATGATTTTTTCCATATATCCCAAAAATACCAAGAGGAAAATACTATACGTTGATTCAAAGAGTCTACCCATGAAAGTAAAGAAGCCTTCTTGAAGGCCTGTTCAAAACCCAATGGTGAATTCATCAACCTATCATACCCCATCGACCTTAGCCAATTTAATGAAGAAACTCAGTGGTGTATATCCCTGGCCGGTAATTTTTTAGGTCTAGATACTGACACTTATGTCACAGAATCATTGTTGAGTCTATTTTTCATCTTGAGTACTTGTTCGGTCGAACCTGGATTTCCCGGGAAACCTAGTTATCAGTATTGCTATCTTAAGTTTGATGAATTCCTAGCTGAGAACATCCATTCGCAATTAGTGAATTTCCATGGCACTAAAGTATTCAGATTCTAGTCCTTTTGTTGAGGATGTTTATAGCTTATAACGAAGAATAACTACAAGTACCTGAATTAGAAATCGCTAGTGATATGGCCATGGACTATTGTAAATTCATAAACCAGGTGATGGTCGAAGTATACGACCTTTTCTTTCAGGAAAGGCCACCCAGGGTGTTTCCTGAGATGAGGTGAATACTACAGTTTTCCCATAGTAAGAGGATAGGAGACTGGTTCCTGGTGGAATTCAGAACAATCATAAGATTGTATGGCTTTGTGCATCAACCCCACATTCTGCTAGGGTTTTCTCCCTGGAATTGATCAGACAAAGACCCACTGTTGAGGAAGAGCACTTCTTAAACTATAAAAAGAGCTCAAATTTGATTTTCCCATGGGAAGTGGGACCATACACAGTCCGGAGCAGAGATGCTTTACCACTGGTTGCCAACTTACTCAGGAGCATGGGGTTTTCTTTGGAACAAGCTGTGAATTATGACCCCCATCAAATAATTTCCAAAAGGAGGAAGGCTCACAAGTGCAAGATTTTTGAACACACTGAAATACCTGGACTCAGGGAAGCAGCAAGCTGGGATGATTTCCCTAATCCTACCTTGATGGACACTAGCATAGAATGAAGTACTGGCTCACCCATGTCAGGAGTAGCTTCTCCCCAAAGAGAATTGTCCAAAGTAGTTGCAATAGCTGGGAATTTCTCATCGTTGGTCAGCTATTCAGCGATTTCAATAAAAAGAGGAGGTCCAGAGCCTATGGAGACTAAAGAGGTGGACACGGCCAGCATGCCTAAAAAATAGAAAATAGAACAAGGGCAGCAGTTAGTGCAAGTTAAAAAGAGCAATACAAAGGGGCAGATAAAGAAGAAGAATGTGGATAAAAAGCAGAAACAAGAAGAACCCGAGGCAGCCAAATTGCATATCCAAGAATATGTATTTGGAAAGCAGACTCCAAGCAGGCATGCATCCAAAGAAGACTGGCTAGACTCTTACCGAGAAAGGGCTGATAAAATATTTAAAGAGAAAGCAGAGCTATATAGTGAGTTAATTCAATTACCTTACCCAAACTTGGCATTAAATACTGTAAGGGATCATGCCACTGACACCCTTAGCTTAGCTCTGACGATTGGAAACAAGGTGTCAGAGGTTAATGTGAACCTCGCAAAGGTTCCCACTACTAACATAATACATCTAAACAAAGAAACCAGGGATATCTTGAATGCTAGACTGCTGAAGGCCACAATACAGATGTCCAAGATAGAGGGAAGTAAAACAAATACTTTGGATCTTTTGAGGAAGGTAAGAGTGGAGAACAAAGCCCTCAAGGCCCAAATCAACAATCTGCAAAATGAAGGAATACAAATAAAGGGACCAGCATCTTAGGGAGTTTTGGCTCAGAAATTGCTTAATGATAAAGAGAAAGAGATCTACATACTAAAAAAGAAGTTGAAAATCCCTTCTACCCAACTCACTCAGACAGACGAGTTGGTTGATTTCAAAAAAGAGAAAGAGACATTGAACATTGAGCTTACCGACTGTAAAGCGAAGCTATTGAAGCTCGAAGAAAAGGAAAGGAAATGGGAAGTAGACATCCAGCTTTTGAAGAATAGTGAAACAGAATTAAAGGCCACATTAGCAATAAAAGAAAGGGAGCTTCAAGGAAGAGGTGCAGAGATTGAAATTCAGTCTGCAAGTGTAGCTGGGGAAATAGACACCAGTTCTCTTTCTAGAGAAATGTCCCAAATAGGCCTGAAAGATATAGAACTTATTAAGTTAAAGGAGTAGATTGAGGAACTAGAAAAGGAAAAAGGTAAAGAGAGACAATAAAGGGAAAATATAGAAGGGGAATGCCAAGGATTGACACAACAAAATGCCAATTTAAGCCAACAGGTGGTCGGTAATTGGCCTTGCAAGGCGCTAGACATTTGATTTGGGATCAAATCATTATAGAAGCTAACAAGTTATGACCTTATATAGCTTTCATTGTAGACCAAGAAAATGCTATGATAGAGGCCAAGAAAAAGGTTCTGACAGTATTAGGGGAAGTGTAGAAAAGACATGTAGCAACAGCGAAAAATGCCATTGCTTTCCTAAGCGCCTTATCAGATGATTTGGCCAATCAATACAGTATCCAAAATAGGGTTGTTGTCACCTCTCGAGCTAGAAAGGTAATTTCTAAACACAGGATGTTGGAAACTGTACAAGCCAAAATAGGGATTATTGAGTACAAGGTCCAAGAGGTTATCAGGCTATTCAGACCACTGGTTGATAGAGGGATCCCTTTCTTCTGGGAAGAGAAAGGACCTTTATTGTCTCAAAAGGAGTATCTGGAGAGTTTGGTTCATTATCGATTAGACAACAGCAAGTTTAGAGATATGCAACAATCATTGTCAGGAAATATCATTTTTTATAAGCTAGCCAACGAATTTGAACTGTTGTGTGATTTTAAAGCCACATGTGCCACAATCGCCGAGACCTCGTACCCAGAAACTATGGAACTCAAAGTGCAAGCATTAGACATGGAAATTGCGACTTTCCCTGGTCCTGACCTATGGAGATCTATTCAACAATACGGCTCGAGCAAATTTAAAACGCAACCATAGACGTGGCAAATGACAGTACACTGGAAGTTTTCTCTATGGGCACATCCTTCCAATGGTCACCTCTCCCGGAATTTTGTACAGCTGTCACTCACCAGATGAAAACACGGAAGACTCTCGCGCATATTTTCTCTTGCAATCCATATTTCATTTTTCAATTTTTATGTAAATCATGGCCAAGGTGTCACATTAGAGTTTGTTGGAAGTTTTTTTTCAGTTGTAACAAGTTTTGATTCCCGAACCTCGGATTAGGAAGCCCCAAATACTATAAATGTATCTCCTGAAGAAGGAGAAAGGTTTGGAACCGATGTAATTTTGCAGTGTGTGCTTTCAAGAGTTTAAATAAAGTTGCAGAGCTGAAGTCGGTGTTTTATACAGGGATTCATGTGTTGTTTGCGTTACAGACTGTTGCTTCCTTTCTCATGTGAATTTTTTTTCCACTTTATCTCTCCCATTTTGTTTTCTTTCATGTCTGAAATAAGCCTATAACAGTTTGGAATTCATACATGCTATGCTCCGTCTGTTGTTTCAGTTATCCACTAAAGCTTTCTTCTAAAGTTCATACATAATTCATTCTCAAATGCTCCGTGTTGATGGTCTGTTCATGTTCCTCTTTTCCACCAGACAATTATAACTTGACTGTGGTTGAATGGCTATCTTGCCCCTGTGTTAAAATCACTTGCATAGGTTCTGTTTATTTATGTTACACATATTGACTCCATCGCCCAATGGTCCTATGTCTTGTTTCAACCAATCTTACAAACAATTCATATTATAACTTGTACATATCTGGCATTGTTAATATTTAGTGAGAGATCCCTCTCGAAAGAGCAGAAGGCCAGTTCTCTCTTCGAAAGTGGTTCTGCCGTTACCTGTGAGTGAGCCTTCCGCAACTTTGGGTTCAATTCTAGTGCTAACACTCAGGGTACCTCCTTCATTTTTTAATAAGCTTGCAACAGATAATCAACTATGCTCGGTATGTTGAAAGTTCAAAACTAAAAAGAAAGTATGCTCAAAATGAATTCCATTGATGGGTATTTTCCCAATATGATGTCCAGTGGTTGGTACTTCCCCCCAGTATAATTTTCAAGTGGCTTAACTCCAACATAATTTAAAGAGGTTGGATACATGCCCCCAATATTTGTTTCATCTTTGGACTCTTATGCTTCACCCAACTAAACTCTGGGTTACTATTGGGAAAAGGTTGACCAAAGACAGGGGAAGAAAGAGGATCTGGTGATATAAGAAGATGAAATGAAGTTTCAAGTATTGAATCTAGTAAAATACTTGACACAAAAATGGAACTCTACTCATGGGAACCTATTTCCTTTTTACACAATATTGAAACAGAAAATAACTAGGCTTGCAGTGGCCTGTTCCATTTTTACACAAGCTTGAAACAAAAAATAACTATGTTAGAGATATCCTATTTCATTTTTTAAAGGGAATGAAACTATGCTCAAGGTCGATTTTATTTTTCTAAAGAGCTTGAAACCATAAGTAAACTATACTCAAGGTCATATTAACTCTATTATGATATCCAGAGACTGGAGATATGTCCCCCAAGCTTCCTTGTGGTGGGAAGAATCTATCAGTTTAATAACGACTTAATTCTGGCATGATGTCTAGAGTCGAAAGACATGGCTAGAAAAGGGAGAAAACCGCAAGAACATGTAGAACATTTAGGGAAGTCTGATGACTGGAAGTCATATGATTATCAAGTGTAACAAAGGAAAGTTGATCAATGGTCACAATATTCCCATCATGGGGAAAATGAATCACTTGAAAGAGTGTGGACACTACAACTTTCATGGCGTAAAGTTATTCCCTTCCAAGAAGCATATTAAAATCTAAGGGACCTTGGACTACCATAACATCAATGCATATATTTTCCCTCCAAACTTAATAGGCAAGTAAAGAAGGATCCATAAATTAGGTGCAGTAGGTATTCTATTAAAATAGTATATGATCAATGGTTGGCACAAGCTGAGAAGAACCTATAGCTTTCCAAGCGGTTGAAGATAAAATGCTAACGGAATCCCCTTCATCAACAATAGTGTGGAGTATGTTCTTAGAGGTAACTTGCACATATATCTAGAAAGGAACACTCGAAGGAATACACGATTCGGTTAGAATACTCCAATCAAAGGAAATAACCTCAATACTTGGAGGGGGTTCTACTGAAATGGATAGGATTTCCCCTTGCCTACAAAAATATGAAATAACAACGAAAAATTCAGCAGGTTTCAGTTCACTCTCAACTAGAAGAGTGGGATGAGACAAAGACTGTGTCATGGTGACCACTTCAGTGTGGGATCTCTCCAATGCAAGAGTAGGATCTGATGGAGATGGCATCGAATCAATCGCTTTAGCTTCACTCTTAGAAGGAAGAGTAGGATGAACTACTTGTTCTTCACTCTTTGAAGAAATATTGGGATCAATCGATGATGGAATTAGACCGACCACTTTATCAACCAATTGGAGTTCAAGGGAAAACTTACAATAACCTGTTGGAATTCGTTTTTGAGGAACAATAATATCTTCCAACAACTTTGAAGCTTCATCCATGTGAGGACAAAGGTAATTAATGTGCATGTCCTTACATAAAACAAGAAAGTATTCTTGACTTTACCTTTTCGACTCTTAACTATAGAGTCATTGGTTGATGGGACATCATCAACATGACGACCAAAGGTTGACAACATGGGTTGTTGGAAGGTCTTATACCACACTTTTAAAAATCGAGACAGAGCATGAAAATCCTTAAGAAGGTGGTCACCCTTACAAATCCTATAAGGGAATTTATCCTTATGAGATCTTTTTGTAGGAAAATCAACACTCTCAGCACTGTGAGAAGTAGTTGATTAAGATTTGGTTTCTTGTTTGTCTTTCTTCTTATTAATATTCATTTTCTTCTTCTTCTTATCCACTTGACTACTAGTATAAAAAATTTTGACATGAGAAGAAGGAGAAAGAGAAGAAGACACATCTGGAAAACAAGATGAAATATCAACATGAGATTGTTGTTCTCATGATGGGGAATTAACATTCAAGACATTAGGTGCATCCAGGATCACTAGATTGAATAACCATATCGGTAATCCAATATATAGTCCAGGAATATTAAAAGTGGTGATGAAGGGAGGACCAGGAACAACATTTCCAAATGAAGTAAAAACAAAGGGCTCCCCTTGAGAAGGGGTCTCTTGGTTGGTAGTCCTAGAAGATGTAGCCATAAATTTCTAATGAAGCTTGTTGATGTATTTGTAACTTTGGAATGTATTCACTTGTATATTTATATTGTATTTCATTGTACCCCGATGTTCCTCTGATCGGGAGAGTCATTAATATAATAAAGTCATGAAAAGTCATTGAGGTCAACCCTCCTTTGTAAGTCGGGGCAATAGTCCCCATGGTTGAGGGGTATTAGGGTTATTAGACCCTCCTAGTGAGTTCATCCCTATAAGAGTAAAATTCAAGTGGAAAACAAGTATAAATAGAGAGTGGGACTCTCTATTTGGAACACACACTCACTCAACTGTAGCGCATGAGTGAGAGAAGAGGAGCTCGCACAAGTGAGAGAGAGAATAGTTGTCAAAGATCATCTTTGTGTTTTTGGGTTTTAATTTTGATATTGGTGCTCATTTTATCTCTGAGAAAGTCATGTGGTTTTCTCCTTTATGGTTTCCCCTAGGAAAACTATTTGTTTCTCTTGTCTCTTGTGATTATTGTTGTGCATGTTATTCTCTCAGATAAGATCCTAGAACATATTGATTAAATGATAAAAATCTAACAAGGTATCAAAGCTAGCCTAAGAAGAAGACACTGTGTAGATGCAGAAGCTAGGGCTTCTTAATTTTAGGGTCTCTCTCCACATATCATCAGCAAAAGGAGGCTAGGCTAGCTCTCCATTGAAGGGTGCATCTTTCTGTCGAAGCAGAATTTGATTCTAAACATTTTCAGTTTTTAACATGTCACTACTGCGGGAGATTAGGTATTTTCACAGAAGAGTAATTTTTGAGTGAGCCCAGTATAGGATTTATCTCCTCCTCAAAATAGAAATTTAGAGACCAATATCAAAAATTTTGGTTGGGTAAAACTCCAGTAAAGTAAAACCCTAATTTGACTCCAGACTAGAAAAACCTAAAAGACTAAAACTAGTCATTTTGGTGCATTCGCTATATCTCAATATTGGAGAAGGATCAAGAGCTGAAACTTTTATAGGACAAATATAAATTCTTGATGTTCCCTTTGTAAAATTTTAAGCCTCAGATTCACTATATTCTGGGAGATATGATTCCTCCAAATCAGGGTTCTAGCCTCTCCCTCGATTCATCCCTAAACAGGACACCTAGGGAAAATTTCTATATCTCAGGATACGAAGTTTCAAATGAAATTTCACAAGATGTTCCAGATAGGGAATGGATTTTACTTTTTGTGGTAAAAGTTTTAGACCCCAAAGGTGAAACAATGACACATGGAAGTCTGTACCAGTTTTCTATGTTGAACAGTCCTGAAACAAGTCACCTTGGGAAAACTCTCATACGTCCCAATTGGTGAATTCAATTCTAATATAATATGAGGTGTTAGAAACAAGAAAGACAAAGATACCTCAGGAGTCAGTGACAATTTTTAGACATATAAGAGCAATAATGTCAGAGGTATCGCAGAAACAATATCAGGCATTTCCACCAAAGAAATTGGAAAACTAGGGCTTCTTGTTTCGGGAGCTTGCCTCCATTGTTTTCAGAAGAGAATTACATTGGATACCTCAGCTTGAAGAGACCCATATTTCTATCCAATCAGAAGTTTGAGATTCCAATTTTTTAAATTGGGGTTCCTCTAACAAACACTAGATCATCCAGCTCCGGAACCAGGAAAGATACCTCAAATCGATAAGATCTAATCTCTTTCTATTTACAGTTGAGGTTATCATTTCAAAATGACTAATCACACTAGCTTGATGACAAGCTTGATGAATCTGAAAAATTCCAGGTATGGAAGTATAGGAACTCTGCGATCCTTGAATAAATTGACTTGGATCAATATTTTAGTAAGAAAGGTCTAGGAGCCAAAGGGAGATGATTCGAAGGCTAGAGCCAAGAGAATCATTGAAGATTCTATTAGATATCATCTCATTCCTCATGTGTCATCCTTGAAGAAAACAAAAGGAAGTGTTAGATGCTATGATGAAGCAATCAAAGAAGAATAAGATATTGTTATAACCACCTTGAATGGCCTCCCAGGATAATGGGATTATCTCATTCAAGGAATGTGTGCCAAAACGAAGTGATTACCTTCAGCAGACTCTGGGAAGAGCGCACACAAGAAGAAGCTCGACTCAGAATAAGAGAAGAGAAAATGGGAGAAACTGAAGATCAAGCTCTCACGATCCAAAGAAGATCCCTCGAGCAATGATTAATATGAAGGATGCAACTCTTTAAGAACCTCTTATCCATCTTAGCATTTGGATACTAAAATGATTTTGTTGTGAATGAAGAATATGATGAAGTTGAAAGCTCAAGAAGGATTCTACCCATGAAACGAATAAAGATATGTATTCAATTGGCATTTCGTGATATTATTTGGTTATGCATTTGTTTATATTCAGCTGAAATGTTGTGCATGATAAAATGTTTGCATTAATGATAGTATACTACTAATATGCATGTGATGGGTAAGTAGCCCATGGTGTTATGCAACTCTCCATTGCTAATTATCTCGAATGAAACCTCTTTGCTGACATATTGGATTATTGCATAATCTCAATGATGTCATGGTAGAGATGGAACGCATCTAGAAAGTTTTCATGAGATATGGATGAATGTTGTATTGGCTAAAATATTTGCATGATTATATATTTATGCATAAGAATTTTCCATTATGAATATTCCTTATGAAATGTTGCTAACCATACAACTAATGCATTTGACGTGTAGGAAAGATCACGCACAATCGCCTACAAGAAAAGAAGGATGAGACTTGTTCCAAACAACAAGAAACTATTGTTCAAGATTCACTCTAATAATCCAAAATGACGAATGATGACTAGAATGCGATGTTGAAGACCTGAAGGGAAGTCCATAGTATCTTCCATATGGATCTACAAGATCCAGCATGCAGTAGATGGCAACATCGTGGGATACAAGGAAAGATTCATAGCACGAGGCTTCTCACAGAAAGAAGGCATATAATACGAAGAGACATTTGTATGCACTGGATGTCGAGACACATGACAGTTAGACTCATGTGTGCAAAGAAAGAAAGAAGGCCTTGTATGATCTCAGAAGGCACCCATGGGATAACACATACATGAGGAGCTTTAAAATCACCTAGAGTGATGAATATCTTAACCTTTGCTACAAGCTTGAAGATGAAAGCCTATTGAGGATAAAAAGCTCACAAATAGGTGTGAGAAGAAATTTTGAAAAGGTTCAAGATAGAGGATCTTGGTATCCAGTGACCCTAGATGGATACATAGAATATTAGTAGCAAAGGAAGCTACTTGTCACTCCAATACAAAATGTTTCAATACATAGGGTATGAAAGGCAGAGGGAGAATAATGCTCCATTTCAAAGGGAGTGACTGCAGAATATCCTGAGGTTCGACATGGTACGACAAGATGGACAGCTTATTGATGGCTCTAGGATTTACTGAGAGTAAACCGGATTCCAACCTTTACTTCAAGGTTGAAGGCAGAATACCAGTAATGCTCCTATTATATGTCGATGACTTGTTCCTGACAGGAAAATAGGAAATCATTAAAATTACAAGGAGACTTTTTACTCAGTTTGAGATGAAAGACTTAGGTATGATGCACTACATTCTAGGCATGGAGGTGTGGCATAATGCGGATGGAATCTCCCTTAGACAAGGGAAGTATGCAGTAGAGATCCTAAAGAGGTTTGGTATGATGGACTGCAAGGCCATGACCACACCTATGGCATCAAACATGAAGCTATTGAGTGATGCTTAATCAGAGTCAGTTGATGCTACGATGTATCATCAAATGATTGGGTCATTAATGTACTTGACAAACACAAGACCAGATATTTGCTTTGTTGTTAAAACATTGAGCCAATTCCTAACATATCTGAGACATGTTCACCTAATTGCTGCAAATCATATTTTGAGGTACCTGAAGGGTACAGTTGACTATGGGCTCAAATATGAAGTGAAGCAGAAGACTAACTTACATGGTTATGTGAATTCCGATTGGGAAGGAAGTGCCATTGATAGGAAAAACACTTCGGGGTGCTGCTTCAGTATGGGATCAGGTGTGATATCTTGGTTTAGTAGGAAGAAATCCTACATGGCACTGAGTATAGACGAAGTAGAGTATGTCGCATCGTGTTCGGCCAGTTGTCAGGCAATGTGGCTGAGGAAGCTACTATCTGATTTGTTTGATCTCCAGTTGGATGCTACTTGTATATATTGCGACAACCAGAGTTGTGTGGATTTTTTGAAGAACCCGGTGTTCCATGAAAAGTCAAAGCATATCAAGATCAAATATCACTATATCAGGGATATGGTGCAGTGAGGAGCAGTGAAGCTCTAGTTTGTGATCCAAATCAAGATCTCTCAAAAGAGGGAGTTCTAGCATAGCCGGTGAGACAGGTTGTCTGATCATAATATCCTAGAGAAGCTCATAGGTTGCTAAGATGTGAAAGGTCCTGTAGGTTGTTTTCGGATGTAATCAGTCCTAGAGAAGCTCGCAGGTTATCCTTGTACATAATCATCCTTGATGTGATTCTATGCTATAAATGGCCATATTGAAGTTTGATTACACCAGGGATAATCTTGGTGTTCCCTAGATCGAGGTTCCTTCCAAGGGGAAGTGATGAGTCCATGAATCCTTTCTGACATGGTGGTAGGTTTCACCTCCCATGGTCAAATGTAAGTTTTGTGCCTTTCTGATATGGCGAGAGGATTGGTTCCTACCATGGTCAGATGTAAGTGTTGTGCCTTTTTGACATGGTGAGAGGACTGACTCCTCCCATGGTAATATGTAAGTGATGTGCCTTTCTGACATGGCTAGAGGATTGCTTCCTCAAATGGTCAAATGTAAGTGTTGTGCATTTCTGACATGGCGAGAGGATTGGTTCCTCCGTAGTCAAATATAAGTGATGTTTTTTTCTTAACATGGCAAGAGGATTGGTTCCTCCCATGGTCATATGTAAGTGATGTGCCCTACTGACTATTGAATTATTATAACTTCGAATTGTATTCACTTATTGTACCCTAATGTCCCTATCGGGATAATCATTTGTATTTCATTGTACCCCGATGTTCCTATTGGTAGAATCATTAATATTATAATAGGTCAGTAGAGAGTCACAAGGTAAACCCTCCGTTGTAAATCGGGTCATTAGCACCCACCGGAATATAATAATATGATGTTTTGAGTCTCCCTAGAGAATTCGGCCCAGTCAAGTTTAGTGGGGCCAACTTGATTGAGTAAAAAGGCAAGTGAACGAAAGAATATAAATAGAAGTGCAGCACTCCTCATTTGAACACACAGACACACTTGTGTAGTGCATGAGAGAGAAAGAGTCTTATCTGCAAGGAGGAGAAGCACCAGTTTGAAATCTTGTCTTTTATCTTTTTGATCATCTATATTGACAAATATTTTCTTTCTGGGTTTTTCCCAGGATAAATCTTTGTGTCTATTGCCTCTTGTGATTAATTGATGTGCATGTTATTCTCTCAGATATGATCCTAAGATCATATTGTCTAAATGATAAAAATCTAACATGGTATCAGAGCTAACCTGAGAAGAAGACACTATGCAATTGTAGAATATAGGGCTTCTTAATTTTTGGCTCTCTCTTTACATATCATCAGTAAAAGGAGGCTAGGCTGACTCTCCATTGAAGGGCGCATCTTTCTGTCAAAGCAGAATTTGATTACGGGTATTTTTCAGTTTTTACCCATCACTACTACGGGAAATTAGGGCTTTTTACAGAAGAGGAATTTTTGAGTGAGCCCCACATAGGATTTCTCTCCTCCTCAACATCAAAATTTAGAGACCAAGATCGAAATTTCTGGTTGGGTAAAACTCTGAGCAAGCCAAACCCTAATTTGACCCTGAACCAGAAAAAACCTAAAATACTAAAACTAGTAGTTTTGGTACATTCGCTCTATCTCAATATTGGAGAAGGATAAAAATTCGGAATTTTTACAGGCTAAATAAAAGCTCGTTTTGAACACTTTATAAAACTTTTAGCCTCATATTCGCTATATTCTAGGATATATGATTCCTCCAAATCAGGGTTCCAACCTCTCCCAATATTCATCTCTAAACAGGCACCTAGGGATAATTTCTATATCTCGGGTTACAAAGGTCCAAATGAAATTTTTCAAAGAGTTCCATATAGGGAACAAACTGTAATTTTTTTGGTAAAAGTTTTAGGCCCTGGTGATGAAACAATGCCACATGGCAGTCTGTACAAGTTTGCTATGATGAACATTCCTTAAAGGATTCACCTTGGGAAAACCCTCATAAGTCCCGATTGGTGAAACCAATTCTGATCAAACCTACGGTGTTGGAAAGTGGACAGACGAGGCTACCTCAGTACAAAATTTTATATAGAGGGGAGTAGTAATTTTGGAGATACCACAGAAACCATATCATACATTTCTGCAGAAGAAATTGAAGAAAACCAGGGCATCAGATATTTTGCAATTCTAATCACAGTTTTGGGAAAATGAAGATGCTGCTTAGATCGCCTTCAGGAGGCACATCTTTCTATCTGATTAGATCTGAAATATTCCAAGTTTTTAAAATTAGGGTTTCTCTAACAAACCCTAGATCAGCCAGATCCGGAACCAGGATGAACACCTCAAACTGGTAAGATCTAATATTTTTCTATTTACATTTGAGGTTCTCATTTCAAAATGAAATATCACACCAGCTTGATGACAAGCTTGGTGAAGCTGAAAACTTTCGAGCATGGAATCATAGGATTTCACTAGTTCTTGAATAAAATGAATTGGACACCTACATAAGTGGAGAGGTTCCAGTTCCAGAGGGAGATAATACTAAAGCCTTACACAAGAAGAACGTGATCAAGGTCAAGAATATCATTGTTGATTCAATCAAGGATCACCTTATACTACAAGTGTCTTCTCTATAGACACCTAAAGAGATGTTTGATTCCTTGACCAAGCTATTTTAAGGGAAGAACATAAATCAGAAGATGTCTTTGAAAAACCAGTTGAAGAATGTAAAGATCTAGAATGCAAAGACCAGACAACCATACTTTACAAAGAACAACTTGAAGCAGTGGATGAAGAATTAGAGAATGCAAAAATTGTGATAACCACCTTGAATGGCCTCCTGGTATCATGGGATTCATCCATTCAAGGAATGTGTGCCAGAAGGAAGTGATTACCTTCAGCAGACTCTAGGAAGAGTGCACACAAGAAGAAACTCGACTCATAATAAGAGAAGAGAAGATGGGAGAAACTGAAGATCAAGCGCTCACGATTCAAAGAAGATCCCTCAACGAATGAGGAACATGAAGAACCTCTTAGCATTTGGATAATAAAAGATGATGTCATGAACGAAGAAGATGATGAAGCAGAAGGCTCAAAAAGGATTCTATCCATGAAACGAATAAAACATAAGTATTCAATTGTCATTTCATGATATTGTTTTGGTATGCATTTGTTTATATTCAATTGATGTGTTATGCATGATAGAATGTTTGCATTAATGACAGTATACTACTAATATGCATGTGATGTGTAACTAGCTCATGGTTATATACAACTCTCCATTGCTACTTATCTAGAATGAAACCTCTTTGCTGACATGTTGGATTAGTGCACAATCTGAATGATGGCATGGTAGAGATGGAAGGCATCTAGAAAGTTTTTGTGAGATGTGGATAAATGTTGTATTGGCTAAAATAGTTGCATGATTATATCTTTATGCATAATAATTTTCCATTATGAATATGCCTTATGAAATGTTTTTAACCATACAACTAATGCATTTTCCAACTATATATCTTTAATGTGTGATCTTGTAGATCAAGAACCTACAAACTATGAAGAAGTTGTACAGAAGAAATAATGGGAAGAAGCAATGACGGAATAATACCAGTCAATAATGAAGAATGATGTGTGGGATATAGTTCCCAAACCAGAAGGCAAGAGTGTGGTATCTTCCAAGTGGATTTACAAGATAAAACATGCAGCTGATGGAAGTATAGAGAAATACAACGCACGATTTATGGCTAGAGTTTCTCTTAGAAAGAGGGAATTGACTATGAAGAAAAATTTGCGCCAGTATCAAGGTATACTTTGATTAGAGCCCTCATGGCACTTACATCCATGATGAAGTGGAACTTACACTAGATGGATGTAAAGACAGCCTTCCTGAATGGTGTGATTGAGGAAGAAGTATACATAGAACATCCACAAGGATTTGAAGTTGAAGACAAACAGACTCACATATGCAAGTTGAAGAAGGCCCTGTACGTCCTGAAGCAAGCTCCTAAAGCTTGGTATGGAAGGATAGATAGTTTCCTGACGAGCTTAGAATTTACCAAGATTAAAGACGATCCTAACCTTTACTTCAAGGTTATATATAATGAACCTATCATACTATTACTATATGTGGATGACCTATTTCTGATAGAGAATGAGAAACAAATTAAAGAATGCAAGAAGAATATCGCTAAGGAGTTTGAGACCTTACATTAATGCACTATTTTCTAGGTCTGAAAGTGTGGAAAAGTCCAAAAGGAATATTTCTCAATCAGGGAAAGTATGCAGTAGAAATTTTGAAAAGATTTGATATGTTGGATTGTAAATCCATGGCCACACCCATGGATACCAACCTAAAGTTGTTGGCTAATTAATCATCAGAATTAGTGGATGTGACTCAATACAGACATGTTATTGGGCTGTTGATGTATCTAAAAAATACCATACCATACATTTGTTTTGTTGTGAACACCTTGAGTCAGTATCTAGTTCAACCTAGATGTGTTCACCTGGTAGCTGTAAAACATGTGATGAGATATCTGAAAGGAACTATAGACATTGGTCTATACTATGATATAAACCATGACTACAGATTGTATGGCTATACAAATGCAGATTGGGCTGGAAGTGTCTCAGACAAGAAAATCACATCATGTGGATGATATTGTCTAGGGTCTACTATGATTTCATGGTTTAGCAGGAAACGGTCCAGTGTTTCTCTTAGGACGGCTGAAGCAGAATACATAGCATCTTGCTCTATTAGTTGTGAATCCATATGGATTCGAAAGCTGATGGCAGGTCTATTTAACCTGGATTTGGATACCACATTGATTCTATGTGATAAACAGAGTTGTATAAAGATGACAGAGAACCCAGTGTTCCATGATAAATCAAAGTACATGGAAATATGGTATTTCTACATTCTAGATATGATACAGAGGGGAGACATAAAGCTCCAGTATGTGAGTACCGATGAAAAATTTTCTAATGTGTTGACAAAGCCTCTATTCTAAATAAAGTTTGAATACTTTCGAGACAATCTTGGTGTTGTTCGAAAAGACCTTCCCCGAAAGGGGGAGCAGTGATGTTGCAGTGGGATTGTATCATTCCTGGACACCTGTCGTAAAGTGATCTATAGAATTATGTCTCTAAGAAAAAGCATTATTGTATCATCCTTGGACACCTGTCCTAGAGTGATCCGTAGAATTCTTTCTCCAAGAAAGAAGCAGAATTGTATCATCCTTTGACACTTGTCCTAAAGATATCCGGAGACTTCGGTTTTCAAGAATGTGGTAGGATTGCATCATCCTTGGACCTAAGTCCTAAAGTGATAGGGAGTGATTATCCCGTAATAGTATCCGGTGACTTTAGTCCTCGAGAATGTGGTAGGATTGCATCATCCTTGGACTTAAGCTTTAAAGTGATAGGGAGTGATTTTCCCATAATAGTATCCGGTGACTTCGGTCCCCGAGAATGTGGTAAGATTGCATCATCCTTGGACTTTAAAGTGATAGGGATTGATTATCCCGTAATAGTATCTGATGACTTCGGTCCTCGAGAATGTGGTAGGATTGTATCATCCCTGGAATTAAGTCCTAAAGTGATCTGTAGACTTTCACCTTCGTATTGTGGATTGCAGGTTGTTGCTAATGATGATGATGTTACTAATCGAAAGATCAAAGTATTGATGATGATGTTGTTGATCGAAAGATCAATGTGTTGATGATGATGTTGTTGATTGAAAGATCAAAGTGTTGTCAATGATGATGATGTTGTTCATCGAAAGCTCAAAGTATTGCTGATGATGGTGATGATGATCGAAAGTTCAAAGTATCATTGATGATGATGCTGATGATGATGTTGTCGACCGAACAATCAAAGTGTTGTTGCTGTTAAAATTGAAGATGAAGACTATCTGTCAAAGATGATGAAAAATATTCCAATGATTTATATATGTATTATCCAGATGATGTTGAAGATGCTCTCTCTCCTTCTCCTACTGTTGGTGTTGTTTTTGTTGTAGAATACCCTTCTCATTAAGGGGGAGTGTTGAATTATTGTAACTTCAAAGTTTATTCACTTACTATACCATGATGTCCCTATCATGAGAATCATTTTTATTTCATTGTACCCCGATGTTCCTATCAGGAGAGTCATTAATATTGTAATAGGTCAGTAGAGAGTCATGAGGTAAACCCTCCATTGTAAATCGGTTCATTAGCACCCACCGGAATATAATAATATGATGTTTTGAGTCTCCCTAGAGAAGTCATCCCAGTCAAGTTTAGTGGGGCCGACTTGATTGAGTAAAAATTCAATTGAACGAAAGAATATAAATAGAAGTGAAGCTCTTCTCATTTGAACACATAGACACACTTGTGTAGCTCATGAGAGAGAGAGAGAGAGAGAGAGTCTTATCTGCAAGGAGGAGAAGGACCAGTTTAAATTCTTATCTTTTATTTTTTTGATCATCTATATTGAGGAAGCTTTTCTTGTTGGGTTTTTCCCTTTAGGGTTTTCCCAGGATACATATTTGTGTCTATTGTCTCTTGTGATTGATTGTTGTGCATGTTATTCTCTCAAATGAGATCCTAAGATCATATTGTCTAAATGATAAAAATCTAACACTGGCATGGTGAGAGGATTGGTTCCTCCCATGGTCAAATATAAGTGTTGAATATGTGAAGACCTACATGGAGGATAGGCCTACATATAGAAAGGTTGGCTCTGTAGAACTTCCTATGACGAGTAGAATTGAGAGATAGCACCATTTTCTCAAGATAGAGGAAGTACTGATGATGATGATCCAGCTATGATGATGATCCAGCTTTGATGATGATACAGCTTTGATGATGATCCAGTAATGAAGACTTGTGCTGATGAACTGTGTTAAGAGAATACCTTCCTAGTTAAGAGGGAGTGTTGATGTATTTGTAACTTCAAAATGTATTCACTTGTATATTTTATATTGTATTTCATTCCTGATTTTCCTTCGATCGAGAGAGTCATTAATATAATAAAGTCATGAAAATTCATTGAGGTTAACCATCCTTTTTAAGTTGGGGCAATAGTCCCCACAGCTCAAGGGTATTAGGGTTATTAGACTCTCCTAGTGAGGTCAGCCCTGTAAGAGTAAAATTCAAGTGGAAAACAAGTATAAATAGAGAGTGATACTCTCTATTTGGAACACACACTCACTCAACTGTAGCGCGTGAGTGAGAGAAGAGGAGATCACACAAGTAAGAGAGAGAAAATTTGTCGGATATCATGTTTGTGTTTTTGGGTTTTAATTTTTCTATTGGTGCTCATTCTATCTATGAGGAAGTTGTGGGGTTTTCTCCTTTATGATTTCCCCAAGGAAAACTCTTTGTGTCTCTTGTCTCTTGTGATTATTGATGTGCATGTTATTCTCTCGGATAGGATCCTAGATCATATTAATTAAATGATAAAAATATAACAAAGATACCTCTCTCTCTAAAAGTATCTTAACTACACACACAAGTGCTACTTAATCTAAAATCAACATAAAAACTTGTGATAGGTGGGATATACAAGTTGAATCCTCACAAGATTTCCAAATCATTGTAACTCACAATATACTGTAGGGTCCAACAGTAATACCCAGCCCAAATTTTCAGAGAACTAACCAAGAAGGATTGGGACCGTACGGGACCATACCCCTGACTGTCTTACTCAAATACCAGACAACACGTGAGTAGTAATATCCTTGAGTGATGTTCTCGGTGTATTGCAACAATAGGATGGTCAATAGGTTTACTTTGTTGGTATCAGTATCCTAAAGGTGTCTGCCAATATATAAAAGGTACGTGGGAGCTCGAATCCATAGTATTTTTTTCTAATTCACAATCATTTGAAAGGGGACTTCCTACATATCGTCAAGTGCGTGAAAGAACCTTTCTATATACTGTAAAGTACGTGAAAGAACATTCGATATACTGAATAGTGCGTGGAAGAACCACACAATCCTTGAGATGAAATGCAGGAAAATAATGACAACTCCTATGCTTAAAGATGTTGGAACACCTCTATAACCTAACACACAATCTTGCTAAATTTTGTTAACCTAACTAGCACTTAATTTTATCTTTTGTGGTTAAGCAGACAAAGTGAGGTGAATACTTGACTCATAAACCATGCAATAATGACATGCAAGTCTTTTCTTTTCTTTTCAATGGATTCCCTACTTAAAGAGACATTAGAGGAAATTTGAGGTCTAAAATGGGCCTCCTAAGGAAAGTAATAAAATAATAGTTAAAATAATAAAATAATAGTTCTTAATTTTGGAGGAAGAATGAAAAAAACTACTTTTTGTGTTGGTATTTTCGACATATCTCCCTGTGTTTTTACTCGAATTTAAAGTGGGAGATCTTATTGGATGCATAATTTTATTCCACATCCAACGAGTACCCACACTGCATACTTTTGACGGACCCCGCTACCCCAAAAACAAGAAATACTTGAAAAACGTGATGATGACATCATCATCACATTTTTTCAGGTATTTCTTGTTTTTGGGGTAGCAGGGTCCATCAAAAGTATGCATTATGGGTACGCATTGGATGTGGAATTAAATTCCGCATCTAATGAGCTCTCCCGCTTAGAATTTGAGTAAAAACACAAGGAGATATGTCGAAAATACAAACAAAAAAATTAGTTTTCTTTTATGACAAATATGTCAATTCAAGCATTATGGTTGACTCATTTTATTGAAATTCTATTGGTTCTTGAATTCCAACTCACAAAATTTATTGTTGGCACGTTTTTCTATAAGGCCCATTTTAGACCCCAAATTTCCTCTAATGAGAGTAAGAGGTTCTTTTCCCAAGATTCAAAATCAAATATGCAAAATGTATCATGAAATCTGAAACTCTATCAAACCAAATCCTTCAATTTCCAAGTCAATAACAAAAAGACAAGTTCGCTTTGATTCTATAGATCTCTATTGAAACGAAGAAAGGATCTAATCAATGTTTCCAAAAAATAAAAATCACTTCTAACCTCTAACTATGCAAAAAGTTAAAAGTGTCTTTCTTTTCTTTTAATACAAAACTCATATTTGAACCAAAACAAGACTAGCTACAAGCAAGATTCTTTTTGGATTTTTTTTTGTAAATATTTCAAATCTAATAAAGAAAATGAAAACAAAGCTCTTTCTTTAAAATAGTATGGAAACAAAATATACTTTCCATTCTATGAATATCAACAATGATCAGAGACCCAAGGAAGCAAACAATAACCCCAAAATAAGAGTCCTCAAAACAAACTCAACACATGCACACAAAAATGAAATGCAAATTTTACAATTTCGATGATTACTATCTACATAAAGGTGAAAGAGGTCTCAAGCAAAGAAACAAGTGTAAAATTCAATGCAAGAAACATAAAATCTTCTTTGAACATAAAATACATATAAATCAAAGAGACTGTAGAAAATACGATTCAAAAATGCAATTCATTTCGCTTAAATTGCAATGTAAAATCACTCCCAACAATGAAAAAAAAAAGTTCAAAAGCTAGAAATGAAATTCAGTAATCAAAATAAGAGAATCAAGCCAAAATTTTATGAATACTTACAGTGATGCAGTCTGCTACCAGATGAAGTGCATCGTTCTCTCAGCAATGCAGTATGATCATAAAAGAAATGTTTCGGTGACACACTGTAACCGAAAAGAGGGTACGGTAGAGACGCTCTATGAACACAAACCAAGTGTAGTAGTGCCACTCTCTAACCACTAATAAAATGTGTCAACTTACAAGATACGCAGAGAAATCACATCCCAGGTGCGGTAGGTGAAAGTAAGAGTTAGAAAAATCAGAATTCTCAAGATGAAAGCAAATAATTGAATGAGCTAAAGATTCCATACTAAGACTGGATTACCCAGTAATTAAGAAAATCATATCTAAAAAGAAACAAGGTATATTAAATAGATCTAAGAGGACAAAAAAGGAAATCACAGTTACAAATTAAACAACTCAAAGACTATGGATATACTCCCCAACAGAGTAGCCAATTTTGTTTCAGGGCACTTTGTCTACACGGAAAAGGACAAAGCTCTCTATTCCAATTTGGATATAGAACAAATTAACACCACAGGATAAATACTCTTTCCTAAAATAACCAAAGTGTAAACATAACCAAATTTATTACCTTGTAACTAATGTTTTCTTCCTGCTTGATGTGATCTTCGATCCTAACTGCAAAACAAGATGGAACAACCAAGTGGAAACGAGTGAAAGAAATATGTAATATGATTAATCTAAACTGTTATATTTTTATCATTTAAGCAATATGATATTAGGATCTTAACTGAGAGAATAACCACGGGGACTTCACTTAGTGAACCTCTCACATAGCACGTGCGATCATGAGATATTAAAGAATACCCTTAATTTTGAGACATGTTGAACCAAACTCTTTTTGTTGAAACCCCCTCCCAATACTTAAAACCTCCTCCCCACCCCTTTTTATACGTCAATCCTTATAAACCACCCTACCCACCCCCACCTTAAACCCCTCATCCCCCCAATACCTGCAATATATTGGTTTGATTTTTTATCATTTTAAAAACCACAATATGAACTAACATGATAGGATATTGGCCAACAAGTGAAGCCCTCGTGGAGAATAACATGCACAGCAATCAATCACAAGAGACAATAGACACAAGAGATTTTCCTTGGGGAAACCATAAAGGAGAAAACCCCGCAACTTCCTCAGAGATAGAAAACGAGCACCAATGGCAGCAGTGAAAACCAAAGACAGAAAAGATGATCTCCATAGTTTTTCTCTCTCTCTTACTTGAGAGAGCTTATCCTCTCTCACTCATGTGCCCCAGTGAGTGAGTGTGTGTGATAAATAGAGAGGATCACTCTCTATTTATATTCTTTCATTCACTTAATTTCCACTACAACAAGTCGGCCTCACTTAACAATTACTTACCAGGGATGACTTCTCTAGGAGAGTCTAATAACCCTAGTGCCCCACAACTATGGGGACTTTTCCCTCCAATCAACAAGGAGGGTTAGCCTTAACTCAATTGTGGGGACTATTGCCCCAACTTACAATGGGGGGTTAACCTCAATGACTTTACATGACTTGTTTATATTATTGAATCTCCCGATCGGAACATTGGGGAATGACATGACTCAATTACATTACAGATACTTCCCAGAATAAACATCGGGGTACAATACATAAGATATACAAGTAAATAAATTCCAAAGTTACAAATACATCAACACTCCCTCTTAACTAGGAAGGTATTCTCTCGACACAATTTAATAGCACAACTCTTCTTCTCTATATCATCTGGATCATCATCAAGTCATATTCATATTCAATTCATCTTCATCTTCAAGTCATCTTCATCAAGTCTAGATCATCATCGAGTCTAGATCATCACTTGATCTCGAGCATCCCTGGATCATCATCAAGTCTGGATCAACACTTGATCTGGAGCATCACTAGATCATCATCAAGTCTGGATCATCACTTGATCTAGATCATCACTGGATCATCATCAAATCTTGATCATCACTTAATCTGGATCATCACTGGATCATCATCAAGTCTGGATCATCACTGGATCGTCATCAAGTCTGGATCATCACTTGATCTGGATCATCACTTGAACTGCATCATCACTGGATCATCATCAATTCTGGATCATCACTTGATCTGGATCATCACTGCTGGATCATCACTTGTGTTATCTCTCAATTCTACTTGTCATGGGAATTTCTACAGAGCCAGCCCTTTTTCATGTTGGTTGTATGCCTAGCCTCCATGTAGGTCTTCATCGTCTTCAGCATTTATATCTGACCATGAAATGAACCATGTCAGAAAGGCCCACCCAGTACTTACATCTGACTATGGGAGGAACACATCCAAGAACCATGTTAGAAAGGCATGCCCAACACTCACATCTAACCATGGGAGGAACACATCCAAAACCCATGTCAGAAAGGCCCAGCACTCACATCCAACCTCATCTTCTCAGAAATTCTCTACACTTACATCTGACCTTATCATGTCAGAAAGGCTCTACACTTACATCCAACCTCATCATGTCAAAAAGGCGTTGCACTTACATCCGACCTCATCATGTCAGAAAGGCTCTGCACTTACATTCGACCTCATCATGTCAGAAAGGAACTGCACTTATATCCGACCTCATCATGTCAAAAAGGATCTGCACTTACATCTAACCTCATCATGTTATAAAAGCACTGCACTTACATCCAATCATGTGGGAACACATCCCTCAATCACATCAAAATGGCTCTGCATTGATCATGTGAGAACACATCCCATAATCACATCAGAATATATCTGCACTGATCATGTGGTAACACAACCCACAATCACATTAGAGCATCTTTGCACTTATATTTGATCATGTGGGAACATATCCCTCAATCACATTAGAATGGCTCTGCACTGATCATGTGGGAACACATCCCACAATCACATCAGAATATATCTACACTAATCATGTGGTAACACAACCCATAATCACATCAAAATATCTCTGCATTGATCATGTGGTAACACAACCCACAATCACTTCAGAGCATCTCTGCACTTACATATGACCATGTGAAGCTTATCCTTCCACCATGTCAGAAATTCCAACGGACACATCAATTCCCATTGGAGGGAACCTCGATCTAGAGAACACCAAGCTTCTCCCTGAAGTACTCAAACTTCACTCTGGCCATTTCTAGCATAGAATCACATCAATGTTGATTATGTCCAAGGATAAACTGCGAGCGTTTCCAGGACCGATTACATCCAAGAACAACCTACAGGACCGATTACGTCTGAGCAACCTACAAGCTTCGCCAGGATTTATGCTCAGACAACCTATCTCACCAGATATGCTAGAACTCCCTCTTTCGAGAGATCTCGATCTGGATCACATACTGGAGCTTCACTGCTCCTCTCTGCATCATACAAAAATGAAAGCCGGATCAAACAAATCAAATAGTACTTTTCAAAAGAAACATGCTACCTCCCAAATAGCAAGTGGCAACAAATTTTTCCTTGACTGTACTCGGTGCCACGCGGGACTGCTTCCTGCTACACCAAGAAGTGCTCTTCCTATCAATGGCACTGCCTGCCCAATCCAAATCCACATAACCCTCCAGGTTAAACTTCATATCCGTATCATACTTGATCCCATATTCAATTGTACCCTTCAGGTACCTCACTGCATGCTTTGCAACCATCAGGTGAACATGTCTCAATGTGTTCACAGTAAAGCAAATATTTGGTCTTGTAATCATCAGGTACATCAAGGAACAAATCATCTAATGATACATCATGGCATCAACCAACTCTGATGAAGAAACACTCAGTACCTTTAGGTTCGATGCCATAGGTGTGGTCATGGCCTTGCATTCCATCATCCTTAACATCTTCGAGATCTCTACTACATACTTCCCTTGTCCTAGGGATATTTCATCTGCATTCTGCCACACCTCCATGCCTAGAAAGTAGTGCATCATATCCAAGTCCTTCATCTTGAACTCGGCAGCAAGTCTCCTTCTTGCAACTCTAATGAGTTCCTATTTTCTGTCAGGAACAAGTCATTGACATATAACAGGAGCATCACTGGTCTTCCGCCTTCAACCTTGAAGTAAAGGTTGGAATCCTCTTTACTCTTAATAAATCCTATAGTCATCAGTAATCTGTCCATCCTTTCATACCATGTCGAACCTCGGGATCTTCTGCAATCACTCCCTCTAAAGCGGAGCATCATTCTCCCTCTATATTTCGTACTCTATGCACTGAAACATTATGTACCAGTGTGACCAGTAGCTTCCTCTGCTACTAATATTCTATGTATCCATCTAGGGTCACTGGATACCAAGATCCTCTATCTTGAACCTTTTCAAAAGTTCTTATCACACCCATCTGTGAGCTTGTCATCCTCTATAGGCTTTCATATTCAACCTTGTAGCAAAGGTTAAGATCTTCATCACTCTAGATGATATTCAAGCTCCTCATGTATGTGTTATCCCATGGGTGTCTTCTGAGATCGTACAAGGCCTTATTTAATTTGCACACATGATTCTGCCTGTCATGTTTCTTAACTTCCAATGGCTCCAAATGTCTCTTCGTAGTTTATGCCTTCTTTCCGTGAGAAGCCATGTGCTACGGATCTTTCCTTGTATCCCATGATGTTTCCATCTACTGCATGACGGAACTACAAACTTCCCTTTAGGTCTCAATACTAGACATCATTCTTCTTGAACTGGTACTCTCCTTCCCTTTCTTCTTGCCTACTTCTTCATAGTTGGAAGGCTCTGCATCAATGATGTCGCTCAATAGTGTCGCATAACTGCATTGTGTCTGAGATTTCTTCTTTCTTTGAAAGTATTGTCATATTATTATTCCTCTTGGATTCTTTCTTGCACTGTTGTCACTTGTTCTTCGAAACAAGTCTCATCCTTCTTTTCTTGTAGGTGATTGTACGTGATATTTCCTACAAGTCAAATGCATCAGTTGTATGGTTAGAAACATTTCATAATGCATATTCATAATGGTAAATTCTTATGCATAAAGATATAATCATGCAACTATTTTAGCCAATACAACATTCATCCATATCTCACGGAAATTTTCTAGATGCCTTCCATCTCTACCAGGACAACATTGAGATTGTGCACTAATCCAATATGTTAGCAACGAGGTTTCATTCTAGATAAGTAGAAATGGAGAGTTGTATAGAACCATGAGCTACTTACCCATCACATGCATATTAGTAGTATTTTGTCATTAATGCAAACATTCTATCATGCATAATACATCAAATGAATATAAACAAATGCATAGCAAAACAATATCATGAAATGAAAATTGAATACTTATCTTTATTTGTTTCATGGGTAGACTCCTTCTTTCAGCTTCATCATCTTCTTCATTCATAACAGCATCATTTCTTATCCAAATTATTAAGATGGATAAGAGCTTCTTCAACAATTGAGTTCTTCATATTCCTCATCGTTTGAGGGATCTTCTTTGAATCGTGAGAGCTAGATCTTCAGTTTCTCCCATCTTCTCTTCTCTCATTATGAGTCGAGCTTCTTCTTATGTTCACTCTTCCCAGAGTCTGCTAAAGGTAATCACTTCATTCTAGCATAAATTCCTCGAATGAATGAATCCCGTGATCCTAGGGGGCCATTCAAGTTGGTTATCACAACTTCTGCATTTTGCACTTCTTCTTCTACCGCTTCAAGTTGTTCTTTGATTTGAGAGACCCTTGTAAAGTATGACTGTATGGTCTCTGCATTCTGGATATTCACATTCTTCAACTGTTTTCTTAAAGTCATCTTCCGATTTATGTTCTTTCCTTCAAATAACTTGATCAAGGAATCAAACATCTCTTTCAGTGTATTTAGGGAAGACAATTGTGGTATAAGGTGATCCATGATTGAATCAGCAATGATCTTCTTGGCCTTGACCACGTTCTTCTTGTGTAAGTCTTTTAGCCTCATCTCCCTCTGGAACTGGAACCTCTCCACTTATGTAGGTGTCCAATTAATTTTCTTCAAGAACCAGTGAGATCCAATACTTCCATGCTTGGAATTTGTCAGTTTCACCAAGCTTGTCATCAAGTTGGTGTGATTAGTCATTTAGAAATTAGAACCTCAAATGTAAATAACAAAATATTAGATCTTATCGATTTGAGGTGTCCGTCCTGGTTCTGGAGCTGGTTGATCTAGGGTTTGTCCGATAAACCCTAATTTTCAAAACTTGGAATATTTAATATCTTATTGGATAGAAATATATACCTCTTCAAGGAGAGCTATCCAATGTACTCCTTTTCTGAAAACAGTGGAGGGAAGCTCCCGGAATAGGAAGCCCTAGTTTACCAATTTATTCTGCAGAAATTCCTGATACCGTTCCTGTGGTATCTCTAAAATTAATGCTCCTCTATGTTTGAAACTTTGTACTGAGGTATCCTCTTATGTTTTCTTTCCAACACCATAGGTTTTACCAGAATTGGTTTCACCAATTGGGACTTATGAGCATTTTCCCAAGGTGACTTGTTTCAGTATTTTTCAGCATATAAAAGTTGTACGGACTTCCACGTGTCATTGTTTCACTTTTGTGGTCTAAACCTTTTACCACAAAAATTACATTCCGTTCCCTATCTATAACATATTTCAAAATTTCATTTGGATCTTTGTAGCCAGAGATATTGCAATTCTCCCTAGGTGTATTGTTTAGGGATGAATCTTGGAAGAGGATGGAACCCTGATTTGGAGGAAGCATATCTCCCAAAATATAGCGAATCTGAGGCTGAAATTTTTACACAGGCTACATCAGGATTTTATATTTGGAATATGAAATTTTTGGCCCTTGGGACTTCTTCAATCCCTAGATATAGCTAATGTACCAGAACTACCTATTTTAGTATTTTAGGGTTTTTCAGGCTTGAGGTCAAACTAGGGTTTGACTTTCCCGGAGTTTTACCCAACCAAAACTCTCAACCTTGGTCTCTAAACGTCGATTTTTATGAGGAGAGAAATCCTCTGCTGGGTTCACTCAAAAATTCCTCTTCTGTGAAAATCTCTAATTTCCTGCAGCAAAAACTAAAAATGCCCAGAATCACATTCTGCTTCGACAGAAAGATGCGCCCTTCAATGGAGGTTCAGCCTAGCCTCCTTTTGCTGATGGATTGTGGAGAGAGACCCAAAAAGTAAGAATCCATAGCTTCTGCAGCTACACAATGTCTTCTTCTCAGGTTAGCTCTGATACCATATTATATTTTTATCATTTAAGCAATATGATCTTAGGATCTTAACTGAGAGAATAACATGCACGGCAATCAATCACAAGAGACAATAGACACAATATATTTTCCTCGGGGGAACCATAAAGGAGAAAACTCCACAACTTCCTCAGAGATAGAATGAGGACCAATGGAAGCAGTAAAACTTAAAGACAGAAAATATGATCTCCACAGCTATTCTCTCTCTCTTACTTGAGAGAGATTCTCCTCTCTCACTCATGCGCCACAGTGAGTGAGTGTGTGTGATAAATAGATAGGCTCACTCTCTATTTATATTATTTCATTCACTTAATTTACACTCCAACAATTCAGCCTCACTTAACAATTATTTACAAGGGCTGAATTCTCTAGGAGAGTCTAATAACCCCAGTGCCCCACAACTGTGGGGACTTTGCCCTCCGATCAACAAGGAGGGTTAACCTTAACTCAATTGTGGGGACTATTTCCCTGAATTACAATGGAGGGTTAACCTCAATGACTTTACATAACTTTTTTCTATTATTGAATCTCCTGATCAGAACATCGGGGCATGACATGACTCAATTACATTACAGATACTTCCCAGAATAAACATCGGGGTACAATACATAAGATATACAAGTGAATACATTCCGAAGTTACAAATACATCAACATAAAAAAGTGGTCAAGGAAACAAGTCCTAAATATATACCATATAACAAATATTTATGGAAATATCACATATCGTTGTATTAACAAAAATATAAAATGGGATATTACAACCATCACCTAGACGTCGTAATTTATTGCCACTAGTCTTTGCCTCAAAGCAACTTGTCTCTAATGGAAAAGGGAAACTTAGCTCTAGGGTATTTCAGCAGAATTTGGGTGTTGGATATCATTCCTCCCCTAACCATGAAGGATGAGGTTGTACATATAGTTAGGGGTTCAACTACCACTCATGATGATTTGTTGGGATAAGCCTCCACGAGAGATTCCTTCTAGAACACTCTCAAATATTCTCTTTTTTCCTTTGAATAAGCATTGACGCACTATGTCAAGGATAAACCTACGTCACTAATGGGTTATGCATGTTGTATGGAGGCAGCAATATTCGGAAACATACTTTGTCAATGTGAAATGTGTGTCAACAATGGTTTGGCGCTTGTTGTAAAGAGGCAGGGTGCGTCACTGCTGCAAAATTGGAAGAATGATGGGCATAACCTCTTTTCCCAAACAAGTTGGCACTAATACTCTAGGCTTTTGGAAAAAATCAAGAGCATGTGTCTCATTATCATGGAGATGAAAATATTTTGGTGTAACAAGCTATTCCCATGCTAGCTAATAGATGGTACCTGAGTTGATAATTAATGAAAAGGATGGCACCTGCTCCACCAAGGCTGGGTGAGCCTTGAGTTGCCCCATAAAAAAAACACCATGGATACGATTGATCAATGATTTCCTTAGTCTAATATTTTTATTTTAGAAACCTAAGAATAGTGATTCATGATGACCGTACTCTTGGCTACAAAAACTTGTGGAGGAATATATTAGTCTTAGAATAGCATATGGTTCCTTTCCAACCAAGCACCCTTGATGATGAAAAGTGGTAGAGCTCTGTGGGAATCAAAATCCTTCCTATGAAGCCATGAGTGGAGGGTCTCGAGAATGTATTCACTTTCCCATATGAAGTTGATACCAATGATCAAGTGAGTAAATTGCCACATTTCGTAGATATATTGGCAACTCATAAAGAGGTGGAGTGTATCCTATTCATGGGATCAACATAGAGGGAAGCAATTAGGACCCTCATCATATTGTTTAATGATTTTATCCCATGTAGGGATTTTATTGACGAGTACAAGCCACCTGAATATTTGGAAATTCAGTTGGAAACTAAATTTCCATATTATTCTATGCCACCACTCTACAGGTTCATGGGATTCTTCTTCTATTATGATATGATAACCAATTATTGGTAGATAATCAACACCCATAGCATTTTTTGTTCAAATTAGTTTGTCAGGAGTGTCCCTAATAAAATTATGGTTGTCTTTAAGAGACACAATATATGAATCCCATCTGGCCTTATCATTATGTTGGAAATCCATTTGTTTAGTCGTGAACCAAAACTGTTTTGTGGGAGTACATATACGAGTATCCAATATCTGATAGAGATATATGATTCCTTTATTTGTAAGGGATTCAAGCATGTGCTCCAGAAGTCTATGTTGACCTCAGCATCTAGGATATGGGTCAAGGCCAACCCTAATGAATCTACCATTGTCGATATCCCATGACAGATGCTCACCAATAAGATCAAAATCACTGATTAAAGACTTCCACATAATGGATATCTTTGTCTGTAATCTATCACTGATGTCAATCCATTCCAAAATTGATAAAGGATGCATGTGATTACAATGGAAAACCTGAACCCATAGGCCTTTACCTTGTATAATGCACCAAACACCTTTGTTCGCAAGAGATTTTGCAAAACAAATGTGATTCTTTAGACCCCAGCCACCGAGCGATTTAGGGAGGGTAATATGTTTCCAGGAGATCCAAGAGAAATACTTGGCCTCCACCATCCACTAGAGAAAAATGAAAGATAGTTTCCTGACACATTCCAGGGTTCCCAAAGGAATGTGAGCAAGTGAGGTCAAATAAACACGTAGACCCTCCAAGACTAATTTCAACAAGACCAAACAGCTAGTAATTGAAAACCATTGATTGCACCAATGATGTAATTTCCTTTCAACACAACTAATGAGCCATGTCTAGTCCTTCAATGTATAGTTATTTGGTTTGATGACAAATCCCAAGTAGGTGATGCCCTGTGAGATCTCATGTGACTAAAAATCAAAGAGGTAAACTATATACCTGTGCAGATCATTAGCCAAATTCAATGAGGAAATAGATTATTTATTATTGTTGCAAATCATAATCGTAGAAGCGGTAAATATCTCAAGGATGGACTTTATCTTCATTGCTTCTCTTCCAGATCCGTTAGTGAAAAGTAGGATGTTGTCTGCAAAAAATAGGTACGTAATATGGATATTTCCACTAAAATGGAACCCTTTAATGGTGTCATTTGATCCTGCATGCATGAGGATACTACTAATGCCTTCAATGATAAGAACAAATAGCAAAGGAACTAAAGGAAAACCTTTCCTAAGGCCTATTCCAAGTCTAATAAACTAAGTAATTGAGCCATTGATTAGGACAAATAAACTGTCTGTATGAACACGTGATAGAATCCAACTGACCAAATGAAGTTGGAACCCAAAATGAAGAAGAAGAAGTATGAGGCAGGTCCAATTGACATGATCGTAGGATTTTCTCAAGTTAACCTTAATGATAGCAGTTGGAATATGTTTAGTTTTCACTGAATGTAAAACCTTCTGAGCTATATTGATGGCATCATGGATCTTTTGGCCTTCAAAAAATGTGAATTGTTCAGAAGAAACTATCATGGATAGTACACCCATCATTCTGTTTAGCTATGATTTTTTCTACCATTTTGTAAATACAATTACATGGTGAAATGGGCCAAAGATCATCCATTCTTTCCACCTTATATTTCTTGGGGATAAGAGTAAGAAATGTAGAATTAAAGGTTTCCAATAACTTGCCCATTAACCTGGATTCCTCGACCTCTGCAAGTAGATCATTACCAGTGTGCTCAAACATACCAATATAGAATTCAATTGGCCAGCCATTGAGTCCTAGAATTTTGTCCTGCAGTAGATTCTTCATAGCCTCTTCAAGTCCATCTTTAGTTATCTCTTGCATAAGAGAAACATTATACTCTTCTGATATAGATGATGGAAAATGTGCAATAATTTCAAGCATAGAGGAAATAGGGGTCGTTGTGTCTACTTTTAAAATAAAAGTGAAGTGTTGTACCCCTACCTGTGCAATATTATAAAATCCATTGACCATACACTGATTAGAGTCCTCAATATCCCAAATGGAGTTAGAATTGTTCCTATGTTTGGTGAAGTTGTGGAAGAATTTAGAGTCGGAGTCACCTTTCCATAACCAGATGGAACGGTTAAGCCGAAGGCAAGCCTCATCGTCCAAAAGAAATCGTCTTCTTTTGGATTTGAGCTAAGTAATATAGATTATATGTTCGAATGAATTGAATCCTTCTGGAGAGGTTGAGTAAAATGCCTCCAACTGCTCCTCAATATAGGATAATGATAACAACCAAAGATCCTTTTTATCAGCAATCCACTGAAGAGTATGAGATGTAAACCTTTTAATATTGTCAAGGAAATGTAATGCAGGTCACAAAAATTTTGTTGTATCATATTGTATCCAAACCGTCTTAACCAATTCATGGAAGCTATCCTCTTGCAACCAGATATCATAAAATTTGAAATGTGTTGGTGTTTTTTTCTTGATCCTCTTTCACTTGCAAGAACACCAAATGGTGTTCTAATTCACATCCTCTACCGATCCATTTTTTGATGCAAGAGGATTTGTGTAGGGAATGTTCATTGATTAGGAACCGGTCAAGCCTTTTGGCTATGGCATGATCTCCAATTATTTTGTTGGTCCATGTAGGGCCAAGAGTGATTGGATGAACGTCAAACAAAGAAAATTCTTCCAGCTTTTTAGTGAAGTAATAAGAAAGATAGTATTTTGGGGCATGGGATCCCTAGGTCTCAATTTCTTTGATTGAAAATTTGAGATCTCCTACTAGAATGAAACTATAATTGAGATGAAATCCAACCTAAAATAAATTATCCCAAAATCCTCTATAGAAGAATGAGGCCCATAAATATGCAATAAAGTGAAGGCATGGCCTATATCCCAAGAATTCATGATAGATCCTGCATTGAAGGATATGCCCAAACAATTCGTGCAAGCAATGGTACGTATGTTCCAACCGGTATTTAAACCCGCATACCTTTCGTAAGCATCCAAAGAGTGAAAATTCCATCCTTAAAGGTGATACTTCAAATCCTTGATGATTTGGTCACAAACACCCATAGTTTCTTGTAGAAGAAGAACATTAGGATGGTGTTCTTGCACCAACCTATTGAGGGCCAGTTTCTTCCATGGATGTCCCAACCCACTGATGTTAAGGGTGATGTATGAAATTAGGTGAACCTCGAGCGGGGGGTGCATGTTATGGACCCCTTAATGGTCAGTTGTTTTCCCCTTTTGACTTCAAGTGCAGATAAGCTCTACCTGAGGCCACGATAGATCAACGTCCTCTGAGGCAACCTATTGTTCCATAGTCGACCGATGATATACCCTCCTCTCATGGCCACAAAGGTGTGTATACAATGTTTTAACGATGCTTAAACAAGTACCTCAATAATGTTTAGGCTTTAGGTCTAGGGAGAGAATTAGGAAGTTGGGTAAGGTGGAGAGAATATGGAAGATATTAGTCTAGTCTAGGAGGTGTAGGTGAATAGTAAGGGGTCATGGGATGATAGGGTGGCTCATAATATTTGACCTCAGGTAGGTCTAGGAAGGTGTGGTTCTTAGGTTGTGAAGTGATTTCAGCATGAATAGGGTTACGGATTTCAAAATAGCTATAATTCCTTTATGGAGGAGAGGGGTAAAATGGTATGAGAGGGGGAGTGAGATTGAGCGAGGGGGATAAAGTTAGACCTAAAGGTGAGTGGATAATAGACTCAAGCCCATTATCATTAGAAACAGAGAGAGGTTTGAAAGAGGACTTACTCAAGGTGGAGGCTCTATGAAAAACTTTAGCATGAAGAGAGGATTTGACCGCAAGTTCCTTCAATATGTCGTCAAAAGAGATGGAAAGAGAGAAATATTGTTATCCATGCACGTATAGTTGATGGGAGGGTAGTGATATAGTGACCCACTGATACTTCCATCCCGTGGGTCATCAGTGAACTCATTGTCCTCAAAGTGAGTGAACTTCCAGAACTGTCGAATAAAAGGATTTTGGCACTCATGAATAAGATGGTCATATTCATGGAATCTATTGCAGTGAAAACATAGGCCTTTGTAATCCAAAATATATGAATGAACGTACCTCCCTTTAGTGATGTCCATCTGGTCCGAAAGGCCTTCATGGAGATCAATATTGACTATTATTTTGGCCACTACAAAGTTACCTGTAGCTTCAAAACTTTCATCTGTGATAAGAAATTCACCCAAAGAGGAACCAATGATGGAAAAAATATCTATTTTCCATAACTCTGGCAGAAGGCCTGGAATTTTGACTCATGTAGCGTGATTATGATTCATCTCTCTACGAGGGTCAAAAGTGGGCATCCATCATTTGGAATTGAAGGCACGAGAGCCCCAGAACCATGTTCCTTCTAAAACCCTTAGCACATCACCTAGAGAGTGGAATATGGACCCAAACCATCCCTTGGATAGGGAAAAACATTGAGGTGAGTGCTCAAGGAAATTCCATTTGACAGCTTCCCACTTCCGTAACGTATCTAGAGCCATGTTGTTACCCCAAAAATGTCTTATGATAGTTTTTTTAGTCATTGAGACAACCTAATGGGCCCTAAGTGTGTAAGTGGATAATGATCTGTGGGATGGAGTTTCATACTAGGGTGGATAACCATCTAGGGGGTTGATCCCATTAGGTAAAAAATTCAGGCTACCAACATAGGAGAGTAGACATGAAAAGTCAGGGGTCCTTAAAACATGCAGAGAAGACACATGGTTCCATGCATGTATGATAATGTAGTGAGGACATATGAACTATAGTAAACATTCATAGATACCCTTAAATACATTAAGTGGATTCCTTCTCTTTCAGATTCACTATGACGGTTCAATATATGCAGTGTTATCCCCGCTGAAATTGAACCTATGACCTCCCCAGAGATAACACATGTTCTTAACCATTGGTCCCACTCATGTGCACATTATTCTTATAGTTAATTAATAATTATAATTATAATTAATAAGGAGTAACAAAGTGTAGGGGTGGTCATATTAGGCCCAAAAGGAAATCAAGAAATGGATTTTACTCAGGGAGTTTTCAATTGATACTTTAACCAACAATGAGGTAGAATCCTTTTCTCTCTATCAATTTATTTCTCTTAATCCTGTGAAAATGATTTGTAGAGTTTTAGTGGTGGGGGGTATATTAATCCTCATTCGATCCCTCCATCTAAATTTTCCTTTAAAACAATTGAATATATTCTAGGTTGTGCAATGAGTACTATAATTAGAAAAAGAGTTTGAGGAGATTGATTTTTCCATTTCTTTCATAACCAAACAAGTTGGTTGATGCTAATTCCAATAAATGGGTTAGACTCCTTAAAGGAATTTCTGAAATTAATGGGGGAGCTATAACTACCCCCCTAGCTCACTGCCATAGAATTAATTTTATTCAAGATGCAAGATACAAATGCTACATCTCCCCCCCCCCCCACCATGTAGTGGTTCAGTTGGGATGGTGAATTAATTTAATGACATATCTCTTTGAATATATATCATACCCTTCCATTGTGGGAATTATTGAGTCATATGATGGTGGTCTCATGGTGTGAATGTGGTCTTAGTCAAGTCTTTCCTTGAGAATGGAAATATTTGATAGGATTAACGTCTACTTACATATTTGATTTGATATGCAGGAAATAAAGAAGAAGACATTGTGGGTTGTAGCTAAAGGCTCTCGAGTTACAGTTGTATGTGATTGCTTCACACTGGTATGGAAAGCACAGGGTCTTAGGGTATGCATTATTGATATTCCATTTGGAACCCTGAGTTTCCTTTTCTTTAGTTTGCATGATTTGGAGGTTGGAATCTTGTGGTTTGTTTTCCTTTGTGCCTAGCACCATCAATTGGGTTTTCAACTACCATGTCCTAGAGGGATTTCAATGGTACACTGTCATTTTCACTTGGATTATTGTGTGTTGTGTGTGCTTGAATATTTGAAATGTATAAAATGATGTGAAAGAGAAAATGCAAAGGCACGGTGCAGTATTATGAATTGGTCCATACAATGGAATAGTTGGAGGGATGAATTCACTTAGAATATTTAGAAAGAGAATAGTTCTATTGATATATGTGTTGTTAGCACGGCCAAACACATTTTAGTAGTTTTGGAATAGGAAAAGGACGTGGAAAAATTTAGGGGTGTCCACAAAAGAAAACACTCTAATCTCATGGTATAGGTTCAGACATTATAGTTGTTGGTTAGTAGGATAGTAGCACATCTTGGCCTCTCCTTAGAAACCATATTACGTCCCTCTACGAAGGATTCTAACTTGTCGTATAACCCCTCCCGTGTGGTCACTCCTCAATCTCATAGGAAACTAGGGATATCCATCGCTCCTTAAATATGGAACTAAATCAAGCCACAAGTGAGCCCAACCCTGTAGTTAATACTGAGAATAGTGAACAAAAGGATGAAGTTGGAGTTGATTTTCTATAAATTGTGTAAGTGGTCACATGCTTCAGCAAGAAATCTAGTAATTTATGTTCATGCTTATTTAGATGTTTTGTAGAATAGGTTTTTGTTCAACCAATGTGTATGCTAGTATACATACCACTTATTTCAAGATTAGAATACAAAAGTCATGCTTGGTACTTTTTTAAACAAAAAAGTCTACATTTTGAACATATGGAAGCCACTTCTTTCTTTTTTTGTATTACAAAGTTGTTTGGTTTGGCTACGAAGCTTTTGAATACAAAATATAATTTTTATTGTGAAAAAAAATATTATAAGAAATAATAATAATCAATAAAGAATATTACAAATTATAATTAATTTCTAATTATAATAATCCATTATGTTTGTCAAACTAATTATTATTTAACAATCAATATTGACAGCATCTACCACATTGAACTTAATGATGAATATCATTATATGTTTATTTCCCTCATAATTTTCATTTTGGAATTATAGTGTCACCCAATTTGAACATGAACATAATCTAGGTGACTTAAATTATAAGTAATAGGTGTAAAGGTAGCTTATTAGGTGTGATGTCGTTTAAATCCAACCTAGGTAGTTGAGAGAAGGAATGTTTCTTCCGACACAAGGTCAATTCCTACAAGTGGCATGCTGAGATTTTAACTAGAATATTGTTGTATTCATTTTGAGCCTTGAATAATTTGGTTTATTAAGTGTCGTCCTTAGAATGAGGGAAAGTTCCCACTGGGGTTCCTTGGGATATGTATTTCATGGAAAAGAAAGAGGTTGTTAGGTGTGATGCAAACTATGTTCCTTGTGTAATTTTAAGTGTTGCTAATGTGGATAGGTATATTAGGTTAATGGTATTGTTATTTAATTCATTGTTATAGTTAATTATGAAGAAATAGAAATAATTTCAAAGAATAGTTAAATAGTATTTGTTTTTTATTATTTATCATCGTTTACATTGCAAAATACTTCATTCTGACATTATTATGATGCAAATCCCATTGTAGTGATACATTTCCTAACATGCTACTAAAAAAGAAACACAAATGTGACACAAATCCCTATTTTGAAACAAACAAGTGATACAAATGTGAATTTTGTGTGAGATTGTCTCCACATTTTAGAAATAAAGTGAAAAGTGTAGGGCTCACTTTCATTTGATTTTCTCTAATTCCAAAAGTTTAGTGGAGTTGGGGGAGTTTTGCAGGGTATTCAACAAGAGAAACCAAGGGATATTTTAGAGACCTTTACTAGATCTATTGGATACCACCACACAAAAGATAAAATTGTTTCTAATTTGTCATCGTTCCTTTTTTAATTTTCAAATTTTCTTTTGATTTGAGATTTTGGGATGTGAGTGGATGGGATTTGGAAATGATTTTACAGTTTATATTTGGGGTTGGGGATGTAGGATGAATTTTACTATATGGTTAATAAATGATATCCAAAATTATAGAACAAAGAATAGGTTTAAGGTTTACACATATCTTCATTTTCCTCATCTTTATCTCTCTGTTCCTCCCTTGCTTCTTCTTCCTTTTCCTCCCATTCCTCTTCTCCATCCTATTTTCTTCCTCTCCCTCTCCTTATTTATCTTTCCCTTTAATTTCCTCTCACCCACTTATTTTTCTTCTTTTATTCTCCTATCTTTGTTTCTTCTCATCCTCATCCCTTTCTTCTTATTACTCCTATTTTCCTCCCCACGGATTCTTCTTCTTGTTTTTCTTCCCCTTTCCTTTTCTTCTTCTTCTTCCTCTTCTCCTTATTTTTCTTGTCCTCTTCTTTTTACAAGACTATTTATCGTAAACATAAGACTTAAACAACTAAACTAAATCACAAACTTACTTATTTTAATTTTATTACTATTATTATTATTATTAATTATGAATGTTATTTATATTATTATTCCCTTAAAATAAACACTAACACTAATTTAGGACACACTTATGCTGATATTAATAAACATACCCATTATTTTATAGCAAAATAAATTATTGCAAATTAACCCCTTTAATCCCTCTTATCCACTGCATTGCACTCCCCCTCCTACACTATACATGTCCAAGGAAATATGTTGGCATGCAATTAGGAAACAATGGTGCTGATTATGGTGTTTCACTAATATACAAGGTTACAATTATCATGGTGTTGAAGTCAATTGAGAGAATTCAAAAAATTCTCATGGACAATGCCCTGCTCAAATTTGTTATCTAAAGTATTTCTCATGCACGCATTAGAATAATGCATGCCCTTTACAATAAATTCGCCCTTGATGGATGATAAGGAAAGTGGGATATCCTATCTCTTATGAAAGATAATTTCCCATTCTAAAATGCATGCTTGAAAATCAAAATTGTGTCAAGTGGAAAAAGCATTCATTTCTTCGGTGAAATATGTTTTCTAATAAGCATGACCTACATCTATAGAATGCATGCTACCTCTTGTATATGTGCTCCTACCGAAATCTAAAGTAGTAGAGTTGTTGTATCTCACCTTGTGTATCTTCCGATACTTCTATATTTCACCCTACTATCACTTGCTTCAAGACCTACATCTATCAAAATGGAATTTTCCTTGTGTTTTTCCTTTGAAAACAAGATCAGCCAATTTTGACCAAAACACCCCTTCCATTTTCAAATTAGATTTGGGGTAAATTCTATTGGTTGATAAATGGAAATAAACATAGTAAAATGTCATAAAATTTAAATGCTTGGATGAGTTTCATTCCAAGGATGAGCTCTCGTATTTATGCCATTCATATGCTCTTGATTGTACCTAGGTATCCCAAGTAATATTTAAGTCATTCATATGCTCTTGATTGTATCTAGGTATCCCAAGTAATATTTAAGTCATTCATATGCTCTTGATTGTACCTAGGTATCCCAAGTAATATTTAATTCATTCATATGCTCTTGATTGTACATAGGCATCCCAAGTAAAAATAAATATTCAAACTTATTCATCGGGTAAACTTTGAAGCCTTAGGGATCACTAAAACATTTGTAGCTCATAATCATGAGCTACTAACATCTATAAAATATGAGATCATGGTGGTGGAGGAAGGTGCACATGTGTTAGAGGCCCAAATCCTACTATACATGAATCCCAACATAAAGCACCTCATTCTCATCGGTTCCCACATGCATCTTGACCCATTTGTAGTAACACCCAATATCATTCAAATGCACAAATTGGACATATCGATGTTTGAGAGAATGGTAAGTAACATACCTAAAGACAAAAAATTAGATGTGTAGAGAATGGTGAATATTACAATCATGTACCTATTAAATTGAGCACATAGATCTGTGGACCAACACACAACTCACAAGATAGATCATACAATTTTACTCAGCAATTAAAGAATGAAACAGTGCAAAAATGGCTTGCAACTGTGAATGCTTTCATTAATAAAAAGTAATTAGATAATTAATTACAATGAAGTACAATGGATAAATAGCCTCATGCAATTCGAATCCATGTGAGGAAATTCAAATTGGTTTGACTCTACTTGACTGAATAGTTAACTGACCTCGTCTAAATCATTATCGAAGTTCATCGGAGTTCAAAATCACAACTCAAGTGTCTAATTCAGTGTTAACTAGTCTAATTGACTGAGGCAGATGAGTAAATACACCTCACCTGCATGCAGCCATGCAAACCTAGCACTAACTGAGTAGAACTGAGTGTAACATGCTAGAAATGAATGTAACTAGCTCCTAACTGAGCTTGACTAGTCACCAACTGAACTCAACTAATGTAGGTTGGTATCAGCACTCCCAGTGGCTCCTAATTTGTAGGGATTGCTCTAGGAGGCTCCTAATTTGTAGGGATTGATGTAGGAGGCTATTAAACTGATGCATGCAAGTGCAATCAGTGGAAGCTGGCCTCAATTAGTGTTCCCCAGACTTTAGTACCTGGTACATGTGCCCCAATTAGGCCAAGTGGACCCAATGGTGCTAATGACTTAAAATAGACTGAAAGGACTCTTGATTTAGACATGACTCCTGATTTAGACATAAATGACCAAATTGGACAATGGAGGATTATAATCCTAACACCCCCCTGAATGCTAACTTGGACAATTTGTGGGACCTGGTAACTAAGACCATAGGTCACCCATCACAACAAGTAAAGTAACTGCTCAATACAAGGAGCTGGGGAAAAAACCACATGGGAAAAAAAATCCCCCCTCTAACTAAGCAGATAGAATCAGGATTCAAGTTTGAAAAACTTGAAAATATGTTGCTGCAATCTTTGTAATGTAGTGAAGCAGCATTCATGATGTTCTGTGCACAGGTATCCCCAGGCCTGGCATGTAGACTTCTCCATCTTCTCCCAAAATGATGATGGAAGGAAGGAGGAACGTAACCTTTTCCTCTTTCTGGATGAAGAGGTGTATGATCCACTCTATTCTTTTGAATGCATTGTGACTGATCATCCCTTGCCATGTAGCATCTTACAAGGAGTTTGTTGCATCTCTCTCAAGGAGGTAAGATTGCATGACATAGCGCAAGGTTCTTTGTCTTCTGACTGGAAGATGGATTTCCAGACATCTTCCTAGCTTCCCACTTGGGAGTAGGGACTAGATCTGGATCTGAATCACCCTAAATCTCAATCTCATAAATCGATACATTTGGTTCTGCAATACTAGTGGAAACTACAAAATAAGTAGATGGAATGTTTTTACCTTCCTTTGCAAGTGGCTGCTGAGAGTGCACTAATTCTGAAAATGGCATGAAGTGTGAGAACTCATATTCCCCGGAGGCATAATTTGCAGCACCCTTCGGTATGATGTTCCCAGTAGAGATATATGTGATCTCCACTGAGTCAGGACCAAATATCACTCTCTTTGGAGAGCCAATATGAGTCATCTGGTATATAGATAACATATTTGCAGCTAAGAAGGGCACATAAAGCACATATTTGAACTTTCCATGTTCAAGCTTGATAGAACCCTTCCCTTTAGATCTAATTTGATAGTTATTTCCCATCTAAATACTAGGACAATCAAAAGACTGCAAGGAAGAGAATTATTCTCTGGATGCAACCATATGATTGGAAGCTCTGGAATTAATGAGGAAGGTATGTGTTGTTGAGCAGCTAACCTTCAGTGCATGGAATGTCTCTTCATGTTCTTCAGTTTCTTCTCTATGGCCAGCCTTCCTTGTGCTAGCAGGTATAGTAATGTTATGTTTCTTCAGAAGAAGAGTCATCTCATCTATTGTTCTTCTCATACAGGAGCTTTCTGGATGAAATACCCTTCCACAGTAAGAACAGAGTGTCTTTCCTTTGCCATTATTCTTGCTTCTCTTCGAACCCGAAGGCTCATTTGACTACTCTTCCTCCACAGGAGACTCATCCTTTTTCTTTCCTTTATCATTTGCTACCTTAGGTCCTCCAGAAACTAGTGCATGATCTTTGTCAGATCAAATGATCCCCATTTGGATCAACTTGTCATGCTCCTGGGTGAGAGATTCAATGAAGGAGTTAAGAGTAGGCATCCTCCAATTTGGAGTAGTGAGCTTCACTGAATGAAATGTTGATACAAATATTGAGTATTATGCACCAAGTTTTGAGAGAATGGAAAGGATGAGTTGATCATCCTCCTTCTCAACCTTGCACAGCTTCAGCTGGAACACTAGATGCTTGAATTTGGTGAAGAATTCATTTAGTGTTTCGAAATTGGTTGGATGAAGAGAAATCAACTCATTCTCTAGATGATAGATCCTTAGGTCATCCTTCTTGTCAAATAAGGAAGCAATATTATCCCAAACCTTATTTGGAGCATTTAATCCAATGATGTAGAAGAGAATATCTCGAGAGATTGAGAGGCACAAGCATACATATGCTTCATTAAGCCTATTCAAGTACTTTTCTTTGTCAACATAATGAATTGGATCTTCCTCTGTCTCCATTGTGAGTCTGAAGAATCTTTTGGAGCATAGTTGCATCTCCATGTCCTCCTTCCACAGGTGGTAGTTGAAAGAGTGAGAAGCTCCATTGGAGGGGCCATTTAGAATGCAAAGAAGAAGACTGAGTTGTTGTAGCGAATGCAGTGAAGGAAACTAAGCTGCTTGTAGCAAATGCAGTGAAGGAGATTGATAAACCTGTAAATCACGCAATCAAACAAACAAAATAAGGTTGAAAGCCTGCACTTTTGGAATTTCCTTCACACCCAGCATAGTTGATCAACAACTCCTCAACTTGGGATATTAAGTGGTAAATTCTTCGCTTCTGGTGCAGTACTAGAAGGTTGCTCAAAAAAATATTTTGATCCAAGTATGAATCTGTAGTAGGAGAAGTGCCTTGTCCTATCGAAGATCTGATACCATATTAAATTGAGCACAAAGATCTGTGGACCAACACACAACTCACAAGATATATCATACAATTATACTCAACAATTGAAGAATGAAACAATGCAAAAATGGCTTGCAACTGTGAATGCTTTCATTAATCAAAAGTAATTAAATAATTAATTACAATGAAGTACAATGGATAAATAGCCTAATGCAATTCGAATCCATGTGAGAAAATTTGAACTGGTTTGACTCTACTTGAGTGAATGGTTAACTGACCTTGTCTAAATCATTATCCGAGTTCATCGGAGTTCAAAATCACAACTCAAGTGTCTAATTCAGTGTTAACTAGTCTAACTGACAGAGGTAGGTGAGTAAATGCACCTCACCTGCATGCACCCATGCAAACCTAGCGCTAATCGAGTAGAACTGAGTGTAACATGCTAGAACTAAATGTAAATGACTCCTAATTGAGCTTGACTAGTCACCAACTGAACTCAACTAATGGAGGTTGGTATCGACACTCCCAGTGGCTCCTAATTCGTAGGGATTGATCTAGGAGGCTCCTAAACTGATGCATGCAAGTGCAATCAGTGGCAGTTGGCCTCAATTAGTGTTCCCCACACTTTAGTAACTGGTACATGTGCCCCAATTAGGCCAAGTGGACCCAGTGGTGCTAGTGACTAAAAATAGACTAAAAGGACTCCCGATTTAGACATGACTCCTGATTTAGACATAAATGACCAAATCGGACAAGGGAGGATTATAATCCTAGCAGTACCCACTCACAAGCCTCTTATATCTCATGACAAGAGATAACCCATATGTTCGTAAATTCAAAGATGTGAGAAGATCTAAAATAAGCATGGTGTTGTTGGATCACCATAATGTCAAAAAACAAGCCAAGTATAAAATTCAAATACCACATGAGGTAGACATGGTAATTCAATTATAGTTTATACTTAACCAATTTTAAGGACATTGAACATCAATATCATGAAATCATATAATTAAAGAATCTTTAGAAATAACAATGCTACATGTTGATTTCTAAAAGGACAATACCAAAAGAAAATGAGTAATTCATTTGTTGGTAGTAAGAAACACATAGTGAATACATATGAATATTCCAAAAGAAGCATAGATGAAAGGCAAACATTGCACTTTAAACTATAACTGCAATAAAAGTTTGCTATCAAAGCATGGATGTAGGCATGGCCTTTAAATTTTCACATTGCACTTTTTCTTTGATGTATTTTTTTTTAAGTCCAATTGACCTACTTTTATGGTCTTCTCTTTAAAAAGAAACGTATGCATGAATTGAAACAAATGAATGAAAAGTATACACAAAAACGTATGCATGAATTGAAACAAATGAATGAAAAGTACACATTCCATTGGTCCATGATTAAAGGTCATGGTCTTCTATTTTTTTTTAAAACGTATGCATGAATTGAAATAAATGAATGAAAAGTACACATTCCATTGGTCCATGATTAAAGGTCACTTCATGAGTTTGTCAATATAATTTCATTTAATATAAGTATCACAAACATATCGTATCTTAGTATATGCCATTATTAATTATGGTTTTCTCTTATAGCATATTGGTTAAGTATTTTAATTCCAAGACATTTGATAAAAAATGGAAGTATGCCTTCAAAGAATGGTTATGAAAAAATGGTCATAAATTATTCGCCCATGCAACTAGTAATTAATTATGTCTTAGTTTTTTTAACTTTAATACTCAAAACGAATTGGGAAGGAGTGGGGAACATAGTGTGTTCATGATGTGTGCACTTTTCCATATTTATTATTTTCTTATATTTTTATATTTTATTCACTATATTTTTTCAAAATCTTTGTCTTACTAGAAATTACAATGCATACCATGTTGGGTACATGCAATCAAAAATATTAAGACTACAATATAGGTTTCAAAGACATGATTGTGAATAACGAAAACACCTTGCATATCCCTAGAATGGATTGGAAAACCATTGTTTCCATCTTAAATCATAGGAAACATGTATACAAAGAAAAAAATGTATTTGAGAAAAACAAATCTTGTTGAAATACAAGAGGATATTCAAATCCATATCAGAAAATATGACCAAATGTGATACAAATACAATATGAACACAACGGAAATACGACTAAATACAATGCAAATACAACCAAAAAAATAGTTAAATGGTATGTTGACCATATTTTCCGTATGTAACTAGGTACAATTCCACATTTGAGAGAAAAAAAAACAAATATCATAACAATACAAGGAGATACTCAAATCTTCATTGTCATAAATGGGATCTCTCAAAAGTATATTTTTATGGATCTCTCAAAAGTATAAATTGGACTATTTTTTTATATCACTTAATGCCCCATACAACATTAGATGACCAAATTATCCACTAGATAAGTGAGTACATTTCAACACTCACTTACGGTGTTCTTATGAATGGTTTCCCTTCCCCTTTTTCATCCCAAAAGAGGGTTGAGGCAAGGGTTCCATCTATCACTTTGGCATATTCTTATTAGCCGCAAAAGGGCTAAGTAGGATTCTCAAAGCCCTAAGAGATGAAGTAAAAATAAAGGAAGTGTAAGTTGATAAATACCTCAACACCACTCATTTACTTTTTGTAGATTATGTGATTTTGTTTGAAAATGGTATAGTTAGGGAGACAAAGGTCATAGGGTGTGGTATTCACCAATGTTATATAGTGAAAGGGGTGCAAGCCAATCTCCAAAATTCAACTTTAACTCTACACTGTGATTATCCCGTGTTTATCATAATTAAGGCAAATTTTCCCTTCCAAGTTCAAGACTTTGCAAAGAATATGAAGTATCTAAGGTTCTACCTCATGGAAAACAATTACTACGACATGCACTAGCTCTAGCTCTATGATAATTAGAGAAGAGGATAGGTTTTTATTGTAATAGATGAATTTCCTAGGAGGCAAATTGACTCTTCTTAAGAATGGTCAAGGCCACCCCCCTATTTTGGATATAATTAGCTTACATTCTCATAGGTATATTGAGGAAACTATTCTTTATGTATGTATGGGTAGGGAAGAGAAATAAAGAGGGCATATCCTTTGTTGAGTGGCAAACCTTGTCAAAGGTCACGAAACAGGGAAGTTAGGGTTTACAAGTTTTACCTTTGTTTTAAAAAGATTTGGTAGTTAAAGGAATATGGAGAATACTCTCTATTGGAGGATTATGGCATTTATTGATTAAAGGTATGTATATTGAGATGCTAAGGATGGAGGATTGGATTCAATGCCCAAGGAAATTGGTGTCACGAAGATCAATAATGTGGAAACTCTTAGTGGAAGATTTTCCTATAATTGGAAAACATCTTGTAAGATTGATAAGCAATTGTCTTTATGTCCATATTGGTATTTACCCTTGGTGTTAGGCTAATCATGATTCGGTCATAGAGTGATTAAAGATAAACTTGATTCAGTCAATAATGGGTTTACCATTGATGGTTCACTATCCCATGGTATTGGGTAAACCATGGTATTAGCATGTGATGAATCTCATTTAAAGGCTTGAGTAACTAAATTTAAATTGTAAGATACTTATGTGTAGCTTATGTTGTCCATGTTGTCCATGTCGTGGTTATATTGGTTAAGAACACCAGGGTAAATACCAATATGGACATGAAGACTTGATTTAGTCAATAATGGGTTTACCATTGGTGGTTTATAGGACCACGGTATTGGGTAACCCATGGTATTAGCATGTGATGAATCCTGTTTAAAAGCTTGAGTAACTAAATTGTAAGATGCTTGTGTGTGGCTGATGTTAGCCATATTTTCCATACATTGGTTAGAGTGGTTAAGAGTAATTGAATATATGATGCCAAAGATAGGAAAACATGGACTCTATGGAAAGAGTGGTTTGATGCTTGGAGCCATGGATAGATTTGGAAATTAACTCTAAAGCTGGGAAAGGATGTATAGTCATAGGTAAATGGTACATGGGAAAATGCATGCCATGGATCTATGTGAAGCACTAGCATAAGAAGCACATGGAAGATATATAAAGAAGTAACCGACTTATTGTATTATAAGCATTTTTTTATGGAGTTCAATTTAATCACAATATAAATGGGCATATGGATGTAAAGCCTAGTTAGGCATGTGTACCCCTAATTTATTGATTCATGGTGTAAACTCTAGATGTAGACTTAGGTGGGGGTGGAGGGGCATGTTATATTCTTGGATGCCCTGTTAAAAAGTTTGAGGGGGGTTGGTCCTTACCCCAAGTCAAGTTTAAAGGGGGAATGTTGTCTTAATTTTAACTCGGTTATAGAGTGATCAAAGATAACTTTGATTTCGTTAATAATGGGTTTACCGTTGGTGTTTTATAGGCCCATGGTATTGAGAAACCCATGGTCCATGGTATTATCATGTGATGAATCCTATTTAAAGGATTGAGAAACTCTATTGTAAGATATGTTTGTGTGGCTAATGTCATCCATATTGGTCATGCCTTGGGGAAAATATTGGTCAAGGATAATTGAAGATATCTTTAGTTGTTGGTTTTCTTGTCAAAGGGTTTCCAAGGTAAAAAATATTCTTCATCTTGTGGGGTGTGTATTTATTTTATTTCTCTTGTCATTCTCATAAATTTAGCATCTAGTATTAGAGATGGGTAGACCTAGACTTTGTGGAAAGATTCGCTTAATCCTTAGATTCATGGAGATAATTTGGGAATAACTCTCGATATGGGAAAGCACCAATAATTATAGGTAAATGGCACATGGAAAAAATGCATGGCATGGATCTCACATGGAAAAAATGCATGGCATGGATCTATGTGATGCATTAGCATAAGATGCACATGGAATATACAGGAAGAAGTAGTAGTATCACTATACTATAAACATTTTTTATGGAGTTGGATTTAATCACAATGTAAATGGATATGGTTGTAAGATCTATTTAGGCATGTGAACCCCTAGTTTCCCTATTTTATTGATTCACCAATGTAAAGTCTACATGTAGACTTAGTTGATAGGGGGTATGGTGTATTCTTATATACCTGGTTAAAAAAATTGATGGGGGCTGGTGCTTATCCCAAGTCATTTTTATTGACCGTGTCCCGGCTAGATTGATCAAGGATGATTGAAGATATATTTGGTTGTTGGGTTTCCCATAAAATACTTTCCAGGGTACAAAAATATTCTTTATCTTATGGTGTGTTTGATTGATATTCATATGATTTCTATTTCCATGCTCATAGATTTAACACTTGGTTAGGAGTTCTCCAGGTTCCAAGAATACCTCAAACATTGCTTCATTACCTTCATTGTCAAAACATAAATTTCTACATTGATATATATGACCTTAGAAACAATAAGTGGACCTTGAAATGAAAGAATGTTCAGTAGTGAGTGATAAAAAATGACCTTGCAGATGAATGGGATCAATACATTGTTGCATTTCAAATGCCCTCGATCATAGTAACAGACCAACCACATAGTTCGGTATATGATAGAAACAAAACATAAGAGCTTATTGAGTGAAAATGAGGTATCAAGTGGCAATTCAAACCATATGGGAAGGTGATCCTTGGGATTGGCATTTAATATAAAAACTAAAAGTTCCTTTGCAAACCAAAATATTCCTATCCCTAGTTCTTAAAATAAAATTATTAGTTAGAAAATATTACAAAGAAGTTGGCAAGGACCTAGGAGGTGTTGGATTTTCAAAGAGAACTTGAAAAGTATTGCTCATATTGTGGTGCATTGTCATTTCACAAATGAGTTTTGGAGTCACGATGCATTAGATATTTATGGAGGAAAATGGAGGTGACAAGGAGACTTGATTGAATTGGGTTTGGAAATTTGGCTAGAAGATTAAGGAGTAAGGAAGGATCACCAATCCCTCCCATGTTTAGACTTGTGGGAAGTATGGCTAGCTAGCAATGAAGCATTATTCCAAGGGGAAAAAATCTCATTTATCAAAACTTTTTAAAAGATGAAAGAATATTAAGTAAACTATGAGAAACCAAAGAAGAAAAAACAGAGTGGTTGGAGACTCATGAATAAATACATCAAGCCTTTGTGGATATTTTGTAGAGAAACCACTAAACTCCCAAATAAATGTGGTGTAGGGGTAATCCTATTAATTTTTATTCCAATCTAACCAATTTTGAATGTGGCTTAGGTAGTGGGACCAACAATTGCGTAGAGGTCAAATAAGTCTCCTTCCTGATGGTCATTGCATTAGAAAAAATAATCAAGTAACTTAACATTTACGGAACCTCGGTATTAGTGGTGGATTGATGTTGGCTAGACTGGCACAAAGGTATTCTGGTTGTCATTGATGGCAATACAAATTCAAATCGGAAGGATAGAAGCACAATCTTGAAATATATGCATGCAGACTTGGTGGATAGAGATGGTAAAATGGGAAATCCAAAGTTTGTTGCTAGTTCTGGAATCAAAAGCACAGACCCGACTTTTGAGCCGCTACGGTGGATGGTTGCTGACTTTCGAGCCACTACGGCGGATGGTTCATGACTTGCGAGACGATACAACGAATGGTTCCCGACTTTCGAGCCACTACAGAGGATGGTTCCCATCTTTCAAGTTGATACGGCAGATGGTTCCTGACTTTCGAGCCGCTACGATGGAGGGCTTATCGTTTTTGAGCCGCAACGATGGGTGAATTTTTCAGTTTGACTGTCAGGTAAACTCCTGATGTTTTTTGTTCCGCTACAGCAGATGGCTTCTCAAGTTCATGGCCACTACGGTGGTTGATCTTTTGTTTGCTTCTTTGTTGTTGAAGCGCGATTGAAGCCTACACTGCCTAAGAACAAGGTCATGTGTTGGTGCAAAGGAGTATCATGAAGTGCTTAAAGGATTAAATCATGAAAAATTCAAAATGTTATGTGTATATTCTAACAGTTGAGATTTAGTATTCAACCTGATCTAATGGTTGATGTTCCTTCTCTATTCTAAACCAATCTCGATCAGTCTAATGGTATCTGTTTTAGTTACAGGAAGTTACAGAATTATAATTTATTCTTTATCGGGGATACGAAGTGTTGGGAAGTTGAAGCAACTCGGATGGATGTGTATAAAAGTGAGCTAAAGCGATCTGAGTTTTGGAGTTGTGCAGAGGATATACTAAACTTTACAAGTGCAGAAGAATGATCTAAATAAGAAATACAGAGAAGAGCAAAAGACTGAGGATGCACAAAGCAAAGACCAAGCAATGAAAGAACTAGAGAATGTGTAGCAGAGGCAGAACTAATGAAGAGTAGAGATAAAGAAGACCAGAAGAAGAATAAAGGCAAATGTTGAGTATAAAATAATAGAGAAGGTGAAAAGACAGAAGTAGAATGAAAGCAGAGCAGAAGAACAGAACATAAATGGAGTGGTAAGCATTGTTATATCAGTATCATTGTATTGTATTGATTTAAAGTAATTCTAGTAAAACAGGGTGGTAGGGAGGTGCTAAGGAGGACTGTTATCCTCAAGATTTAGTGGGTACTGGAGAAATTTGAGAGTTGGTACTCTCTACAAGTTGGTGCTTGTAATTCAGAGGTTGCAGCCTCATTAGAGTAGGAGCTCAAAGAAAGAGAAGATGTACAGAAGTTGAAGCTTGCCTGACATCCTAAAAAGAAGAGGTTTTTCCCTTTATGGGTTTCCTCATGAAATATGTGTTTCTGTGTACTTTATGTGATTGAATGTTGATGGTTTGCTTTACATATTAAATATGTTGTAACAAAGTTTCTGCTAGCAAAGAATTAGCATAGAATATTGACTGTCATAAAACATCAAGGATGAAATTTTTAAAAATGTATAAATTTGTTTAAGCACAGAAAATAACTGATTCATCCCCCCCCCCCTCAGTTATTTGAACATTTTCAACAATTGGTATCATAGTCGGTTCCTTTAGTCTAAGGAAGATCTTATAAGCTTAAACATGACAAGTCATGAAGGTTCAACCAATAAAGCTCCTTTGTTTGATGGAACAAATTTTTCATTTTGGAAAGTTAGAATGAGAACATACCTAATGTCTTTAGGTGATGATGTTTGGGAAGTGGTAGAAACTGGATATACTAAACCTATTGTACTAGCTTCCAAAGATGATAAGCTAGAGTTTAGTTTTAATGCAAAAGCAATGAATGCTATACTGAGTGGTCTTTCAGAAGCTGATTTTGTAAAGGTAATGCATTTTGAATCTGCAAAAGAAATGTGGGATAAACTCATTAGTAGCTATGAAGGAAATGAAAAAGTAAAATATGCCAAACTTTAGACTTACAGACTAAAATTTGAACAGCTAAAAATGAATGAGGATGAGATTGTTAGTAAATATTTCTTTAGAGATTAAGAGCTTGTGAATGCCATGAAGGGTCTTGGTGAAAAGATTGGTGAAGCTTATCTTGTTCAAAATATTTTGAGATCTCTTCCTGATAAGTTCAATCCAAAATTCTCTGCAATAGAAGAAATGAATGATATGAAAACATTATCTATTGACCAACTTCTATGAACTTTAACTGACTATGAAATGAGGATCAATAAAGATAAATCTACCATTAGAGAAGCTTCTTTTAAAGCAGACAAACATACAGATTCTGAAATAGAAGAGATTGAGGAAAAATTTGTAAGAAGACTGAAAACTGGATCAGGAAAATATAAAGGGAAGTTTCCTTTTAAATGTTTCAACTGTGGTAAGGTAGGACACTTTGCATCTAAATGCCCTTATAAGGAAAAAGGTTAGAATTATGTTGATGAAGAGAAACACACATTTAAGAGATACAATAAAGACAATAACTACAAAAAGAAAAGTTTGTGTGCAAATGATGTTGATCCCTCAGAAGTTATAGACAGTGAGTCATCTTGTGAAGATAAAATGAATGATTTTAAGCTTATGGCCATAGAATATCTTGAAGGTGAATATGTTGAAAGTGATATGAACGAAGAAGATGTTGTAGTTGATATGCAAGGTGATTTGATTAGTATGTTGGAATAAATTGATAGACTCGGACTAAAGAAGAGAAAACAAAAACAATTGTTGATGCAGTATGAAAAGAATGTTGAAGAACCTAGTGCAGATTGTATTTTGTTAAAGGTAGAACTAGAAGAAGCAAAGAAAATAAGTGATGTTCTTAAAGAACAATTGTCACAGAAAAAGATGAGATGTGAAGCATTGGAGGAAGAAATAGTGAAATCTAGGAAAGAATTGGAGAAATTCCAATCTCTCTATCATCAAAACTTGTCAAGTATTAAATATTCAGAAGAACTAAATAACATCCCGAGTAAGCAAAGGTATCCTTTGATCAAGACTGGTCTAGGTTATGAATAAGCTACAAGTAGCAGTCAGTCATAAAACAAGGAAACAACTAAAGTGATTAACATTCAAAACAACAATCATTCATAGTACACAAAGTCAGCAAATTTCATCAAAGCTTAAGCAAATAAAAACAACAGTGAAGTCAAACTAATGAGTGGTAAATATGGTATAGCTACAGAAACAGATAACCATGTTCTGTAGTCAAGAAAGCATGAAGAAGAGACTAAAAACATAATGACAAGGCAATCTATTCCAAGAAGACAGTCAATATTCAGGTACCAATACTTTTTCAATGGCTATTGTTATTGTTGTTATGAATTTGGTCATAAAGCTGCAAGTTGTGTTTTTAACTTTAGAAACATACAATGAAGAATGTTTAGAAATAACCAAATGCTGTGACATAGAGTGAAACAGTCAATGATCAAATAAGAGCATCATTCTACTCCATATCCAACTAGAAGAAGCGCTCATGCTAGAAATATCAATTCTTTTGAGCTTTTGTACAATATGCCAAAATGTTATATTTGTCATAATTTTGGACACAAGGCCACAGAATTTTATTTAAAGAATTATGAATCAGATTCAAGAGTAGATTATTCAATTAAAAAGGAAAAAGTATGGAAGAAGAAAGAAAACAACCAGTGTGGGTTAGTTCTTTCTGCTCAAAGACAAAAGGACCACTGGTATATTGACAGTGGATGTTCCAAACACATGACTGGGGATAAAAGTAAATTTCTATCTCTGAGCAAACACAAATTAGGAAATGTAACTTTTGGAAATGATGCTCCAGGGAAAATCAAAGGCAAAGGATTGGTAAGCCTGAATAGTGGTAAAGGGAAAGCTCAAGATGTATTATTTATAGATGGCCTGAAGCATAATCTTCTTAGTGTCATTCAGGTATGTGATAGAGGATGTGAAGTTGTTTTCACCTCTAAAGAGTGCAAAATAAAATCGGTATCTTCAGGACAATTAGTTTCCAAAGGTATAAGAACAGAAAATAATGTCTATGTTTTGAAAGAAGATAAGGAAGAATGTCATCTAAGCAAGTATGATGAGAGTTGGCTATGGCATAGAAGACTTGGACATTTGAATTTTGATCATTTAATCAAGCTTAGAAACAATGGAGCGGTAAAAGATTTTCCAAATATATCAAAACCATATGATTATGTATGTAAACCCTGTCAAATGGGAAAACTGGCTCGAACACAATTTAAATTCAAGAGCTTTACATCAACAGATAAACCTCTTCAATTAGTGCATGTGGATTTATGTGGACCATCAATAAAGAAAGGCATAGGAAAAGAAAACTATTTTATGCTGGTTATTGATGATTATTCTAGACTAACATGGGTTGCTTTTCTTGAAAGAAAAATCTGAAGCATTTGAAAAATTCAAAGGCTCTGACTTAGAATCAAACAAGAAAAAGATTAAAAGCAGTAAGATCTGATAGAGGAGGAGAGTTATGTTCAAAGGATTTCAAAGAATTCTGTGATGAACAAGGAATCAAAAGAGAATATACAATTCCAGGGACTCCACAACAAAATGGAGTAGTTGAGAGATAGAATAGATCATTTCAGCAGATGGCGAGGTCAATGATGAATGAAAGAAATATTTCTCGGACATTCTGGGTAGAGGAAATTCACACATCTGTTCATATTCTTAACAAATCTCACTTAAGGCGAAACAATGATAAAACTCCTTATGAATCATGGTTTGGGAGACCTGCTTCAATCAAGCAATTTAAAGTCTTTGGAAGTAAATGTTATATCAAAAACAATGATGAACATCTTGGAAAATATGATGATAGGGATGATGAAGGTATATTTTGGGGGTATGCCACAAACAGTAAAGGAAACATATGCTATAATAAGAGGTTACATAAAATGGTTGATAGCATTGAAATTAAAGTTGATGAAGGTATGCCTGTAAAAGACACTCAAATAAACAGTGTTGAATCAAATACAAAGGATACGGCTGAAGATGAAGAATAACATGTCCAAGAATCAGAAAAGAAAGACTCTGAGTCAGATAATGAAGGTACATATTCACAACAACAATCAGTAAAACCCCCTTCAAGAATTATTCAAAAAAATCATCCTGAAATTCAGATTATTGGTAACAAGAATGAAGGTGTACATACAAGAAGAAAGTTACTCAAGGATTCAGAACAATCTCACATTGCCTTTATATCTATAATAGAACCCAAGAATTTTTATGAATCCAGTGAAGATGAAGATTGGATAAAATCCATGAATGAAGAGCTTGATCATATTGAAAAGAATAATACTTGGGAACTTGTTCCTAGACCAACAGACAAGAATGTGATTGGTTCCAAATGGGTGTTTAAAAATAAAATGAATGAACAAGGACAAATTGTGAGGAATAAAGCTAGATTGGTCTGTAAAGGGTATGCTCAAATTGAAGGACAAGATTTTGATGAAACATTTGCACATGTGGAAAGAATGGAAGCTATCAGAATGTTTCGTGCTTATGCATGTCACGAGAATTTCAAAATTTATCATATGGATGTCAAGTCAGCATTCCTCAATGGAGATCTAGAAGAAGAACTTTATATGGAAAAACCTGAAGGATTCTCTCTAACAGGAAATCCTGATTATGTCTGCAAACTAAAGAAGGCTCTGTATGGATTGAAACAAGCACCAAGAGCCTGGTACTATAGATTAGACAAATATTTACAAGAAAAAGGATTCAAGAAAGGCATTGTTGATAGTAAGTTGTACATCAAAACATAAGGTGATGACTTATTAGTTGTTTTGGTTTATGTTGATGATATTATTTTTGGATGTACTAATGATTCTTTTGTTCAATGGTTTGCTAATGCCATGCAATCTAAGTTTGAAATGTCCATGATTGGAGAACTGTCATATTTTCTTGGTCTTCAAATCACTCATAGTTATGAAGGTCTATTTATCTCTCAAAAGAAGTATCTGAAGGAGATGTTGCAGAGATTTCAGATGGAGGATTCTTCTCCTGCTAGTACTCCTATGATTGTTGGATGCAAACTTAGCAAAGATCATATTTCACCCGATGTTAATCAAAGAACATATAAGACAATGATAGGCAGTCTTCTGTACATCACTACATCTCGTCCTGATATTATGCATGTTGTTGGAATGGTCGTAATATTTTAGACTTCTCCTAAACAAAGTCACTTGGTAGCTATGAAGAGAATTTTTAAATATCTAAAAGGAACAATGACTAATGGTCTCTGGTATCCTAGAAATCAAAATTTTCAGTTAATTACATATTCAGATGTTGACTGGGCAAATTGTTTGGATGAGAGAAAAAGCACAAGTGGAGGTGCATTCTTCTTAGGTGATTCATTAATAGCATGGATGAGTAAAAATCAAGGTTCAATATCCTTGTCTACTACTGAAGTTGAATACATTGTTGTTTCCACCTGTTGTACACAGGTACTATGGATGATTCGGACTCTTGCAGATTTGGAGGTGAAATATACTAAACCCATCCCCGTTCATTGTGACAATACAAGTGCTATTAGTGTGTCTAAGAACCATGTCCTGCATTCCAAGACTAAGCATATCCCTATCAAGTATCATTTTCTAAGAGAGCAAGTCACAAACAGAGTGGTTCAATTGAATTTCATTTCTTCTACAGAACAGACTACTAATATCTTTACTAAACCATTATCAAAGACTCGGTTTGAATATCTCTGCCAGAAATTGGGTGCCATATCCTATTCCAACTGATCTCCTCACTTTGATAGGGGGAGCTTGTGTTTATTGAACATCTTATAGGAATTTGAAGTGATTTCAAGTTACTTTCTCATAATCAAGTATTTGAGTTTATCGTGATAGGGGGAGTTGTGTTGTACATGGTATCTTTGACATTGATGTCAAAGGGGGAGAAGTTCATGTAATTGGAAAAGTCGCAGTTGGAAAATCAAAAGAAGGTCGTAGTTGGCAAATCAGAAGAAGGTGTTCCAGAGTTTTGGGTTGCCATCAATTCCAAATGGGGAGATTGTTGGCTAGACTGGCATAGAGGTATTCTAGTTGTCATTGATGGCAATACAGATTTAGATCAGAAGGTCAGAAGTACAAGCTTGAAAGAGATGCATGCAGACTTGGTGGACAGAGATGGTATAATGGGCAATCCAAAGTTTGTTGCTAGTTCTGGAATCAAAAGCACAGACCCGACTTTCAAGCCGTGTTACCACCTAAGTTGTACTTAGTGGTTTTTTATCAAGTGAGCCTGGTAAACCAGACAAAAATGATTTGTTCGGACTTCAGAAGACCTTCGGAAGTGCTTCTGGGAAGTTCTTGTTGTACTATATCACATGTTCATACCCCATAGGGGATTTTTAATAAAATTTTCTAACATGATAGTGTCTGTAAAAGACTTGGTCTCTTAGACTTTATTTGTCAATCCGATCAACCCAGGGTTTTTTTCCCTTGGTTATTATTGGTTGTTGAATAAACGACTGATAATTTCTGAGTCTTTCACTCAATACCTCCAAAGTTGGGGTGGTCGGCTTGGTATTTAGGCCTATTGAGGTTATTAGAGTCTATGTGTCAATGTATAAACATGCTAGGCATTATGGTCGAGTCATATGAACATGTCTAAGTCCCCCTAGGTTTTAATTTTTTTAAATTTTTTTAATTTTTTTAGGTTTTAATTTTTCCAAAACTTAGGCTATTTTTTAATAGTCTAAATGGCAAAATTGGTTTTGTAATAAAAGCAGGCTTGGAAATCAGTTTCAGTCATGGGGGTGCTCATTTTCTAACTCAGAGCACCATGTAAACCCATAAACCCACTTTTCCTAAGTTTTGAGTGATTTTCCCATCACTCAAGTCAGAAAACCCTAAAAATCAAATATTGATTATTTTAATTAATAAATTAATTAAATAATGGAGAAAACCCCAAATCCTAAATCAGTGGGATTTGCTCCGATTTGACTGAAACCAGTCTCATCGGCTTTGGATTGACTAGAGCTGACCATTCCTTGATAGAAGGAGGTGATCTGGGCTAAGCTGAGAGTGCACCACAACATGCAATCTTGGGAATTGTGCCCTCTCTCTCTCCTCCACACATGTGGGCCCATCTGGATGAGTTTTGGTGGATGTTTCAGTTAACAGGTTGAGGTGTCAGTCCGATCAGCTCTCCAATTGATAGTTGCACTCAGTGAGACTCAGATCAGACTCAGATAGACTCAGATAAAGCTCAGCTTGACTCCACATGCAGCTGCAGTCTCTCTCTCCTTGGGAATTGTGCCCCCTTTGGTCTAGGGTTCTAGCTTTTGTTATAAATAAAGCTTAGTTTTCCTCTTCCAAGCTAGTTAAAGCTGGATTGAAGATTTGTTGCTATGTTATTGTGTACTATTTTGGAATAACGAAGCTTTGGAGGCAATATCTATGCGGTAATGATTTTCATGTGTGGATGGTGATTGTCAAGTGCTTATGAGGTATAATATGTATTATTGATCCGTTGCTTTTTTTTGGTTAATTGTTGGCCCTGAAGGAGAGAGATCCCTCATATTGGGGTAATAGAATATTCTAGTTTGATTTATGCTCTTATTGTTCGCTTGTTTCAGATCTCTTGGAGTTGCATGTATTTTAAGTTTAATCGCATGCTCTCTAATTGTCTTTTTCCAGCAACACCCATGATTTAACCATCTATTTGTGCAAGGATTTCTAAGTTGCAGGTGATCTCACTTGTAGAAGGGGTTGAGCTAGTTTGCATATTCCTCATCTTCAGGATATTTTGGAGGACATAGTCCCTCGGTAGTCCACCAAAGCAGACTCCAAAGCCCAACATTCCCAGGCTTTCAGCACTCTTTCTCTCTCTTCCTCCTTCTAAAAATCAAAATTTTACCTGGTTACTTTGTTTACAAGCTTTGATATTATTCAAATCTATTATTTTGAAGTAAAACTTAACATATATCTATTGTATCAAGGCTCATAATCTAGATCTAATTCCTAAAAAGTTGTATAAGCATTCTAGATCTAGATTTAGGGAAATCGTCCGTTTTGCATGTCAATTTAAAGAGAATCCATAGTTTGCATGCATTTGATTTATGTTTCTGTTTTAAAAGATAAAATCCAGAAATCAGTGCATATTTAATTGGCTTCCCAAACATCAAGCCAATATCCCAAGGAAATCTTGCTTTCCTTGGTTCCCTTTTTACCGTTTTAACTAGTTTTAACTTAGTTTTTTTTTTTTTTTAAGTAGGCTGACCCAAAGGTACTTTCAAAGTGATTTTGGGCAGATTTCATTCTAATAAGCTCGCTATTTTTTAGCAGGTATAACATAAAGAGGAGAAGTTGTTGTTCTAAAGTGCCTTTTGGGCCATCCGAATCCCTCCAGGGGTCTCCCTTTTGACTATAATTTTTAATTTTGGCATTCCGTAAGGCCTTGGTTTCATCCTATATAAGAACCAAGAGGAATCATATCAGTTCACTGATATTGTAACAGCTGATAATAAAATTTTCTCCGAATAGGCCCTTTTGAACCCATTCCCCATCCCCCCCTGGGGGGATTCACGTCCTTTTTCAGTTTTTTGCAATTTCTTATTTTTCTTTGCTCTAGATTAGTTTTATTGATGCAGAATAATATGCTTTGATTACTTTATCATATATTTCATATTACAGTATCAAATTAACTTTAATACTTACCCACGACTTCCCGATTGACCCGAAAGGGGAAAGAGATCCGTGGTAGGACTAATTAGAAAACATGTGGTTTGCTTATTTTTTGTTGCTTATCTTTAATTTCTGCAAACAATCGTTCTAAAATCAACCCCCTCCTTGATTCCCCGATTGAGGTCCACTTGGACTGAAAGAGATTCCTGAAGGGTTTTTCTTTCTAAAAAACACATCCTTTAAAATTTACTAAAATTGACAAGACTCCGGTGTGTATGCTCTGCACTTGCCTGTGGTTCATCCTATCAGTCAAGCTGCATCAAAAGAAACGTGAGTGACTAGATTAATTAGTTTTCACCTTCCCCAATCAACCACCATTAGGTGAAAATCCAACGCCTCGATCAAACCGTAAACAGTGGAAAAATACCCAAAGGAAGTGGGAACTCCTGGACAGTGACCTCGGGGCGCCAATATCTGTTACACCTTCATGTGTATTATGAACACAGTCTCAAAGACTCCATTCAGCCCACACATTCCTTGCAGGTAGCCGTGAAGATTTATTTTTGGACATACTCCAAGTATCCCTCGGGTATATCTGGAGTCCCCCCTCACCTAATTTAATCCACTCATATTCCATATTAACTTAAAATGTACCAAGAGGCAATCGCAAAAAATTCACTGCAAGCACATGTAAGCACATTGATATTATTTTTTGACTCCATTCTAAGGAACTGGTTATTTTCTTGCTTTATATATCTATTGTGTCTCAGCATTGTGCTTTCATGCGCTCATTTTGTATCTTGTCATCTATGGTTGTTTATGGTTAAATTTCAAACTCCTAAGTAACCCATTCAATTTAACATCACCATACTAAATAATTTTGCCTTAGTAACTTAATAGGGTCTACCCCCCTTGGATTCATTAGGAGTTGAGCCTAAACGGAGGAATCAAGAACAAGGTGACAGCCTTGACTCAATAATTTCCCCCAAGGACACACTGAGTAGCTTGAATATTTCTGCCACGTTCCCCCCAGGGGTGTGAAAGAAGGCAACAAGCTGCTACGGTGGATGGTTCCTAACTTTCAAGTCGCTACGGTGAATGGTTCCTGACTTGCGAGCCGATACGGCGGATCGTTCCCGACTTTCGAGCTGCTACGGTGGATGGTTCCTGTCTTTCAAGCCGATACGATGGATGGTTCTCGACTTTCGAGCCGCTACAGCGGAGGGCTTATCATTTTTGAGCCGCAACGACGGGCAAATTTTTCAGTTTGATTGTCGAGTAAACTCTCGATGTTTTTTGTTCCGCTACAGCGGATGGCTTCTCAAGTTCCTGGCCGCTACGACGGTTGATATTTTTTTCGCATCTTTGTTGTTGAAGCACGATGGGGGCTTACACATCCTAAAAGCGAGGTCATGTGTTGGTGCAAAGGAGTATCGTGAAGTGCTTAAAGGCTTAAATCATGAAAAATTCAAAATGTTATGTGTATATTCTAACGGTTGAGATTCAGTATTCAACCTGATCTAATGGTTGTTGGTTCTTCTCTATTCTAAACCAATCTCAATCAATCTAATGGATGTTGTTTCAATTACAAGAAGTTATAGAATTATAATTGATTCTTGATCGGGGATACGAAGTGTTGGAAAGATGAAGCAGCTCGGATGGATGTGTATAAAAGTGAGCTGAAGCGATCTGAGTTTTGGAGTTGTGCAGAGGAGATACAAAACTTTACAAGTGAAGAAGAAGAAATAGAGAGAAGAGCAGAAGACTGAGGATGCACAGAGTAAAGACCAAGCAATGAAAGAACCAGAGAATGTGTAGAAGAGGTAGAACTAATGAAGAGTAGAGATAAAGAAGAAAAAAAGAAGAATAAAGACAAATGTTGAGTATAAAATAATAGAGAAGGTGAAAAGACATAATTAGAATGAAAGCGGAGCAGAAGAACAGAATAGAAATGAAGTGGTAAGCATCGTTATATCAATATCATTGTATTGTATTAATTTAAAGTAATTCTAGAAAAACAGGGTGGTAGTGAGGTGCTAGGGAGGACTGTTGTCCTCAAGATTCAGTGGGTGTTGGAGAACTTTGAGAGTTTGTACTCTCTACAAGTTGGTGCTTGTAATTCATAGGTTGTAGCCTCATTAGAGTAGGAGCTCAAATAAAGAGAATATGTATAGAAGTTGAAGCTTTCCTAACATCCTAAGAAGAAGAGGTTTTTCCCTTTATGGGTTTCCTCATGAAATCTATGTCTCTGTGTACTTTATGTAATTGAATGTTGATGGTTTTCTTTACATATTAAATATATTGTAACAAAGTTTCTTATAGCAAAGAATGAACATAGAATATTGACTGTCATAAAAAATCAAGGATGAAAGTTTTAAAATTGTATAAAATTGTTTAAGCACAGAAAATAACTGATTCACCCCCCCCTCTCATTTATTTGAACATTTTCAACAATTGAATGATAGGTTCTAGAATATTATGGACTTGTTCAAAAGTCCTCAACATGTAGAGGACCTTAAATCTCACGAATAAGATCCATTTTCAACACATGTATGATCAACATAACTAAGAGGTGGAGTTTTTATCAAAATGGCCATGTAGCAAAGATATGAAGTCCTTCTATATAAGAGCTCTATGATATGGGGTTGAGGATATATACATACATACATACATATATGTGTGCACAGGTGATTAATATATACATGAATGAGGGTGATGTTGTTTATATACCCATGGAAACCCTTCATGTACAATCATGACTTTACGAGTGTACCTTTTAATAATTGCAATCCATTTACACTATACCCTGAAGTCTTATGTCCCTATATCTATATATGTTATTTTATGTTCAAAACATTACCTCTCCCTTCAAGGCATATTGTCCTCAAAACATAGATAATAGGACTTCCTACAATTGAGCATATCTTGTTAAAGCAATATATTTATCTTGTTGCAAGGGTTTGGTGTAGTCCGGGATTTGATATTGAACACTATCAAGGTTCCTTTGTAGCATGTTCACAATACTTTGAACTTCTTTGACTTGGTTGTGTAACATGAACTTTTATGCCCATTTTTATAATATGTTATTCCTACCTAAGGTTAGAAGCTTTGAGTTGACTTTCCAATGTCCTTTGATGTCATTGTTGTATGTTTCCTTGACCTTCTCTTATTAATAGTGAATAACCTTGCTTGTAAGATGAGGATTCAAGACCATATTATTTATTTTCACATAAAATTACATGAACTATTATTGTATATTAGCGATGTAAGTGCCTAAATGAAACAACCACTCAACCATATGCATTCCATTAAGCAGTAAAACATAGAACCCTATTTTTAGTTCCACATTTTGTATTTGTACAAAGATCTAACAACATCTTCCTACCTCCTCGACTTCTCTTCCATTGGATATCATAACCTTTGCATCCTTGGTAGGATAATATACAAAAAGTTTTAAATTATTAGTGAAGATGATGTCTACACATTTATGAGTGCTACTAGAATCTACTAGTATAACCACTTCCCTATTTTTTTATAATTCCTCTGACTTTTAGGGTCTTAGTTTGCAACTGCTAGGGTTTCTTCTTTCTTCTCTTATGTTGGGCATAGGAGATTGGTGCTAATGATATTTTTGGCATGGATTCATCATTGTCAAAGTCTAATTTCAATGCAACTGTGATTTTATTTTTTGAGTTTAAGGTTTCTATTTCTTTCCCAATTACAATTTTGCACAACTATGATTTTAATTTTCCAAGTTTAATATTTCTACTTCCTTTCCAGTTACAATTTTGCAATGATACATAGTGATTTCTCTTCCTCATTTGTGTCTTCAATTGCAATCTCTAACTCATCATCTTTCTTTGCCTCCCAATTGTGCAGACATTTTGCATTATCTTCTTATTAAAGTAATTGATCATGTGATAGATTAAGCACTTGTGTCACCATTATTTCCCATCATGTGTGTATTTGTCAGCATCTCATTTTTGTTGTAACCTGGTAAGTTTTGCAATATTTGTTTTTCTTGTATGCCCTAGCTTCTTTTAAAGAATTCACCTTTAAATGTATGCCAATTGAATGAGACATATGGCACTAAGGACTTCCACCACCTGTACTAGTGGTATGTTGGGCCATCAAAGTGAATGCATGATAATTTGATTTCCTTTCCTTAATTTTGAATGTCAGTATGTCAAAATATTTTCTTTCTTATTTATCTTAGGTTACAATTTTGTTGTCATGGTTGCAAGCCTAAATCTAGCGTTGCTTATTTTTCTCTCTTATGTTGGGAGGAGATTGATGTTAATGATATTTTTGGCATGGCTTCATCATCGTCACACTATGATTTCAACTTGGAGGTAATTTTATTTTCCAAGGCAAATATTTCTACTTGCTTCCCCTTTATAATATTGCAATGAAATATAGTGTTTCTCTTATTCTCCATTTGTGTCTTCAATTCCAATCTCTAATTCATCTTCTTTCTCGACATTCCAAATTGCATAATTTTTTTTTATTATCTTCTTTCTTGCATATATGTATTGGTTCCCATTTAACTTTGCATTTCATACATTTACCTTCCTTTCATCTTCAAGCTTCCATAATTTGTTTATTTCCATCCCATTGATGTCGTGAAATATAACTTGGTTTTCAATGTTTTTGGTTTGGGAGGAATTTTGACTTGAATAAACTTGTTATATGTTTGGTATGACCTGCTTAGTTTAAATTCTATCATTTTCGCCTTATGTCTAACTTCTTCCATGGTTTTAAAACTACATATCTAATTCATTATGTATGATAGGATTTAATCCAGACACATAATAATGGAATAATTGATCTTGTGATTGCTTGGGCACTTATGTCACAAGTGTTTCCCACTCGTGTGTATTGGCCAACATCTCACTTTTGTTACAACTTGACAAGTTTTGCAGATTTTTTTTCTTGTATACATTGGATCTATTTAAAGATTTCATCTTTGAGCATATGCTAGTTGAATGAGAAATGTGGACTAAAGACTTCCACCACATGTTCCAATATGCCATGCCATCAAAGTGCATGAATGATATTTTGATTTCTCAACACTTTGAACATAATGTATGTTGAAATATTATTTTATCTTATTTATTTTAGGTTGCAACTTTTTCATCATGGTAGCAAACAAAACCGTAGAGTTGTTTCCTTCTTTTCTCCTTTGTTGAGAGCAAGAGATTGATGTTAATGATATTTTTAGCATAGGCTCAACATTCCTTTGATTCTAATTTCAACCCAAATGTGATTTTATTTTTCTGTTTTAAAATTTTCTTTTTCCTTTGTGTTTATAATTCTTCATCATTCATACCTTCAATTCCAATCTCTAACTCAATTTCTTTCTCTACCTTCCATTTGTATAAGAATTTTTGCATTATCTTCTTTCTTGCAACTATGTATTGAATCATGTTTCTCTCTACATCTTATATATTTACCTTCCCTTCATCATTGAGCTTCTAGACTTTGTTTACTTTCCTCTCGTTGATGTGATGAGAGATGTCTTGAACTTTTGACGTTTATGGTTTGAGAGGACTATTTTACTTAAACTATCATATTTTTTGTATGACCTGCTTAGTTTCAATTCTATTTTTTTCACCTTATCTTTGGCTTCTTCCATGGTTTTAATATTGTGTGTCTCATTTGTTCCTTATGTGAGGCTTTAATATAAACACGTAAGATTAGACTAAATGATCTTGTGATATTTGGGTCACTCATATCGCAAGTGTTTTCCATTCATGTGTGTATTCATCGATAACTTATTTGTATTAACCTACTAAATTCTACAAAAAAAAGATTAATCCCTCACCCCCAATTTAAAAACAAATAAACAAATCTATATACCCCGTAATCTTTTAACGAATTCATGTTTAAGCATATGCCAATTGAATTATATGTAAGGCACTAAGGACTTACACGACATCTACTAATGGTACATTGTGATATCAAAGTGCATTGATATTTTGATCCTCTTATTCGTTTTGAACATTATGTCAAAATATTAATCTACCATATTTACCCATTCAATGTGTTATTTTCCATTTCCATTAAATCTCAGCAATTTGACCTTCATCCTTAACGATTGAATGTACCTTGGAAAGTTAGTGTTTAATTCTATATTAGTCATCGGTTTCTTCCCTTTTTAGTCTAACATCGCTAGAGATTATGGTTAACTATTGGTGCTATGGTATAAAAAGGTATGGTGACCTCCATAAATTCCAACCTTCACAAATCACAGGCTCCATAATTTTCAAACTCCACAAAATATATGTTCTGATACCAATGTTACAAACATTAAGTTTATAATCTAAATATTACCCTAATTTCAAGGGAGGTACCTAGGGTAGATCAAATTCTTAAGACTCGAGTTCAAGTCCATCTCAACAACAATCCACTCACAAAGAGCAAACATGTCACACAATAGGATTTGGACCTAACCAAGAAAGGAAACAACTTAAGACAATGTTGCCCCTTGTCACCTCTACTTTTCCATTGAATTGTGGAAGGATTGAGTAGAATGATTAAGAAGGAAAAGCTTGAATGAAGTTTGGAAGTTGTAAAAATCTCAATTGTTATAAGAATAGCTCATCTATTGTTTGTAGATAATGTTTTACCATTTGGAAAATAAACTTTGAGATAATAGAAAGTTTTTAGGGAGCTCTTGGACAAATTTTGTGAAGCTAAAAGTATGGTTGTAAGTGATTCTAGGTCTTGTTTTCTGGAGTATGGGGTGGAAGAGGATACTTTAAATCAGATTGGGAGCTTGCTTCCTTTTAAGATAGAATTTCTTGATATTGGTTTTAAATATTTGAGCTACTATATCAAAGCTAATAACTATCTTAAAGAGGATTGAATGTGGCTTGTGAAAAAGGTGGAGAAGAGGATTGGGAATTAGTGCTAAAAATGGCTTTCTCTTGGAGGGAGATTGATATTGGTAAAATCATTTCTAGAAAATATTATTGTATATTGGTTATTGTTGGAAAAAATTGCTAGAACCATCCTAGACAAGATAAGACAACGATGCTTTAGTTTTCTATGGAATGGGAATAAGAAAAAAAGGTATCCACTTAGTAAATTGGAAAAGAATAGTTGGGCCTACAAAGTAGGTGGTCTCGGGTTAAAAAACTTGTTCTATTTTGGTCAGGCTTTAGCTGCAAAAAGTCTTTGGAGAGGCTTATTCAATGCTAGTCTATGGAGTAATTTTATCAAAGATAAATACTTAAAACAGAGGTCTATTGTTGAATGGATAAGAACAATAAGAAAGAAGATTCCTAGGGTATCAAATATTTGTAGCTGTCTAATAAACTTTTTTCCTATTTTGGGGCAGTGGTTAGCTTGGAGACCTGGTAACGAAAGTGTATTAAAGTAGGGGAAGACCCTTTTTGTTGGTGGAGCAGGCAACTATAAATTATCTAATGATTTGGTAAATGTTGTAAGAAGTAAAGGAATTTGAGTCTTAGCTCAGGTGGGTGATATTGATTTAAGAAATTATGGATGCCAAAGATGGAAGCAAGCTAGAGAGTTGGAGCTACAGGGGAATTTGAAGAATGGAATGAGTATATTCTTGGCCTTCAACATGTTAGAATTAATTTGACAGATGAAGTTGACATAATAGTTTGGTCATGGAATGAAAAAACTAATTGTTGAACTTGCCTATGAAGTTGCTATGTTTTATTTTGTTGAGGATGAAACTAAATGGTGGTTTACCTCTCTTTGGAAGTGGCGTTTTCCATTAATGATTAAACTATTCAATTGGTTTGCTCTAGAAAACAATATTCTTACTTGGAAATATTAGATGAAGAGAGGAGGTCAAGGGCCAAATATTTGTACTTTATGTAATAAGGAGGATGAAACAATTGATTGCTTATTGGCGCATTGTGAATTTACAAAACTTGTTTGGTTAGAGGTGAGAAAAGAACTTACATTCACATTTCACTGGGTATCTCATTCTTTTGAATCAAGCTACAAATGGATAATGGATTCAAATTACCAAAAATAGCTTCCTTGCTTTATTAGCTGGGAGATATGGAAACATAAGAATGGGATTTTGTTTGAAGATAAAAGGAAAAATGTTATTAGCATCACATTAAATGCCATTGGTTCTTTTAGAATTTCATATAAAAAAATGGCAGCAGAAATGCAAGAGTAGCATCACATTAAATGTCATTGGTTCTTTTAATGAATTTCATAAAAAAAAGGGCAGCAAAAATGCAAGAGTAGCATCAACTCCTTGTTTTATCTCTCATATGCCAATTGGATTCTTTGATGAGGCTTCACAAGATGATGGTGCTAGGTGTGAAGCAAGTATGCTACTGAAGTTCAATGATTCTCATTTCTTCAAGCTTCGAATGGGCATCTTGCATTGTGGGATCTTTTATTTTTTACACAAACTAAACATATTTCTAATTTGCAAGTTGTCAAAGACTCCAAAGTAGTCATTGATTAGGTATTGCAAAAAGATGAGTTGTAAGTGGTTCTACTGGAGGGATGGAAAGAAAAGATCTGAAGACTTAAAGGAGTATTTATTTATATCCATTTTCAACATGTTTATGAAGAGTTCAATTTGGAAACAAACACTCTCTCAAAACAGGCTCTAAATTCGGTAGGAGCAATCCACTTTGAAGAATTGAAGGATAAAAAAAGGTGTCCCAAGGCACACTTTCTATATTCTGATAGGAGTTTGAAAGACTTTTTTATTTTGATATATGTAATTACACTGATAGGTGTTTATATATTATCTCATATTTTGGACTTCCTTGAGTTGATCAACAAGATTAACTCGAGTGTAACAAGTGTATAGTGGAGATTCATTTGATGGTAGTTGTACCTTGTTATGCTTAAACGCATCTTAATTAAGATTTAAATAAGGTTCACTTAAGAATTCACTATTTAATTATTTATAAATCTATAATTCACTAAAGTTTTATATTTCGTATCAAGTTTTGTTTTTTTGTTTTTTCTTAATTTAATATTTATGTTATACTTTAAATGAATATTTATAAGGATCGGTAATTAGTTTAATGTTTAGTATTTGTTTAACAACCACCCATCTCTACAAAACTAAGTGTTAGTTATCTATCGGTTACTTTGTTGGAGTAGCTGATGGATGAATATTTTGGGCTGTTACTTTTGTTTTTTGCCAATTCTAAAAGACTGCATATGTTTATATAGAGGTTGTTTTAACTATAGTGTTGATGGACTGTAATATATAGTGTTTTCAATAAGTAGGTGGTGGTTTAAGTGACAGAAATTACTAATTTTTGGATACTAAGATTGGAAGGTATTTTGATAAAAATCTAAATGGAAAACAGTAAATTCAATCGTATCAATTGTTATATTGATAAGTATTCCATACAAGTAATGAATATCAAATATAATGATTTTTGTGATAAGTATTGTATACAAGTAATGAATATCAAATATAATGATTTTTGTGTGTAAAAAAAAAACTTTAATACTTATAACTATATATATCATTATATATATCATTCATTTTGTATTCATAACAACATCTTCCCATATATCCAAAGTCTATATAAGAGCTATATGGAGATGGAAGATGACGAGATCCTCCCATTTAAAGTGATTTTTCTTTGAAGCTGTGATGATTGATTTTCTATGCCTCTCTATATAAGAGTTCTATGAGATGGGGATGACGATATACGAGTTCTGTGAGATGGGGACGACGAGATCTTTCCATATAAAGTGATTTCTCTTTGAAGCTCTGATAATTGATTTTCTTCTTTCGCTCTATTTAAATTATTACTAGAACGTTGTTAGATCAAAGTCATGGGTCTAGCTGGCAATTTACCTTTTGCGTTGCCGAGTTAAAATGTGATATTTAAAATTTTTGTTTTAAATAATGGAAAGATTACTAACTTTTTATTTAAAAATAAATCTGAAATCCATATTAAAAAAACTGGATATAAACAAAATGCCACCAAATGTGATCCAAATACAAAATGAATAGAACGAAAATACTACTAAATACAATACAGATACATCTAAAATATGAATGCGACGAAATGATACAATGATCATATTTTAATTACATGATAAAACATAGTGGTATACATATTTTAGCCATATATCCGTATCTAGAAGCCAACTACAGTTTCTCCTTCCCAGATTGTTCAACCTTATAGTGCACAATGAAAGCCATCAAGTGAAACCTCATGTAATATACTTCAATTTCTGAGGACTGTAGTTCCTTTGATGTTGAAACTGGGATCAAACCTATAGTTCCTTTGATATTTTGCATGGACAGCCAAACCTTCCCAACACTTTAGTAAATTCATTGTAATAGCTCCATCTCAAAGAGAAGCCAAACCTGGGATATGGTAAAGCCAGACGATTTAATAAAATCCCACAACCCATTCAATCCCAAAAATGAGCGTGAAAGCGTCTTTTGAATGGATGTTGAGATACCTCCAAGGACTTATTTTGAATGGCTGTTGAGATACTTCTTTCTTTCTTCTCATTTCTTTGTTGAGATACTTGAATGATATAAAGCGGATCATATTTGCCATAGTTCCTTTTGTTATACATCGTTTGATGGTTGAACGTCATAAACCATATACAATGGAAATTCCATCAATACCAAATGCGTGCATGATTTAGCGCAAAGTCAAGTGTTAAAAAATAGACAGGTTTTTTTTATTAAAAAAAGTCAAAATAGAGATGAATGTCAATGAATCTCAAAAATGTTGAACAGATTATAAAGAATTTGATATCTTATACCCGATTGTTATCTGTGGTTACTTTGGCTGCCATACTGCTGGTGACGGCAGAATGGATGGTCATGGCCTTGGTACCCGCTACATTTTTGTTATGATCCGGAGTAGTCATCAAGGCCAAATGCCCAACAAGTGCCCTGATGATAGTGCTCTGTGAAAACTTTTCCTGCAACTCAGGATCATCTTCTGCCCAACAAGTGACCTGTAACATCCCCAGCATAAACAATACATCAGGAAAGATTTTAATTAATCAAAAGAAACACAAACAAAGGGTTTGTTTTGACTGTCAAGATATTTTATTGATCATGCAAATAACCATAAGTCAAGCCGAAATATATGAGAAACTAAATCAGATCTACTTACTTGAATCCAGGGGAAACACACTTGGAGAATCAACTCCTCCCAACCATAGGAAGCAGTAACTCAACGGTTTGCTCCGCTCCACCCCCGAACTGGATCACCAACCATGCACCAGAACAGCAAGTAACTTCCTCGCGGCACTCAATCCTCAAAGTCCGTAACAAACTATAACAAGAAAGCTTCCACGCGGCACTCTCTCTCAGAGTCCGTAACAAGCTAAGCGATGGACTTATGAAACGGAAGAAACACTCAACACATGCATTCACAGCAAAGTTTCTCCATGCACAACACGGCGTTCCGTGCTATTCCAGTGCACTCATATAAATATCTTTGCCCAGGTCTTATGCCATCCCAATCAAATCTCCAATCAGATCCCTAAATCCCTATGATTTAGGATCTTGTCTGGTTGTTGAGCTTTGGATTGGATTTGATTGGTATCAATCACTCTAGCTTGCTTACACATGTTTTTTGGTGCCATGGTTGATGTCTCCTCATGTAGTTGAGTTCTCCAAGTGTTATTTTCTTTATTAATAAATAAATAAAAATGTTTGTTTGTGCAAATGTCATTTCAGTATTTGAGTTTCATAACTCATTACATAATAAAAATAATAATTTTCAAAACATGAAAAATAAAAGCAATGCCATGGGGTATTACATGACCTGATGATAGTGCTCGGTGAAAACTTTTTCTGTAACTCAGAATCATTTCTGTTGTATTGTGGGTGGTGCCATGCCCACATTAAACAATTGTGTGGCCTGATGATAGTGCTCTGAAATCTTTTCCTGTAACTCAGAATCATTTCTGAAGTGTCGTGGGTGGTGCCATGCCCACATTAAACAATTGCTTTTGTAGGAGATGGTGTTCGCTTTTGGATGAAGTGCTAGCGGTTCACTTCATGTGAAGTGAGGGGCATAGTGAAACCCTATCCTCATTCTATCTTACATTGCTCTGTTTGATAATATTTGGAGGTCTTATTATAGGTGGATGATTGTCCTTGAGATATGCACTAAAGAAAGAAGACTTCTTTTGAAGGTAGTTATCTTAAGTGGCAGTTGACATGTTAAAAAAGAAAGAAGACTTCTTCTGAAGGTAGTTATCTTAAGTGGCAGTTGACATGTTAAGAGACGACGAGTGCTTGGCATAGAAGGTTGGGCTATCTTGTGGAGGATTGCTAGGTATGAGGAAGGGCGCTTAACCCTGGGACCATTGGAACCACATGGCAAATGGATGGAGGTAGAGAGCGCTTGGCTTGAGGTAGAGGTTGCTAGTGGACTCAGTTACACACATTGAGGAAAGACTTCTTCTGAAGGTAGTTATCTTAAGTGGCAGTTGACATGTTAAAAGAGGACGAGTGCTTGGCATAGAAGGTTGGGCTATCTTGTGGAGGATTGCTAGGTATGAGGAAGGGCGCTTAACCCTGGGACCATTGGAACCACATGGCAAATGGATGGAGGTAGAGAGCGCTTGGCTTGAGGTAGAGGTTGCTAGTGGACTCAGTTACACACATGGAGGAGCATTGGTCTAGGGATCCTGTTTTGGAAAGCATGGCAAGCAATTGACATGTGGAGGCTTAGCTTGGAGAGCACTCCACTTGGGAGGTGGTTGCCAACCACCTAATCACATGTGTACTTTCTTCACATAGTACTCCACTTGTGAACCAAGCTTAGTGATTTTCTTCGCATAGTAATCCACTTGTGAACCTAGCTTAGTGATTTAAGAGTAGGTTGTTGTGGACCTAGTCCACTCTTTATAGCTAGCCACCCTCATCTATCTTGTTATGAAAGCCTTAGTTATTATGACTATTCAAGTATGTACTTGTAATCATGGTAATTGTCTTGGAGTCTTCGTGCTTGTGTGATACAACTTACAAGTTCATGTGAAATAAACCATAGAGAAGACTTGGGAGTGTTTGGATTTGTCCTAAAGTCTTTGTGTGAGGTAGACCTCGGATTTGTGGGATAAAGCCCTAGAACAATATTTGTAGCGCATGGATGCAAGTGGAGCTGGTAAAACTCTTCTGGCATGCAAATGGAAATCTCGTGGATAGTTGGTGTTGATGCTAACTTGTTGTGGAGCCCTTGGTGTGGCAAGATAACTTGGTGGGATGCCTTGCTAGCCTTTCCTACTGCTGGTTAGGGTCCATTGTGGATAGCAATGGTTAAGGTCCATTGTGGATAGCAATGGGATAGTCCTTGTTTGGAATTAACTGAAGGACTCGTTGTACCATCTTAGGATACTGAGGTATTAGGAAACTGAGGTTTATATAAATATATAGTTGGTGTCCTAAATTTATATATTGCAGATTTGAAAAACAGTCTTTGGTTTGTATTTTATCTTCATTTATATAAATATAGTGTGCCATTGGAGTCCATTGGTGTCCTAAATTTATATGTTACAGATTTGAAAAACAGTCTTTAGTTTGTATTTTATCTTCATTTATATAATATAAATATAGTGTACCATTGGTGTGCTGCACCATGTTAGGATACCGAGGTTTATATAAATATATAGTATATCATTGGTGTCCTAAATTTATATGTTGCAGATTTGAAAAACAGTCTTTGGTTTGTATTTTATCTTCATTTATATAAATATATAGTGTACCATTGGTCTCCTAAACTAATATGTTGCAGATTTGAAAAACAGTTTTTGGTTTGTATTTTATCTTCATTTATATAAATATATAGTGTACCATTGGTGTTCTGTCCTAAATCTATATGTTGTTTATTTTAAAGACAGACTTGGGTTTTTTTGTTACAAGTAGTTTCATGGCTGTTTTAATGAGCTGATTTGTTGGGACAACCAAGCTGAAATGTTATGTGTTTTAGCATGCCTAGGTGAACTAGAAATCAGATTTGGTGCTATTACAAGTCCATGGTTATAAAAGTAATTTTCAGCGGTGTCGGTTGATACCCTGAGGGTTGTGATATTAATCTCTCCTCCAAGTACATTTCAGTGTCTGTCTTCTTGAGCTCCCTAGTGAAAAGGTCGGACAAAATTCAAGTGTTTGTTGATGTAATAAATATTTTAGATTCAACCATAAGTCTGAAAGTTAAATGAAATAGGTCAGGAGATCCTCAAGTAAATGAGGTGAAATTTCGTTAAGGGTTTTATTTTAGAAATTTCCACATGGGGAAGGAACAACCATGAAAATTAGGAAACTGTCAGAAAACATCAAAATGATGTTTCCCAGCATTTCCTAACTAGAAACCGCTGCAGCATTTCTGCGGTGTCTCTTACTTATTTCTATACTGGAAATTTTCATGGCTTAGGAATGAGAACCTCCACCCCAGTTACAAGAGTTCTTCATTCTTGAGAGACTAATAATTACATTTCTAGTTAATGTCAAAAGACAATGATTATTGTTTCCACTTTCAACAACATTATACTACAAAAGAAGATTGTTTCAAGTCTCCAAAAGAACATATCATTTAGGCAAATAACTAGTACTTGCAATTGCCAACACAAGAAATATGATCAGGAGCTCTTGAATCCCAAGTCAAAAATTGCTATTTTATTGCCAAGTGTTTTTAACTTTTACAAATGAACAGGACTCCAAAAACATGAAAATTGCTGACTTGAAGATAATTCAACACTCTCTTTATACTAAGTGTCAACTCCATCTGAAACGTTGGAAACCAAAATATTTCCTTCCAGATGAAAAATGACAAGATTATCCTACTGAAAATAGCTTAAACTGTCACCGGAACAGCTTCATCCAAGGCAAGGACACCAGGAAGGGTTTTTCCTTCTAATAGTTCCAAGCTTGCTCCACCACCAGTGGAAATGTGGCTCATCTTCTCAGCTACACCTACTTTCTCCACGGCAGCAACAGAATCACCTCCACCAATGATTGTGGTCACACCCTTCTCACTTAGCTCTGCAAGCTTCTTTGCAATTGACTGCATCCAAAAATACATGTCTTAATAATATCTCAATCCATTTGTACTCCCTAAATTACATGAAGCTATAGTCTATATGTCAATGTCAAAGAAGTCAAGAGTGCACAAACCTCGGTTCCAACAGCAAATTTGTCAAATTCAAACACTCCCATGGGACCATTCCAGATAACAGTTTTAGTTGTTTCCAAAGATTCACTGAATGTCTTGATTGAGTCTGCTCCAATATCAAGACCCATCCATCCATCTGGAATTTCACTAGCAGGCACAACCTATAAACCACATACAACAGATAAGGTATAGCTAAACCTGCTGCTACAAATAGCTAAGCTTCAGGCAAATAATTGAAGCGTTTTAAATAAAGGAATATGTTCACTTGAAAATACAAACAAAAGGCCAGTCATTTATCGTTTTATATCATGTTTGTTTATAATTCCAAAGTAAAAAACAACCTTGCTGTTTGCGTCAGCAGCAAATTTGTCTGCAATTACTACATCTGTTGGCAATAAAAGAGAAACACCCTTATCTTTAGCTTTCTGCATCAGGGTCTTGGCAAGTTCAATTTTGTCATCTTCAACAAGGGAGGATCCAACTTTAAGCCCTTGGGCTTTGTAGAAAGTGAAAATCATGCCTCCTCCAAGGAGAAGAATATCCACTTTCTCCAGTAAAGACTCTATAACTCCAATTTTGGATGAAACCTTGGACCCTCCCACAATGGCAGCAAAAGGTCTCTTAGGAACAGTCACAGCACCCACAAGGTAGTCAAGTTCCTGCAAAATGCCAGAGTTTCACAGTAAGCAATTGGAATTTCCAATACCAATTTTTTGCTTTGACTAAATTCAAAAAGAAAAGACTCTAAAAGAACCAGAAGTGTCAGAAGATCACAATAACACAAACATATATACAACTAATTTGTAAATTCTTCACAAGCATCAGTTAATCAATCAGCTCAGCCTCAAAGGCATGAAAACTTTAAATATGAAGACAAATCATAGTAACACGGGCCTATCCCATCACCTAAGAGGTGGAAAAGCCCCATCCACTACAAATTTCATCCCATGCCCAAATTTTCAACCCTTTGACTTCCACTTGGCAAAACAAATACAAACATGGACAAATCCTGAACATAGTAAGCAAAAGCAACTTACCTTCTGCAGAAGGAAACCAGCAACAGCTGGCTTCAGATATTTAGTAACACCTTCTGTTGATGCATGTGCTCTGTGAGCTGTACCAAAAGCATCATTGACATAAAGGTCTGCAACAGATGCCAGCTTCTTTGCAAATTCAGGATCATTCTTCTCTTCCTCCTTGTAAAATCGAACATTCTCGAGAAGCAAAACTCCTCCATTTGGAAGCGATGCCACTGCTTTTGCTACTTCCTCCCCAATACAATCATCTGCTTTTACAACCTGCACAATTAATGCCAACAAATTGATAAGCACTCCATATTAGAAACCCGGTTTAATTTCTAAAAGAAAAGGCCAGCATTTTTTTTAAATGCAGATTTAACATTTAGAAGAAAGGAATAGCATTTTAAACTATGCATACATTGACCCCGAGCAACTCTGTAAGCCTGGGCACGAGAGGCTTCAAGCTGTACTTTGGTGTGACACCCTTAGGACGACCCTGAAAACATGCAAGAAGCACATCAACAATGAAAATTTGCAGAAATCTGTGAGTAAATCCTTAAGTATAATAGCTACAGCAGAAAATCCAAAACAATGACATAAATGAGGAATGCTTCCGTAGAATGAATTAGTGACAAACACAACCATAGCAACCAGAGTCTTACCCAAAAGAGATAATAGAAAACATAAAACCAAAATATGTAAACTAAAATGAACCAAACTGACAAAGAGGTATGAACTTTAAAAAGACTACATGAAAATAATGAGCATATTCTCAATACTAATAAGAAACGAAAATCAAATAAATAAACTTCACCTGCCTAATAGGCAAAACAGAGCATACATGAAAATGGGGACTTCCAGCAGCTAGTTAAATAAAAGTAAAACTGAAGCTGTACCTTGTCATCAGAATACTGGATACAAATAATACTGATTAGAATAAAATAGCTTTGTATAATGGAAATGATAAACACAGAGAAAAAGGAAGAATCTATGATTGAGTTATGTTAGCCTTCCTCATTAAGTGTGAAACCTGTAGATGTTCAATAAGAAAATAAAGGTGCACTTGACAAACAGTGATGTTAAACTAAACCACTATGATACTGCACATGACTGAACAACAAAAATATAACATAGTGGCTGAATACTTATGATTTCATGAAGCTGAATGTATCAACAACATGTGAAAAACAAGATAGAGAAAATCCACTTTAAAACTGAAACTAGCTTATCCAATGCAGAAAATATACACAAGAAACTCGATAATGCATGAGGATAAGATCAATACATTAAATCTCTAGAAAAGCTACTGCAAAACTTAGGAATGAATTGACAAAAGATACTAATAGCAAGAACATAAGAGAAGCACATTGAGAATGATCATTGATATCATAGGCTAACCAAACACCTGGGATAGTTGATAACTTGATCCCACGGGTAGTTATTCTATGCTAAACTTAGGTAATATCGCAAACAACTCCATGAGAATTAAAAAATGAAGAATATTTTTTCCTTGCTGGTGAGGAAGCAACCATGTAGTTCACTTTGCAATGAAAGACACATCTGGATTCCATGGTTTATGCCAATATTATCTCATTTAAGTACTGCCACTATAAATTACTCACCAGATATTATGAAGAGTAGCAATAATGTCCTTGGTGTCAAAGGAAAAATTTGTGGTGGTTCAACACAACTTGTGAATTTAGTAACAGTACTTCAGATCACTAATCTGAAATTAATGGGCAACATGGAGCTAATCCTTCATCATATGCCAAAGAATACCATGTGAGCAAAGCATTCATCAAATGCCAAAAGAATACCATGTGCACTTGTGAGCAAAGCCTTCATCATATGCCAAAAGAATACATGCAACCAATTACACAGTATATTGTTTCGAGCCTAGGTAAATTTCAGTCATAGATTTTGATTTCAAGGTTTTCATTTTGAGCTGTTCTAACTCAGGGATGAAACATAACTCTGTGTTTGGTAGATGCACACACATTCTATTCATTTTTTATTTTCCTTGCAATGGTTCCACTGATCTGGGTGACTCCAAATAACCCTCCACAAAAGAATTCAACAAAGTTCTCAAAAGAAGGGAGGAAATAAATGGTAAAATACTAAAATCCCACCGTTCCACCCGTGTTCCCTGAAGAGAGGGAAACTCCTACCCATATGAGCATTGATTAACAGACATTGGACAACGAGACAACTCATCTTACTTCATAAACATTTCTCTCCTTCTCAAATTTAGATCCAATAATAATAACCAATGAAGCTAGTAGCCCAAGCATAATCAAATAATAATAATTAAATAAATCTAGCATCAGCATAAACATATGAATCATCTACTTAATTGAAGCTTAGACTAACAGTCGCATAGAATCTAGATACATCTTAACCCTGGATATATGATACACCAAAAGGGATAAAAGTGTAAACCTAAAAAAATTTGGTACCCTCACATACTATTTACTAAATATGATCCTTCTTATTGTATAATAGATCTAAAGTTAAGATGAACCTATACTATACTAGATTGTTCAAAACAAGTAGGTGTTTCAATATGATAAGATAAATGTCAATTCAATCTAGGTTGAGTGGTTGGGGGAATGACTACTACTCTTGATTGGTCGGGAGGAATGATTGCTACCCTCCCCACCCAGGATCAATCCTTGGGAGGAATGATTGCTACCCTCCCCCTCCCAGGATCAATCCTCACAAGTGACATGATGAGCTCTTAATGAGTATATTATTGTATAACTTGGGTCGTTGGGAGGAATGACTGTTACCATCCCCACCCAGGATCAATCCTCACAAGTGATGAGTATATTATTATGAGTATATTATTATGTCAGCCTTTAACCCTGAAAACTTGGGTTTACCTTGAATACAATCCTTGAAATGAGGGTACTAAGTACCCGATGGGTTTCCCAGGATATGCATTTGGTATGAAAATGAGATGAGATAATTGCGGTCATTTATATTTGCGTACTTTTTGTTAGCTCTCTCATTTTAATTTATTAGTATTACAAGCAGACTTACCCTGACTTCTCTCCATGCAAAAAAAAGGACGTGCCATTCAAATTTACCAAAACATTAGTCTCAGTCACGCAAACACCCATAAGTATGACATCCAGCACAAAGAACAATCCATCAGTGAAATTCACTTCAAACGAATGAACCCCTATGAAATCAACGGAATTTACCATAACCAATCTAAAACCAAAGATAATCACCTACCCATAAATCAAATCAATGGAATCGGATATCAACAGAAATCACTAAACACAACCACCTGGGAGAAAGATAGCGACAAACAGAAATAAAGGAAACCCTTTGGATCTAGAAAACCCCATTTTACAAAACTGAAAAATGCGGCATTTTGAGTAGAGATTATCATACTCACAAGGTGACTGGTAAGAATAACCTTGGCGCCATTGCCGATCAGGTACTTGATGGTGGGAACGGCGGCCCTGATACGCGTATCATCGGTGATATTCTGATTTTCATCCAGGGGGACATTAAAATCGGCCCTGACAAACACCTTCTTTCCCTTAAGATCGGATTCCTTCAAATCCCCGACGCTCTTCTTGGCCATCGAGACAACTCCTCGGCAGCCCCTGCCATGGTTGGCGCCAGCGACTTGCGCTGCGACAGCGGATGCGAGATCGTTCTCTGAGGCCAACAGGTTGGAGGCAGAGCCGAATCCGAACCTGGATTTGACCTCCAGCAGAGGCGAAGAGGCAACGGAGCGAAGCCGGGTGGTAGAAGAGGCGGACCGCGATCTGGATCCAATGGCGAGGCGAGCCACGGTAGAATGAGTAGACGACGATGACACGGCTTGCAGATTTGGCGTAGAGGCAACTCGGCCGAGCGCTGCAGCAGCTGCGGTTGTTGAAGCCATTGTTAGCCTAGGTAGCTTACGCAGTTTTCAGACACCTCGGAAGACTCGTGGGGTTTTGAGATTAACGTTGAGTGAGTAGATTTAATTAAGATCGATGATGGGACCTGCTTATCTCTCATGTGAGGTGCACGATAGCGGCTACCAAAGGGCAGATGTTGTCTTTTATACCCGAGAGAAGGGGTGAGGGAATTCAATTTATTCTCCACCCCATGGGTGGTCTACACGCAACACATGTAGATGAGGTGGCAAGCTGTGGTGGAGAAACCTTCTAGATCCATTGCATAGATAGGGGGGGAGGGTATTCAACTTGTTTGGTAATTGATCCAGGGTATAATTAAGATATGCTTTAGAGAATAATGATTTTCGTGAAGGGGAAAAAGCTACATTCTGTTGCGTGTGGTATTCAAATTGTATGCTAATTGGTTAAGAGTTACAGTTAAGATGATGTGTTGTATAGAATCAAGCTGAGGATAAGCGGGCAAAGTTCCATTGGTGGTTTTTCTTTTTCGTCAAAGGTTAAGCCTTGGTATTAGGTTGGGATGAGTGAAAAAAAAAAGATACATTTATTTTTTTAACTAATTTAATAAGAGTTTCATTGGTTGGAAGTTATATTTTTAAATGTAAGAATTTTGATTGTAGAATTTTGTTTTTAAGGGGTTTAATTCATTTTAAGAAGGTTTTTCAGAATTTAAAAATAAGGGTGGATTTTAATAAAAAACACAAACTCAAAGTTGAGTTTTTCACTTTTAATTTATTTTCGTCTAAATATTTTATGAATTGATTAAAGTTTTCCTTACCATTCAATTATGTTTAAAATTCCACACATTTACTAAACATGTTCAATAACATCTATCTCCCTATGTAGAATCATTTATAGCATACTTTCAATAAAAATACAAAATTAAAATTAAAATGAATGTGAATTTAAAGATTAAAAACATGGGTTTTCTTCTTAGAGGCCATATGTTCAATTCTGGAGAGGAGTAGGGTATGTACACATGAACAAGTTGTTGTTTGTGAATATGTGTGTCATTAGCAAGGTACCAAGAAATGTCATTCTTGCATTAACGGATTTATGGAGAGTCGTCTTTCTTCTTAATTTCTTTCTCTGTAGATTTAGATGCTAACATGTTGCCTCTTTGTCTCTTCTATCATTTTTATTTAAATCTCTTTATAGATTAGATTGAGTCTCGTGGAGTCTCAATTAACATTAATTGTATTCACCCTTTGTGTTAGAAATATGAGTTGGTTCTCTTTCCTGGTCTAAATTATCTTATTGATCTCCCATATTTATTCAATAGAAGGGACAATTACATAGAGAAACTAATAATGTAGAGATTGAGTGTTTAGTCATGGTTGTATACATATCAACAACAAACAATGCACCCCTCGAAGGGTGTGAAAGGTTTCTTGATCAAAGCTACGATGTTAGATGCCTCTACACCCTTCATTGTTATAATAGTCACATATAGAACTAGTAATGGAGGGATCGACATTTACATCCTAACATGTTGCCTCTTTGTCCCTTCTATAGTTTTTATTTAAATATTTCTATGGATTGGTTTGAGTTCTAAGTAGTCGTAATATACACTAATTGTATTGTACCCTTTGGGCTAGGCATGGGTGTTGGTTCTCTTTCCTAGTCTAAATTTTGTTTCCGAGAAAAAAATCATATATTTGGTCTTTCTAAAGAGAAATCCAAACATACATGGATGAGGTTGTGAACTCTAATCTTCTATCCGAATCAAAATGAAGAAGTCAACTAATAGTTTAGGACATAAACAATCATCTGACGCTCATAATAGGACAAGGAAAACTAGAGACCCCTCGAAGGAAACATGACAATACATCAAACATCTTAACAAAACAGGATAAAATCAAGACAACAACAAAAAAAATTAAAGAAGCATGAGATGGGCTTCGAGCATTGCCTCCTCGCCCCTGAAATCTTGGATGAACAAAGCTCCATCTCCTAAGGGTAGAGCCTCTTTTGACAATGTATCCACCTTTACATTGAATTCCTTATAAACATGCACAAAGGTAATACCCTGGAATTAGAGTTTTTCTTCTAATATCCTGTTAAGAAAAGGGTTCAAGGAAAGGTTTCAGATTATGCACCAATCTTTACACCATACAATTACAAGTTTCAAGTCACTCATGACTTAAAGATAAGATATCCCTTTATATATTGCAAAATTTTAAAGGATCCAAAGTGCAAATTCTTCAACCCTATTGTCTTTTCTAGGACCAACTCCATACTTTAGTGAGTAGATTTGAAAATTATTTAAATACAAGATAGCTCTAGTTCCACAAGTACCAAGCATCCCCTGGTAGGCCCCATCGAAATAAACCTAAGCTTTGTTGATGTCAATGATCGGTTGCTTGATGATTCTATTAAGCTTTATTGCCTTCTCACTCCACCCTTCCTTGAAATCCATTCCAATTTTATGGGTCGTGAGAGAAGGAATCCAATTGTTATCCTCAAAAGTCATTTTATTTTGTGCCAGCCATATCCCCCAAATGACAAAGCAAGGAAAGGCCCTGAAGGTCTTCAATGATTGATCCTTCTCCCAAATCTCAAAAAGCTACAACAAAGATTCCTTTAACCATAGGATGAACAATTTAGCAATTGTAGAACATCCTTCAATACCATCCATCTTGGCGATTGGGCAAAAAACAAATAAATGATTTATCGATTGAACACTCCTCCTGGTCTAGTAAATTATCTTATTGATCCTTCATATTTATTTAGAGGAAGGGACAATTACAAAAGGAAATTTAGAATGAAGAGATTGATTGTTTCCTTATGATTGTATACATATCAACAACACACAATGCACCTCTCAAAGGTTGTGAAAGGTTTATTTATCAAAGCTACAATGTTAAATGCCTCTACATCCTTCGTTGGTGTAATAGTCACACATAGAAACTAGCAATGAAGGGATTGATTATATATATATATCAACAACAAACAACACAATCTCAAAGAATGTTGTTAACTAAACCTATATTTTTAGATGCATTTGCATCATTCATTGGTGTAATAGTCACGCGTGAAAACTAGTAATGGAGGGATTTGCACCTTAGTCATGATTGTATATGTATCAACTGTAAGTTTTAAACCTTTGAAGAAAAGCAATGCATACAGATTCTTAAGAAAAATAGAGGTTACACAATGGCATACACACAGTACAGAAAGATTTACCCTTGAAACCCTTAAAGGGAAAAACCGGTAAAACTTAGAGTCACGTGTCTATTCTTCTCATTGTGTTTCTTAACCATTCACAATACAGTACTTAGGTATTTTGAAACACCCAAAATTATAACATGCTCACCCAGATTAGATATAGACCCTAATCCCTTATCGAGGATTAAATTACATATTTTTAGGAAAAAACCCAAAATAGCCCAAAAAAATTGCAATTGCCTNTTGTTGTTTTCCCCTTTATGGAGTAGGGGGGAGGCTCTGTCCCCCCCCCCCCGCTAAACCCCCCCTTAAGCTAATGCCATGTGTAGCTCTTAGTGCAAACAACAGAGCACTAAATGAAGGTGGATCGCAAGGTGACGCACCCCACACCCACATGCAAAGAATATAACACATACCCAACATTCTCCCACTTGTTTTTTTCTTTGGATTACAATGGGCCACATATTGAGAGGGTCACAAGTTTAGGGGGAAATAATGCCCACATATTCTTTACACCAATAGAACTTTTCAATATTAACATACTTCACCAATGAGTCTGCAACATTCTTCAAGTTGTCAACCTTTTCCAACAACACCTTCTTGTCTTCAATCAATCTCTCACAAAGTCGTATTGCACATCAATATGCTTCGTTTTAGCATGATAAGAAGGATTCTTTTCCAAAAATATTGCACTCTGAATGTTGCAATATATCCTTATAGTTTTTTGTACAAACCCGATACCTAAACACAATCTCCACAACCATACAACTTCTTTACTTACATGGGTTGTTGCATGCATTCAACTTCTGTAGTTGAGAGTACAACTACAGCCTATCTCTTGCTCGTCCAATTGATAGCTCCTCAAAATAAGTTAAACACATAATCACTTGTAGATCTTTTGTGATCAAGATCCCAAGCTTAGTATGCATCAACGAATCCATGTACATTTATTACTTTGTCTAGTCCAAGTCTTCATTGGTATCAAATTGCATAATTTATGGTGTCATGCAAATATCTGAAGACTCTTTACAGTTGTCTAATGCTCCTTTCCTGGTTTTGACATATATCTACTCAAAACTCCCACTGTATGAGCAATGCCCAGTCTGGTACATACCATTGCATACATCAAACTATCAACAAAACTAGCACAAGGAACTCATGACATGTCTTCTTCCTCTTTATGTGACTTGTACATTGATCTACAAATAACTTTACATCTATATAAATAGGGACCTTGATCGGCTTACTTTCCTGCATGTTAATTCCTTGTAGTATCGTCTCAACATATTTTCTTTTATTCAACCAAAGTTTCATGTTAGCATGATCTCTTTTAATCTCCATTCCTAGTATGAAGTTAACAACATCGAGATCCTTCATGTCAAATTTGGAGGATAACTGTGATTTTACCTCCCTTAATTATGCCATTCATGTTGTTTCAAATCAACAACATGTCATCAACATACATTACTATATCAATGAAGATCGCCAAACTACTTGGAATATACACAATAATCAACCTTTCTTCTCACAAACCTTACTCCAAGGATGTATGTGTTGAAATTTTAGTACAACATCTTTGTAGATTATTTTAGACCATAAAGGGACTTCTTTGGCTTGCAAACTAGCTCTACCCTTCCCTTTAATATAAAACCTTATAGTTGTTTCATGTATATTTCTTCTTCAAGATCCCTATGTAACAATGTTGTCGTCACATCCATTTGCTCTACTTCAAGATCAAAAGCAACGGTAGTAGAAAGAAGGAACCTAATAGAAGTTAAGTTAGCAACTGGAGAAAAATTTTCACCAAAATCAATTTCCTCTACCTAGGAATATCCCTTTGCTACTAAGCGGGCTTTGTACTTCTCCACTTTACCTTTTGCATTCAACTTCTTCTTTAACAATCGTCTACTACTAATTGATTTTCTTCCAAGGCATCAATTTCTTCAACTGTGGACTTATTCTAGAGATCACTATTCTTTGAATCAATTGCTTCCTTCACATTTAAAGGATCATCATTAGTAATAGATAAAGCAAAACAAGACCAAAAATCCAAAGGGAATAGCTTTCTGGTTTCCTTCTTACTCAATATGATCTCCTCAAAACTAGGGTATGAGGTTCTTCTTCTTCTAAATCAGCTTCTTCTGTTGAGTCAGACCTTTCATTCTCTAACTCAACCTCTATTTTCTCTTGTTCCTTTTCCATTAATGGAGTGACTTTTTGTTTGAGAACATCTTTAACATATTGACTATAAACAATCTTCTTAGTTATCATATTTGAAACTTTAAAGCCTTTGATACAATCTTTATAACCAATAAAGACACATTTTTTCAGCTTTATTATCCAACTTACTTATTTTTTCCTTTGGAACATGCACGTAAGTTGCATCACACCCAAAAAATTCCATTGTTCAATAGAGGTTTTTTTACCAGTCCATACCTCATGCAGAGTTTTGTCAACCAATTCTGATGTGGGTGGCTGATTTATAAAGTAACATGTAGTATCCACTATCTCTGCCCAAAATTCTTGTCCTATCTCGACACCATTGAGCATGCTCCTTGCATTTTCCATTAGCATTGTATTCATTATTACTGCAACTCCATTATGTTGAAGTGTGTATGGAGTAGTATTATTCCATGTTATTCCACACTTCTTACATAATCCCTTGAATTCATTCTTGTAGAACTCCCCACCATTATTTTTCCTCAACACCTTTATTTTATTTTATATTTGATTCTCTATAAGAGCCTTAAATTGTTTAAATTTAGAAAACACTTCATGTTTCTTTCAAAGGAAATTAATCCATGCGTTCTTTGAGAAATCATCTATAAATGAAACATAATACACAAATATACCTAATGATGCAACATGTACAAGTCAAAACACATCACTATGTATTAATTCTAAAATTCCCTTTGGCGTTCTTGTAGCACCAAATGCAAAACTTACATGATTTTGTTTTCCATATATGCAATGAAATCTAGTGCGCAATCAAATATACCTACAATCACACCTTTACCTTGTAATGTTAGAAGGCCCTTCTCTCCAATATGCCCTAATCTTTGATGCCATAGTATTTTCTTTCCTCCAGAGATAGTAAGGGTTATGTCTTCTTTTTCTCCTCCCTCAAACGCAACATAACTGTTACACCCATCGATGATTGTGCTTCCCAATAGTTTGTACAAAGTTCTATTTTGAACTCCCCTTATCAAGACCATTGATCCTCTAACCATTTTGCATGTTTGTCACCTACATCACCCATATTGCCAATGGATATCAAGTTTCCAACTATATTTGGGATGTGTAGAACCCCAGGGAGAGTTCTAATCCTTCCATCCTTGTGCAACAACTTATTTCTTTCATGTCATATGATTTTGGCTATTGAACAATATCCTCCATTGTAAGTTTCATATTCATAAAACCACTCCCTATGACGAGTCATGAAAATACACACCCAAGTCAATCAACAATACATCACGATCTAAATGGGTACCTACAGAGCCCAAGTACACATCCCATCCTTCCACTAAGGAGTTATTTTCCTATATGGAAGGGGTATCATTAGATCCCTTCATATTTTTAACATTTGTAGATCTATGATACATCTTATAGTGCTCAACTTTACCGTATTTCCAACATTTCCTCAAATATTTGCTTAGAGATTTAGATCTACCCTTAGATTTAGAGCTCCCCCCCAAAGCCTTATTTTTATTTCTCTAACAAGGACAACTTCTCATAAATAAGGCATCCATGCTTTGACTATCCATGGTTTCCTCCCTCATTTATTTTGATAGCATGGATGCCACTATTTCATTAAACTTTCAGGTGGCTTGACTAGCACTACCCATCGCTACAATCAAATTATCCAAAGACTCTAATAAATAACACAATAATGTAATTCATTTATCTTCTTCGTGTCTTCTTCGTCCATTTTAATACTAACAAAGGTGATTTGACATACCAGAGTATTGTAGAAATTTAAATGATTTGTCACTGTGGCGTTATCATCCACCCTGAGGTGAAACATCTTCTTTTGCTGAAACATTTTTTTTAATAGGGACTTTGATTGATACAAAATTCCTAGCTTATTTAATAGCTTTAATGCATTGTCTTCTCCAGACACATTCAACAACACTGAATTTGGCAAGAAAAGTTAGATTATACTCCTTGCCTTTCTTTCCAGTTTCTCCCAATCTTCTTTCATTGATCCAGTCGGTTGTGTACCCATATACACAACAATCAATTGTTCTTGATCTACAAAAATATCTTCCATCTTGAGCTTCCATGGCTCAAATTTATGACAATTAAACTTCTCAATCTCAATAATATAATTGCTTGTCGTTCTCTTTTAATGCATAAATCATTGTTGTAAATTTCCTGCTAGACCTAGGTTTATTATGAACCCAAGATCTCTCAAATGAGTCGAACCCTAAAAAACAAAGGCGTCTCCCTGAATCCAATAATCGAGCTATTAGATACCATATGTAGGTTTTAAACCTATGAAGAGAAGTAATGCATACCAATTCTTAAGCAAAATAGAGATTACACAATGGCACACACACAATACACATGTATTTACCCTAGAAACCCTTAAAGGGAAAAGCCAACCAAACTTAGAGTCACACCTCTATTCTTCTCATTGTGTTTCTTAAGCATTCACAGTACAATATTTAGGTACTTCGCAACACCCAAAACCCTAATTCGTTAATTCGAATTAGATATAGATCCCAATCCTTTTACCAAGATTAAATTACATATTTTTATAAAAAAAACAAAAAAATAGCTCATAAATGCCACACTCGCCTTTGGCTTATAATGGCAAGGAGTTGTTGCCCCTTTTCGTTGTCCACTTCGCGAAGCGGGAGGGGGGGGAGGAGACGCCAATGCACCCCCCCTACAAGCCCTTTGATATAGTACCACACACAATGCCCGACACATATGACAAAACATTAGATGGAGGTGGATTGTAAGGTGACACAACTTACACCCACATGCAAAGAATATAACACATACCCAACATCAACAACACACAACACACCCCTCAAAAGCGGTGATATGTTCATTGACCAAAGCAATAACGTTAGATATCTCTACATCCTTCATTCATGTTATAGTCATGCACGAAAATTAGTAATAGAGGGACTTACTTCTTAGTCATGATTGTATACACATGGACAACACACAATGGAAAAATGTGTAATATGTTTGTTGACCAGAATTATAGTGTTAAATGTTTGCACATCCTTCATTGGTGTAATAGTCACAATGTTCTTGTAATTTCATTGCAAAATCAATTCTTTGTAGCGCAAGTAGTTGGGAAAAAAAATAGTTATCCTTTGGACCTGGTTTAAAATCCCACTTTGTGACATGTTTGCTCTTAGTGACATGTTTGTTGACGAATTATATATAATCTATTCATGAGTTGTTGACTTAACCTTTTGTCTTGAAGAATCTAGGTTTTATCCTAAATGAGAGAAACAACTTAAACAGTTTCCCTCAAAACATATTACCTTACATTTTTTAATTAATATATATGTGTGTTATATAGACTATAGGAAAAATAAGGCTATCAAAGTTGCATCTTTTCAAGTAATCAAACATTAAGTTAATTAGTCAAAATAACCCTTCCTATCCGGTGATTTATGAAATTATTTTTTACCTTTATAATTACATATGAGATTTATGAGCTATGAGCTATATTTTTGTGTATAATCAAATTTATTTTCTTTATGCCTTACGAAAATATAATTGGAAAACTGATTCTCTCTCAAAAGAAAGATTATGATTTATGCATATAGAATAAAACGAAGGATGAGCCCATGGTATAAGAATTTATCCTTTCTATATTTGATTGAGTGGCAATCCTCGTGCACTAAAGTCCTCAATCTTGATGAGGAATTTCATGCTTTCAATGGCTATATTTGATGGATGAGTTTCATGCTTTTAATGTCTATATTTGACCTTAATACATGTTTAGTGTTAAATTTTATTTTAAAAGTTAGGTTGTAATCATGATTACAATATAAAAGAATATTTTAAAAAATGTTTTTTTTTCAATATTAAAAGGAATAATTATGTCTTGGGACATTTTTTCAAGTAAGATTGATTTTCAAAATTTGATGATTTAGATATTTTTAGTTGTTTGATTAGTTTATTGACGATTCAGCGTAGTTGGTCCTTTGATGCTTGGCATGCCCTCCGCCTGCTGCTCTGCCTCACCTTCCTTCGTCGAAGCTTTCCCTAGCTTTATACTTTGCTATGGGATTAACGAAGAACGGTGTTCAAACCCTTCTACTGAGGAAGCAACTAATGGTCAAGTGAGCTGTGGATGAGTGACCTGCCTATAACTGTGCCCTTTGCAATCAATTTCATCTTTAACAGATTGAACTTGAGTGCTATGAGATGTTGCGAGGTCCATTCCTGAGATCCGAGAGCGAGGCAATATGCTCAAAAGATAGCCAAAATTAAAAAAATGCTTGGATCGATATCTATCATCAATAACATATACGAATGGTTTTGTTGTGCTATGTCTCTCTATGATTGTAGGTCTCTCTTTTTTAAAAGGTGGTTTTACCCTTTGTTAGAGGGTAGTTCACCGATAAATATGTTAACACTTGTTATTCTAACATGAGAATTAAGACATAGCTAGATTACATAATCCACTCATTTATTACAAAAGGGTTCAAAACAAGAGCATCATGTCACTTACAAGAATTGAACCTAGGTGAGAAGGGTAACAATCATTTTTCCTGACCACTCAAGTAATGTCCCAAGAACAAATTGTAGATCTCTCTATATTACTATTATGCTACAATATTCTTTTATTACATCCCATAATATTATTGCTAGTTAATAAATAAATTATGTTGCTAGCAAATAAATAAATTATGAATAAATAAGTAAAATTTAAAATATAAAAAACCAAAGTCATAAAATATATGAAAACTAAAGCCATGATTCGTAGCATAGCGTGACCAACACCATCTTTTTTTTCCACAGAAAAAAATCATAATTTTATATACAAAATGTACAAAATTACATTTTTCAGATGGTGCAATATCACATAGTAATAATTGTCCTTACTCTCAAAAATATTGTCAAAAATGATCAAAACATACATAAGATCAAAACTAATACTAGTTGATCTTCCGCTATCCATTACAATATGATATTCATATATCATCAAACATGTATCTGACATCAGATATTTGTATTCCAAAATATGGTCTCGTACAAAAACCATCACTGTCATATAGAAAGCAGAAACATTAAGTTTATACATCATATATAAAACAACCTTCAAGTCAAAACCATGTCCTTTACCATGTCAACAAAACAAACTTTATATCCAAAATAACAACTTTCAGAACTACCAACCCTCTCGTCCATTAAAAAAAACTGATATGTATCAATTCTTTTAGTCCCATGAAACTCAAATATATGCCAAAATCCATTCTGAACTTTTGCTTGAGTATTGGCTAATTCACCAGCTTTAAAATTTCTTTCTCGATAAATGTGCTTGAAATCTGCATACACAAACATATCAGTTAATCTGATGACTTCTTGAAGTCACTGAGAAAGCTGAAGATTATGAATTCTGAATTTGCCATCACACTAAAAACACTTAATGTATTTAACATTTTGATTATAAATACTCTATAAGTATCTCATATATAAAAGGGAGTTAAGTATCCCATATAAAAACAAAAAACAAAACAATTAAGTCCTAAGTAATCTAATATTTATTTCATATAATATATTTTACCATATATTAAATTCTATATTAGCATCGGCATGACCAGCAAGCACCTAAATGACGCGAGGAACAACCTATGCATTTTACATGATAGGATACGAAATTTGTAAATATGAAAGTGGAAGTATTAAAACAAGGAAAATAAGTCAAGAGCATCTAATCCGATATATATATTTCATAAAATTATTTTTATTATAATAAATAGGTTAACAAAAACTTCAACTAGAATACGTATCAACAAAAACGAATAAGAGGATGAGTAATTTAATAACTTAAATATGATAATAATAGTCCTAAGGGTTAACTCAATTGGTAAGATGTGCGCACATTCTCTCAGTTCGGGGAGAGGTCATGGATTTGAGTCTTGAGTCCTTTTGGGGTTAGACCTTCTGCCAGGATGGCCGGCGGTTTACCACCTTTACCATCCACTAATGTGGGGAAGTATTGCTGGTTTCCCGTGCATATTTCCATATGAAAAAAAACTTAAATATGATAATGACTCTCAATTTACTTAAATTTCAATTTTAACTAAATTAAAGTTGAAAGTTGAATGGAAAATTTGTGTTTAGAAGTGAAAGTTTCTTAACGTTCTGATCCTAAAGCATGTTTATTTTCATTATTAGGAGAATTAAAACCATTTATGAATTTGTCATATTTGAGTTTCGTAAGAAATTAATAATGTGAAAACTAATTAAATAATGATTAATCAATGGGTAAGGTCGGCATTGTACCTACTATAGAAAATTATTAAGAGGATGCTGCATTTTTAAGATGTTGCTTCATTGGCTTTCAAGCTTTTTTAAGTTTTAGACCGTCGTCTTGGTTAATATTATTATTATTAGTGGTTTGTTTCTTTATGGCTGTAGTGAAGGCTCTTTCAACTTTTATAGTCGTGTCTGCTTTTATTATGAGCTAGAAGTCATTGCATAGAATCTTGGATAGACACATATGTAGGTCAAATCACGGGGACTTTACTTAGTGAACCTCTCACATAGCGCATNACCCTACCCACCCCCACCTTAAACCCCTCATCACCCCCAATACCTGCAATATATTGGTTCAATTTTTGATAATTTTAAAACCCACAATATGAACTAACGTGATAGGATATTGTTCAACAAGTGAAGACCCCGTGGGTCAAATGCACTCTTGGAGATATGATCTAGATTACATCTTATGCATTTAATTTCTCCTTTAAACAATGTAAGACTCATCTCAGTGAATGCGTGAATATGCTTATCTCTCAATCGATTGTTTTATGCAATGAAGCTTGGAATAATTCAATTGTCACAACATCTTTTAAGGGAAACTAAATCATTAGCTTGATGAGCAATCTTAACCCTTAGTCTTTTAAAAAGACAAATTTTATAAAGCATTCCCTTTCTATGGAGGGAAACAATTTCCTTCTTAATCTTTTACACATATGCACATGAAATGGAAAAACAATGTTCAAAGTTGATTTTTCTCGATGTTTCGAACCCTAAATCAAGTCCACCGTTATGATAAGTAGAACAACTCACAAATTCCTCATATTTGGTTTCTGTAAGATACTAATACTTTGAAACCTAATCAAATAATGATTAATCAATAGGTAAGGTTGACTTTGTAGCGACCATTAAAAGAGGATGTTGGATTTGTAAAATGTTGTATAACTGGATTCCAAGCTTCTTTTAGTTTTAGGTCATTGTCTTAGTTAATATTATAATTGTCACATACTCCAAATTGCAAAAACATTTTATGTTTAAGAAGACATTATACTTTATTTTTATTGTAAAATTTGTAATTATTGACCAAGTGGGGTCAAGGATGAATGTATTTAATTATGATGAATACTTTATTAATAAATAAATAAAAAGACGAGACAACATCTTAAGTAGGCTATTAAATGAGTGTCTACTAGCCACTTGGTGGAATAGACTGGGGTGAGAACAGATTGACACTTGGAAGCATCCTCAAACCACTTCTAGCTGTTGCAGGAGGCAACCTCCCTATTTTTGTGGTCATGTTCCCCAAGAAAGTGGAATAAGAGCAGGTGGTTCATTAAGTGAAAAACTGACCCAAAAGACCTAGGCATGCTGATAAACTACCCATCGAATTTAGTAGGGGCGGTTCAATGTTTACTCGTAAAGTTTTTGAAGTGAAATTTGTGCACAAGATATTCGATGGAGGGGAAGGCGGAAGTGTTTGAGTGTGAAAATGCTGATTTACAGAACTAATGCACCTGTTTTGCTGAATTCTTATTGCAGAAGACAAAAGTATTACTGTTGAATACTCTGTGAGTTGCAGGGGTTTCATATCCCATTCTCTCACCCAATGCTTTCAACCAGGTGGACCAGTGGACAGGCTCGAGGGTCCTAAGACTAGCAGCTCAACTATCTTCATGAATTGTTGGGTGGAACGGGCTCCTTAGGCTGTTGTCTTCTCTACAAGTTCCAAGGTGCTAAATGTTATTTATTTTACTTTATGCAAGCAAAGAGAACTCGAGTGAATGAGATTAAGAGTTGATTTATTTAAATGATTGGATAAATTGTATCTAAAATTAGACTATGTAATCTCTTATGATTTAAAGGTAAATAATTTCTAGTTAAATGTATATCTTAATGAATGTTTTAGCGATTATAATATTTTTGGAGTATAAATAATCCTTTTCGTATTTTTCCACATATCCGAAGATATAGTACTCTAGTACAACAGGAAACTTAAAGTAAATGAGAATGTTTATTACCAAAGTTAGATAATTTGAATTTACTCAAATTAAAATAGTTCTACTGATAGTATTGTTGAGTTAGGGTATTACCCAACTATTATCTTTTATAAATCCTTTATATAATAAAATATATAGAAGTAATATTTAGTAAATCTAGGTTATATAAACATAAATAGGATGCTGTACAAAGTATTTAATTAATCAGTAAACAATCTTTAAAAGACAATTGTCATCCTTGTAAAACTAAAAATTCTATCTTACTTTGTATCTTATCATAATTTAACCGATATATTAAGAAATCTAAAGATCTAGACTTTTAAGCCTCTTCTTTTCGTGAAAAGGAAGCACTAGTTAGTAGTATTTACCTAGTTTTGAAAACATAAGTAAATATTTGCCTAATTGCTTAACTATTAGCAATAATAAACCCTAAATTACTAATATAAATTTAAAACAATTGTTAATACAAGAAAACAAAGTCAAAAGGAGGAATTGTTTGTCAAATTAATAATTTAAAACAAAACCCTAAATTATCCTTAATAAGCTTAGTTTATAAATAACTTTCCAAAACCACTTTACTCTCTGCCCATTTGGCTTGAAACCTTTTTTCTATCACATTTCTTTGACAAGAGTGTTGTCATCTTAACAGTAAAATTATTGTTTTAACCAGACTAAAAACTATTTACAAATAACATTTACAGAGTTTATAACACACACAGTCATATTAAGAATCTCACACTAAATCGTTTGCAAAAACTTAATAAATTATTTTAATAACAAATTTACTTATCATATAACAACTGCAAGCGAAACCCAAGACTATTCTGTAAGAGAGTTTCGTTTTTAAACAAGTTCTTTTCCATACATTTTACCCTCGTAAAAACCAAAACAAAATAATCCTTATATTATCATTTCATCTTCCAGTTTTGGAACTGTAAGTAAAAATTAAAAAACAACACCATCTCTTTACCCTCTTTCAAAAACATCGGTTGAGGGGTTTATCAATTTAAAAATCCTACGACTTTTAAAAATAGAAACCTAACTTAACCCATTGCAAACCTAACATAATATATCTACGTCCATATTGCCTTTACAAACAATAAAATAACCAAATGCAATCACAACCTTTAATTTCCCCATCTTCATAAGTATCACTTCTCACTCAATCTCACCATGGCAACTTGCAGAAGGAAACCTCAGGGTAAACCGATGCTTACTCGGTTAGTTTGTGAAGTTTTTTGTTAGCAGCTGAACCCGGTAGCAACCCTTTTCCTTTCGCTCCCTTCTTTAGCAGTGTCACGACATTTTCCACCTTCAGTAATCAAACACAATTTCGTTATTTTTCTTTTTAAACCCTTTTACTGTAAAAAGAAAATGGAGATTACAGAAAGAGATAAAGGAGGTTACCTGTAATTTTTGGCTCATAGTCGTAGTTTAGATTTGTTAAAAAGACCCACTCAAACTACACTTAAAACCTGGCAAATGAAACCTTGGATTTGGACCACCAACGAAGAAAAAACTTTTAGCTCGAGACCGCGCTGAAAAGAAGGGAGGTAAGAACTGAAACTGCCTTTGAAAGGCCAAGTAACCAAGGATAACGAAATCCAAAATGACAACCTGCGAAAACTATTTTCCCAGTAGCTACACTACGAAGGTCACTTTTTCAGCTCGACTATTGGAAGGTTTATACCACTTATAAAAGCTCCACACTTGCAACGGAGGCCCAAGAGACCGAGAGCCTGCCGTCTCTACCCACAAACCAACAAAAAAGGATGGGAGACAAACGAATTTTTAGGTCTTTGGTCGGATATATAGCTAGGGTTTCCACTTTAAAACTTTACCCAATGAGTTATTCACACGTGGAATCCACTTCCTCAACATTTGTTTGGGTTGCTCTATAGTTCCGAATGGGTTGATTTAAACCTGCAATTTTTAAAACTTTTGTTAATACGTTTCATAGTAAAAACTTGGTATTACAAGCTTAGCCCTTAATGGATTATATCTCGGTATGTTTTTAAAATGATATATATATATATATATATGGAATTATAGTTCTAAAATTATGCATTGATAGGATCCATGTATATATGGGAAACCTATAGTTATAGTTTAGGATTAAGCAATTTTTCATTTATATATTTTGCTTTGTTTATATTTAAATAAACATGTCATATTATAAAACTATGCAATAATTTTATCTACAAGCCTAGATTTAGATGTTTAGATGTAGATATCATTGATTGTTAAGCATGACAAGTTTAGTTTTTAGAACCATAGCAATCATACTATTTTTAAAGTAATAAAGTTATGAAAGGAATAGGTTTTGCAGTACCTTCACTAATCAAAAGCTTTAAATTAAATGAGTACCCTAGCATTTGTTATTATTGCTGTCGAAATATAAAATCTCAAGCCTGAAACTGGAAATAAATAGGTTACCTGTAAAAGACCTGTAAAAATAATCATCATTTCACTGCATTAGCTTCATTTAACTAAGTAAGCTTCGGGCATAACCAAAAGTTCCTTCAGTAAACAAGAAACAAACTTTAGCACCTTGTGGTCACTAGTAATTAAACAATTGCTCTTAATACTTTACTTCTCCAGATTCTTTTACTTTATAGATCGAAATTTCATGTCATTGCTTTGAATGTTGTTAGTAAAGAATGCAGTATATAAATTAATAATTGATTTTGTTATAGTATTTAGATTTAGATCTTTTAAGATTATAACTGTTAGCAGTTAAGTTGATCTCTAAAACGATGTTTTTAAACACTAATTGTCACAAAGAAAAATTTAAATTTTTTACGAAATTTTAAGAGTTTTACATATGGTATTAGAGCGAGGTTCAAACACTAGGCCTAAAGCGGCTCAACTCACGTAAACAAACAGTAAATAAAATTCATGTGTACTGATTTATTATTTTTGAAATGTTGTTTCTGAACTAGAACGGCAGGTATCGAAGGACTTGAAGAGTATGCAGATGAAAGGTCCCCATTAAACGAACAAAGTAATTCTAAAAAAGAACATGTTAAGGAAGAAATAACTAAAAATTCCTCTGAACTATTACAAATTGTTAAAGAATTAAAAACTGAAATGGAAATAGTTAAAAAAGAGAACAAAAGAATTTTAAGAGCCCAAGAGGAGCTGAACCAGATACTAATGGAAAAATTTCAGAGTGAAGGGAAGGATAAACAGATAGGATTTGAAAATACGTCCTACCAACATAAAAGTCTAAAGTACAAACATTCTAAAATTGAAAGTAGTCCATCCTTTGAAAATTTATGGTAACTCACATAGGAAAAATCGCCAGTATTCTAGCGATAGCAATGAGGATAATTACCATTCTAGAAAAAGGAAATATAATCCCTATGAGGAAATTTACGGAGAATTTAAGAAGATAAAACCACCAACTTTCAACAGAGAAAAAAATAAAGGGGAGGAAGTTGAAGCATGGCTGTCCAGAATGAAGAAGTATTTCCAATCTATAATTACTCCAATGAGTTAAAAGCTAGAATGGCCATATACAACTTAACTAAAAAGGAAGATATCTGGTGGCAGGATTTAAAATGGGTAAAATGTATAAAGGAAAAGAATATTAACTGGAGTACCTTTAAAAAATATTTTAAAAAGAAGTTCTTGTCGGAGCAATATTATGAAGAGCGAGCTAAAGAGTTATGTGAACTGAATTTGGGAACTATGAACATGAAGGAGTTAATTTTTTTTTTAAAGTTTACTACGTTACGTACCTTACATTGTTGATGAGAAGCCCAAGGTGCAACGTTTTCTGAGTTGTCTACCTTTTCACATTAAAGAAAGAATTGAATATGATAATACTAAAAGCCTTGAAGAGGCTATGTGAAAGGCAAATTTCTGCTATGAGTAGAACCGAAAAAGGGAAAACATGCCAAACTGGAAGGCCAAGAGGTCTAATAATTTTAAACATAAAAAGAAGGGTTTCACACCTAATCAAAATTTTGGGAATAATAATGCACGTAATTTTCCTACTAAGAGTTTTCAAGGAAATAAAGGTAACTCACAGCCAAACCCTAATGGCCCTAGAAATAAAGACCCTGCTAATAATCATAACAACTACGTTAAGAATAATGAACGCAAAGAACTGATAAAATGTTGGAATTGTAATGGACCTCACTACACATCAGTCTGCCCTAACAGAAAGAAGACCTTCAGCAGCATTCATATAGTGCAGGAAGAATTGACGGTTGGTGACTTAGCAAGAGGAATGCCCAAGATTAATGCAGTGCTGGAAAACAGGCAGGCTGATTATCAAACTTCCATGGTGGAAGTAGAAGGTAAGCTGAATCAAAAAACCATTTCTATTTTAATTGATCCAGGGGCTAGCCTGAGTTATGTTTCTCCCAATTTAGTAGAAAAATGCAATTTACAAGTAGAGAAGTTTACAAAGTCATGGCTGGTTCAACTAGCTACAGGAGCAAAAATAAAAGTAATGAATTTTGTGAAAGACTGTACTTTAATTATGAACCAGTTTGAAACTTTAGTAAAGTTAAATGTACTTCCGTTAGGCTCTTATGATGTGTTAATTGGTATGGACTAATTAGAACAACATAGAGTAGTTTTGAACTGTTTCAATAAAACTTTTACATGTGTAAATGATGAAGGAGAAACAATAACAATAACAAGAATTCCTAGGAAAACAACAATCAGACAAATCTCTTCCTTGCAACTAAAGAGAGTTGGTCGAAAAAGATGTAAAGCTTTTGCTGTAACAGTAACCGATGAAGAATAGATTAATAATGAAGATAAACTAAAACTGGAAGATATTCCAATCCTGAGGGGGTATTCGGATGTATTTCTGGAGGAAATTTCGGGACTGCCACCAAAAAGGGAACTGGATTTCACTATTGAGTTGGTACCTACTACTGTGCCCAACTCAAAAGCTCCTTACTGGATGAATATTTTGGAACTTAACGAATTAAAGGAACTTATTGATAAAAAGTATATAAGACCAAGCGTGTCTCCTTAGGGAGCACTTGCCATTTTCATTAAAAAAAAGGATGGTACTCTACACTTATGCATTGATTACCATCAGCTTAATAAAATGACCTTTAAGAATAGATGCCTGTTGCCCCGCATAGATGATCTGTTTGATCATCTGCGCGGAGCAACAATATTTTCAAAGATTGATTTACGATTTGGTTATCATCAAGTCCGGATCAAAGATGAAGACATTTTTAAAACAACTTTTGGGACCAGATATGGTCACTATGAGTTTGTTTTCATGCCATTTGGGCCCACTAATGCCCTGACTGTCTTCATGTGTTTAATGAATAATGTATTACATAAATATCTCGATAAATTTGTAGTTGTTTTCATTGATGATATTTTAATTTATTCTAAGTCTAAAGAAGAACATGAGGAACATTTAAAAATCGTCTTACAATTGTTAAGAGAACATTAGCTTTATGTTAAGTTCAGTAAGTGCGACTTCTTTAAAGATAAAATACAATACTTGGGTCATGTAATAACTAAAGAGGGGATCTTGGTTATCCGAAAAAGATAAAAGCAATTGAAAAATGGTCGGTCCCAAAGGATGTGACTGATGTGCGGTCATTCATGGGGATCACCGGTTACTATCAAAGATTCTATTAGCTCTCCAGGAAACTCTTCTAGGTTGCAGCTCGAAGATGACGGTTAACTTTAGTATTTTCTTAATGATGGGTAATATGGATCAAGTTGGATGACTTAATCAAAACTCACTCATTCAAAACATGCATAAACACACTCAAATAAATAAGGCTTTTAACCACTGCTGTTCAGAGAGTTGATAAAAGGTGGATGTATGCAGAATTCTTATCATACTAGCAGATTCATGAGCAAAGCATAATAAGTAAATGATACTTGCTATTCAATTCATCAATACAAAGATAAGATGACAATTATCTGGCATTAGACAAATAGAACAAACATGAATAAAAATATCCAAGTGCAAGTACAGAAAGGTAGAAAATGAGATCTAAACATAAATGGAAAAAGAAGCTTATATTACTGGCATGAAATGGGAAGTCTGAGAGTACAAGAGTGAAAAAATATCCAAAGTCAAACCCCTTCTTCTACAGTAGTCACAGGATTTATAGCCTTTACCAAATTTATTCTAGATCCTGAAAAACTGGATCGAATTTACTAAAAATAGACAGTCATAAATATTTGCTAGAAAATAGGAAAACATCTCATCTTGATTGTAAATCTCCCTAACTCCAAAAATATTCCTGATCTTCAAACTCTTTAACAAATGTAGTAGAAATTGAAGTTGAATTTGCACTTGCCATTTGGTAGACAAGTCACCCTTTATCAAAGTAGGTAGGATATGTGACCTAATTCACCTCGATGGAACCTTCAAAACTGAAACAGAGCCTACATACTAATGCCCTTAATTATTTTCTAGTATTATAAATCATTCACGAGGTGTTTGGAACAGCAAAAGTCGGTTTTGTGAAAAAATATGCTTTTCTGCACTGTTTTGCACTTTCGGTGGCTAGGGAAGCAAACCTCTAGGCTTGTAAGTTGCCGAAAGCTTTGTTTTCGGTGGCTAATGAACAACTGCAGTGTTCGCCTAAGCCACCGAAAAGTCTGTTTTTAAAATTTAATCAAAATTGCCATCACACTTTACCCCAATGCTTTAAAGCTTTAGTGCTGACCCTTTGGTGTCTCTGCAACTTGTATAGGGTTTGGGATGGTAGCAACATCACAGGCTGCCTCTGGATCACAAAGACTCATTGCTACCTATGCTAGGGTTTCTAGCTTCTGGTGTGCTTGAGACTGAGGGCCTGAATTCCTTATCTGTAACTTTGACATCCTGATTTTCCTATAGAGCCTAGTGTTTTCTTTCATTAAACTGAGATTACTTTCCTCCAGCTTGGTACACTTCCTTTTTATTTCCTGAAGAGAGTCACACAATTCAATATTCCTTTTGGTTAATCTTCCATTGGTTCTTTTGATTTCTCTCTCTAGAACTTCTAGTTCATACACCTACCTTAGCAGCTAGTTGATCTTCTAGGATCTAGGTTTGCTAGATGAAGCCTCTGCCACTAGTTCATCTTGATCCTCCTTTGGTGTAGGTGAGGGAATATCGTCATGCCCTACTGCAACCTGATTTTCTAGGTTAGTTCCCCGTTCTTCTTCATCCTCAGAATCAGTGTAAGGCAGGTTGAGGACATTTTTGTCTTGTGCTGAAGCCTCATCTTTCTCTGTCTTCTCACTGAAATCTAGGTTCCTTTTGGCCTTCTTAGTATTAGGAGCTGGAGAGGCTTGATCAACTGCAATTGGAGAGATGGCCCTCCTCTTCCTCTTACCACTTCTAGGAGTGGAGGACTTCTTTGAAGAAGACTTCCTTTTGTCCTCTGGCTGCAACTCTGTCTCAAATTCGTTCCAAAACAGGAAGTATGTCTAGGCAACGTTCCTTCTTTGTAGTAGTTCAAGAATAATTATCTTGATCAAGCCATGATGGGATAACCTGCCTGCAATCTTGGTTGGCTTGGCTCTAACTTGATGAGCCATTTTAGTCAGGCTCTTGTAGAGGTAAAAAGGCAGGTTCAAAGGGCTCCTGCCAGTGAAATGATTCATTAATTTGAAATGGTATATCATTACCCTATTGTACCTACCCTCACAAGTTATGTAGACCAAAATTACCTTTAATAGGTGTTGCCAATTTTCCTCAATCCAGGATGTAGGTATGCTCTTCTTCCATACAATGTTTTTGTGCTCAGGTTTCAGGTAAGACCTGAATTCTACATTCTTTGTGACAATGGTCTTAAACTATCTTTCTCCAGTCCTTGGGAGCTCTGTCACTTAAGCTATAAGAGCTTCATCAACCTGGAATTCTTCTTTGCCAATCATTTCTTTTGAGCCATCGAAGGTGAGAGCAAAGGCTTCTGCTACTTGCTGATGAGATCCCATGATCTTTTCGCAAAACCTATAGCAGCCTGAATCCTGGAACAACTGACATACCTCTGGGTGTGATTCAAGGTATCCAATATCACCCAGTTCTTTTCTTAGGGCATGTCTTCCTCTCTTAATTTCCTGGACTGTTCTTCTACACCTACAAAATTGAAAATTGAAACTTTTGGAGAAGACTATTACAGTGCGGGATTCATGGAATCTTGGCTCAATGAGGGCACATGAAAGGAAATAGAAATGAATTAAGGAGGGGGGGGGGGGTCTTGATTTTGAGGGATTTAACTGGAAATTGCGATTCGAACAAGGTGATGGCGTAGTTTGATGAGACCCACAAACTAGCGAGTGCAGGGAATGTAATCATTCAAACTAGAAACACAACGCTTGTGGTAATTCAATCACAGACATGGGACATGTGTAGGGAAGAGAGGGTTTGGGCTTAGATAGGTCACCTCAATTTCATAACAACCCCTCTTACCAACTCATGGTTGACTATAGATCCTGTCTTTTCGGTGGTTAATGGCTTAATGGTGGCGCTTTTCATGCTGACGGTTGCTGAGTGTGATGGATGTGCTAACCATTTTAACTTCCTTGCGATTTCGGTGGCTAACGAATTTTATTTCCAAGCTGCCGAAAGATGGGATTTTTAGTGGCTAATGAACAGTTGAGATGTTCTCCTAAGCTGCCAAAAGTTGAGCTTCGATTTTTTTATTAGAAAAACAGAGTCCAAGGATTTTCAGACTTTATTAAACACTCAAAGCTCTCACAATGAGCCTCAAATTATTCAAAAATGTTTTTGACTTCCTATCACTACACAAAATAATTTTTCCAAGTCTAATCTATTGAGTACTAATTTATTTAGGAGATAACAAATTCATTGAGGGATTCTCAATAATCAAAAATCCCATAACTTCTTTACAGAAGAAAGGAAATAAATTTGAGTGGAATAAAAAATGTGAAGAAAGTTTTAAGAAATTAAAAACATTATTAACTACTGCACTAATTTTAAGAATTGCTGATCCTAACAAGGACTTTATTGTATGCATTGATGCATGCAACGATGGTCTTGGTGGGGTCTTAACTCAAGAAGAACACATAATTGCGTACGATTCTAGGAAACTTAAAATTTACGAGAAAAACTACGCTACTTACGATTTAGAGTTGGCTGTCGTGATACACGCTTTAAATATGTGGCGCCATCACTTGATCGGAAGAAAATTTATGTTAATGATGGATAATAAGGGTTTAAAGTATCTGTTGGATCAACCAAATTTAAACACAAGGAAAGCTAGGTGGCTAGCTTTCCTTAGCAAGTATGATTTCGAGATCCAACATATTAAGGGAAAGGAAAATAAAGTCGCCGATGCTTTAAGTAGAAATGCAAGATTGAATTAAGTGGAATCAATTAGTACTTATAAAACAGATTTGGAAGATCAGCTGGAGGAAGGAGTAAAATTGGATGAAAATTATCAGAATTTACGAGCTAAAGTGGCAGAAAATTTAACTGAAAGTTTAAGTATAGGGTATAGTCTAACTGATAAAGGATTAATACTTAAAAAAATAGGCTGTATATACCTAATGTAGCTAAAATTAAGCTGCTAATTTTAAATGAATTACATAAGACTCCCTACTCGGGACATCCTGGCTATCAAAAGACCATAACCATGTTGTAGAAAGATTATTTTTGGCCAAATATGAAGAATGAGTTGGTAGAGTATATTTCCAGGTGTTTTGAATGTCAACAGGTTAAGATTGAACACCAACATCTAGCTGGATTATTACAGCCATTACCAATCCCTAGCTGGAAATGGGAAATAATTAGTCTGTATTTTATTACAGGTTTACCTAGAAATCAGAATCATAATGATTCGATAATGGTAGTCGTCGATAATCTTAGTAAAGCAGCTCATTTTATACCAGTAAAGACCACCCACAAGGCTGCTAATATTGCTAGAATATTTATGAAACAAATATTTCGTTTACTTGAGATACCGAAAGTTATAATTTTTGACAGAGACCCTAAGTTTACGGGAAATTTATGGAAATCTCTATTTAAAGGTTTGAATACTACTTTAAATTCCAGTACATCTTTTCATCCCTAGATGGATGGACAGATTGAAAGGGTAAATCAAGTCTTGGAAGATATGCTAAGGATGTATGTTAGAGAACAACCAGGTAAATGGGAGGACTACTTACACTTGGTTGAGTTTGCTTATAATAGCCACTACCAAGCTTCATCAAAATACATCCCATTTGAAATTCTGTATGGCAGGAAGTGCAATACTCCCATCTCATGGAGTAACCCAGTTGACAAGTTAGTACTAGGACCTGAGCTATTGAAGGAGATGGAATTAATTGTGAAGCATGTGCAAGACAATTTAAAGGTTGCACAAGACAGACAGAAGAGTCAAACAAATCTTAAACGAACTCAGAAAGAGTTCCAGGTGGGTGAACATGTTTTCATAAAGGTAAGACCTAAAAAGAGTTCTTTAAATTTAGGAAGTTGTGCTAAGTTGGCACCCAATTATTGTGGGCCTTTCGAAATATTGTCTAGAATTGGACAAGTGGCATACCAACTCGCCTTACCACCAAATCTAAAAGTTCATAATGTTTTTCATCTCTCTGTTTTAAAAAGATATGTACATGATGCTACTCATGTTATAAATTGGAATGATGTGCAGGTGGAACCCGAAGGAGATTTTCTGGTCGAACCAGATTGTATCCTCGAAAAGAGGGAGATCTTGCTTCGGAATCGCACCATTGGATAGGTGAAGTTGCGATGGAAGCACCTTAGTCCAGAGGAAGCAACCTAGGAATTGGAGAGTCAGATGCGGGCAACATATCCAATTCTATTCTAGGGAATATCTGAGGATGATGAATAATATAACATTGAGGACGATGTTATATTTAAGGGGGTGTGTATGTCACATACCGCAAATTGCAAAAACATTTTATGTTTAAGAAGACATTATACTTTAATTTTATTGTAAAGTTTGTAATTATTAACCAAGTGGGGTCAAGGATGATTGAATTTAATTATGCTGAATATTTTATTAATTAATAAATAAAAATATGAGACAACAGCTTAAGGAGGCTGTTAAATGAGTGTCTACTGGCCACTTGGTGGAATAGAATGGGGTGAGAGCAGATTGACACTTGGCAACATCCTCAAACCACTTCTACTTGTTGCAGGAGGCAACTTCCCTATTTTTGTGGTCATGTTCCCCAAGAAAGTGGAACAACAACAGGTGGCTCATTAAGTGAAAATATGACTCAAAATACCTAGGCATGTTGATAAAATACCCATCGAATTCAGCAGGGGCGGTTCAAGGTTTACTTGTGAAGTTTCTGAAGTGAAATTTGTGCACAAGATATTCGATGGAGGAGAAAGGCGAAAGTGTTTGAGTGTGAAAATGTTGATTTATTGAACTAGTGCACCTGTTTTGTTGAGTTCTTACTGCAGAAGATAAAAGTGTTACTGTTGATTACTCTGTGGAGTTGCAGGGGTTTCATAGCCCATTCTATCACCCAATGATTTCAACCAGGTGGACCAATGGATAGGCTCGGGGGTCCTAAGACTAGCAACTAAGCTATCTTTAGGAATTGTTTGATGGAATGGGCCCCTTAGGCTGTTGTCTTTTCTACAAGTTCTCAGGTGTTAAATGTTATTTATTTTACTTTATGCAAGCAAAGAGAACTGGAATGAATGAGATTAAGAGTTGATTTATTTAAATGATTGGATAAATTGTATCTAACATTAGACTATGTAATCTCTTATGATTTAAAGGTAAATAATTTCTGGTTAAATGTATATCTGAATGAATGATTTAGGGATTAGAATATTTTTGGAGTATAAATAATTCTTGCCGTATTTTTGCACATATCCAAAGATATAGTACTCTAGTACAACACGAAACTTAAAGTAATTGAGAATGTTTATTACCAAAGTTAGATAATTTGAAATTACTCAAAATAAAATAGTTCCACTGTTAGTGTTGTTGAGTTAGGGTATTACCCAACTATTATCTTTTATAAATCCTTTATATAATAAAATATACAAAATTATTACAAAAGTAATATTTAGTAAATCTAGGTTACATAAACATAAACAGGATGTTGTACAAAGTATTTAATTAATCAATAAACAATCTTTAAAAGACAATTGTCATCCTTGTAAAACTAAAAATTCTAGATTACTTTGTCTCTTATCATAATTTAACCGATATATTAAGAAATCTAAAGATCTAGACTTTTAAGCCTCTTCTTTTCATGAAAAGGAAGCATTAGTTAGTAGTATTTACCTAGTTTTGCTTAACTATTAGCAATTATAAACCCTAAATTACTAATATAAATTTAAAAACAATTGTTTATACAACAAAACAAAGTCAAAAGGAGGAACTGTTTGTCAAATTAATAATTTAAAACAAAATCCTAAATTATCCTTAACAAGCTTAGTTTATAAATAACTTTCCAAAACCACTTTACTCTCTACCCATTTGGCTTGAAACCTTTTTCTGTCGTATTTCTTTGACAACAGTGTTGTCATCTTAACAGTAAAATTATTGTTTTAACCAGACTAAAAACTTCTTACAAATAACATTTACAGAGTTTATAACACACACAGTCATATTAAGAATTTCAGACTAAATCGTTTGCAAACACTTAATAAATTATTTTAATAACAAATTTAATTATCATATAACAACTGCAAGCAAAACCTAGGAATATTCTCTGTAAGAGAGCTTAGTTTTTAAACAAGTTCTTTTGCATACATTTTACCCTTGTAAAAACCAAAACAAAATATTCCTTATATTATCATTTCATCTTCCAGTTTTGGAACTATAAGTAAAAATTAAAAAATAACACCATCTCTTTACCCTCTTTTAAAAAGATCGGTTGAGGGGTTTATCAATTGAAAAATCCTACGACTTTTAAAAATAGAAACCTAACTTAACCCATTACAAACCTAACATAATATATCTACGGCCATATGACCTTTACAAACAATAAAATAACCAAATGCAGTCACAGCCTTTAGTTTCCCCATATTCACCAGTATCACTTCTCACTCAATCTCGCCATGGCAACTTACAGAAGGAAACCTTAGGGTAAATTGAGGCTTAACCGGTTAGTTTGTGAAGTTTTTTGTTAGCAGCTGAACCCGGTAGCAACCCTTTTCCTTTCGCTCCCTTCTTTAGCAGTGTCACGACGTTTTCCACCTGCAGTAATCAAACACAATTTCGTTAGTTTTCTTTTTAAACCCTTTTACTGTAAAAAGAAAATGGAGATTACAGAAAGACATAAAGGAGGTTACCTGTAATTTTTGGCTCATAGCCACAATTTAGATTTGTTAAAATATCCCACTCAAATTACACTTAAAACCTGGCAAATGAAACCCTGGATTCAGACCACCAACAAAGATAAAACTTTCCGCCTGAGACTGCAGCGAAAATAAGGGAGGTAAGAACTAAAACCGCCTTTGAAAGGCCAAGTAACCACGGATAAAGGAATCCAAAATGAAAACCTGCAGAAACTATTTTCCCAGTAGCTACACTACGAAGGTCACTTTTTTAGCTCGAATGTTGGAAGGTTTATACCACTTATAAAAGCTCCACACTTGCAACGGAGGCCCAAGAGACCGAGAGCCTGCCGGCTCTACCCACAAACGAGCGAAAAAGGATGGGAGACAAGCGAATTTTTAGGTCTTTGGTTGGATATATAGCTAGGGTTTCCACTTTAAAACTTTAACCAATGATCTATTCACGCGTGGAATCCACTTCCTCAACATTTGTTTGGGTTGCTCTATAGTTCCAAATGGGTTGATTTAAACCTGCAATTTTTAAAACTTTTGTTAATACGTTTCATAGTAAAAACTTGGTATTACAAGATTAGCCCTTAATGGATTATATCTCAGTATGTTTTTAAAATGATATATATATGGAATTATATTTCTAAAAATATGCATCGATAGGATCCATGTATATATGGGAAACCTATAGTTATAGCTTAGGATTAAGTTGTTTTTCTTTTATATATTTTGCTTTGTTTTTGTTTAAATAAACATGCCATATTATAAAACTATGCAATAATTTTATCTACAAGCTTAGATTTAGATGTTTAGATGTAGATATCATTGATTGTTAAGCATGACAAGTTTAGTTTTCAGAACCATAACAATCATACTATTTTGATAGCAATAAAGTTATGAAAGGAATAGGTTTTGCAGTACCTTCACTAATCAAAAGATTTATTTTAAATGAGAACCCTAGCATTTGTTATTATTGCTGTCGAAATATAAAATCTCGAGCCTAAAACTGGAAATAAATAGATTACCTGTAAAAGACCTGTAAAAATAATCATCATTTCACTGCATTAGCTTCATTGAGCTAGTAAGCCTCGGGCATAACCAAAAGTTCCTTTTGTAAACAAGAAACAAACTTTAGCACCTTGCACTCACTAGTAATTAAACAATTGCTCTCAATACTTTACTTCTCCAGATTCTTTTACTTTATAGATCGAACTTTCATGTCATTGCTTTTGAATGTTGTTAGCAAAGAATGCATTATATAAATTAATAAATGATTTTGTTATAGTATATAGATTTAGATATTTTAAGGTGATAACTGTTAGCAGTTAAGTTGATCTCTTAAACGATGTTTTTAAACATTAATTGTCGCAAAGAAAAATTTAATATTTTTACGAAATTTTGGGAGTTTTACAATAATCATTAGCGGCTTGTTTCTTTGTGACTATGGTGAAGGTTCTTTTAACTTTTATAGGTTTGTCTACTTCTATTGTGAGCCATAAGTAAAAAACATAGAATATTGGATAGACACATATGCAGGTCAAACTCACTCTCCATATCAAACACATTCTTGGAGAGACGATCCAAAGCAGATCTTATGCATTTAATTTCTCCTTTAATTAATGTAAGACACAATTTTGTAGATGCATGCATATGTCTATCCCTCAATCGATATTCTAAGCAGCGAATCTTGGAATAATTATGTCGTTGGGACATATTTTAAGAAAAGCTAAATCAATAGATCAATGAGCAATCTTGACCCTTAGTCTTTCAAAGAACCAAATTTTATGAAGCATTTCCCTTCCATGGAGGGTAGCAATTATTCATGTTTTACATAGATGCATATGAAATGGAAAATATGTGTTTAGAGGTGATTTTTTCTCAATGTTTCAAACTCTAAAACAAGTCCATCTCCAGGAGAACTAGAACAACTCACAAATTCCAATATTTTAAACTTGTAAGATATTAATACTTTGAAAACTATTCAAATAATGATTAATCAACGAGTAAGGTCAGCTTTGTACCCACCATAAAAAACATTAAGAGGATGTTGAGTTTTTTAGATGCTGTATAACTAGCTTTTAAGATTTTTTTAGTTTTAGACCATCAGCTTGAATAATCATATTATCATTAGCTACACATTTCTTTGTTGTTTCGGTAAAATCTCTTTCAACATTTATAGTTGTTGAAAGAAATGTAACTTTAGAAGATATTCTATTGTAATTTTATTGTATTCCTCCTTCTTAGATGTTATTCCTTTGTTTGAAAATTTCCTTGATTTAATTGGTCATGTAAAAGTCATGAGGTAAAACCTCGATTGTAAGTCGGGGAAATAGCACCCATAAAAGTATTATTAAAATATAATTTTGAGTCTCCCAAGGCAAGTCGGCCCTGATTGGGAGGAAAAGTTGGTGTGGTTGGGTTATGATCAGTATAAATTGGGGAGGCACCTCCCTCATTTGGACACACTCACAAATCAAGCAATTTCGCTACAGAGAGAAGGAGTAGTCGATCTGGGAGATAAGAAGTAATCAAGTATTATTCTTGGGGTCTTACAAGTCTTATTCTTAGGGTCTTACACTGTACTTGGTTGAAGTCTATATTGAGGAAGTTTTGATGGGTTTTCTCCCCATTTGGTATGGTTATGATGGTAATGTTTTTTTTTTCAATATATTGTATAACCATCAAAATTCTAACATGGAATCATAGCCACCCTAAAAGAAGTCTTTGTGTATTTGAAACACTACTACAACTCGAGCTACTGAAGAAGTTTGCGGGGTTTCTCCTTCATGGTTTCCCCGAGGAAAATCTTTGTGTCTTGTGTATCTTGTTGTGCTTGTTATTCTTTCAGATAAAGATCCTAATCAAATTGAATTAAAGTAGAAACTCTAACAATTCTTTCAAAGAGATGAATTTTATGAAGCATTTCCCTTCCATGGAGGGAAATCCTTTCCTTATTCATACTTTTAGAGGTGAATATTTCTGGACGATTTGGACCTTAAAGAAGGCTCATCTTCAACAAAAATAAAACAACTCACGAATTCCTCATATTTCATTTTGTAACATATTAATAGTATGAAAACTAATCAAATAATTATTAATTAGTGGGTAAGGTCAGTTTTGCACCGACCATATAAAATCATTTAGAGGATGTTGCATTTTTAAGATGTATATTTGGCTTCCAAGCTTCTTTTAGTTTTATAGCTTCATCTTGGTTAATATTATTATTGTTAATGACCTTTTTCATTGTGGCTTTAGTGAAGGATCTTTCAGCCTTTATAGTTGTGCCTGCTTCTATTGTGAGTTAAAAGTCAATACACAGAATCTTGGATAGACACATATGTAGGTCAAACACACTCTTGGTGATATTATCCAAATCTCTTATTGTGCATTTAATTTCTCCTTTAACTAATGTAAGGATCAACTTACTAAATGTGTGAATATGCCTATCTCTCAATTGATTGTCTAATGTAGCAAAGCTTGGAATAATTATGTTATCACAATATCTTTCAAGGAAATCCAAACAAATAGATCAATGAGCAATCTTGACCCTTAGCCTTTCAAAGAGTTGAATTTTATGAAGCATTTCCCTTCTATGAAGGGAAGTGATTTCCTTATTCATGTTTTACATTGTTGCACATTAAATGGGAAATATGTGTTTAGATGTGATTTTTTCTCGACTTTTCAGTCCCTAAAGCAAGTCCATCTTTAGGAGAACAAGAACAACTCGTGATTTCCTCATATTTGATTTTTGTAAGATATTAATACTTTGAAAACTTATAATATAGTGATTAATCAATGGGTAAGGTCGGATTTGTACCCATCATCGAAAATAATTAAGAGGATGTTGCATTATCAAGATGTAGTATAAATAGATTCCAAGCTTCTTTTAGTTTTAGGCCATCATCTCAGTTAATGTAATTATCATTAGCAACATATTTATTCGTGGCCGTGGTGAAGGATCTTTCATCTTTTATAGCCATGCATGTTTGTGTTGTGAGAAAAAATTCAATACATGTGATCTTGGATAAACACATATTGATGTCAAATGCACTTTTTGGAGAGATGATCTAGAGCACATATTTTGTGTTTAATTTCTCCTTTAATTAATGAAGACTGAACTAAGTGAATGATTGGATATGCCTATATTTCAATCAATGGTCTAATGCAACGAAGCTTGGAATATTTCTGTTGTCAGGATATATTTTAAGGAAATCCAAATCAACAGATCGATGAGTGATCTTGACCGTTAGTCTTTCAAATAGCCAAATTTTATGAAGCATTTCCATTCCACGGAGGGGAACTATTTCCTTATTCATGTTTTATACAAATGCACATGAAGTTGAAAATTTGTGTTTAGAGGTGAATTTTTCTTGACATTTCGGACCCTAAAACAGGTATATCTTCAGGAGAATTGGAACAACTCATGAATTCCTCATATTTGATTTTTGTAAGATATTAATACTCTGGAAACTAATCATATAATGATTAATAAATGGGTAAGGTCGACATTGTACCCACCATAAAAAATCGTTCAGAGGATGCTGCATTTTTAAGCTGTTGTATGGCTTCCAAGCTTCTTTTAGTTTTAGAGCATTGTCTCGGTGAATATTACTATCATTAGTGGTTTTTTTATGTGTGGATGTGGTGAAGGCTCTTTCAAATTTTGTAGTCATGCCTGCTTTTATTGTGAACTGAAAGTCATTGCATAGAATCTTGGATAGACGCATATGTAGGTCAAACACACTCTTTGAGAGATGATTTAGATCACTTCTTGTGCATTTAATTTCGCCTTCAAATAATGTAAAACTAAGCTCGTAATTATTTGAATATGCTTATCTCTCATTCGATGGTTTGACACAATGAAGCTTGGAATAATTCTATTGCCACGACATCTTTTAAGGAAATCCAAATCAACAACTTGATGATAAATCTTGACCCTTAGTCTTTAAAAGAGATGACTTTTATGAAGAATTTTCCTTCCATGGAGGGAAATGATTTCCTTACTTATGATTGTCACATATGCACATGAAATGGAAAATATGTGTTTAGAGGTTTTTTTTCTCGGCCTTTCGAACCTTAAAGCATGTCCATATTCAGAAGAACTATAATAACACATGAATTCCTCATATTTTATTTTTGGAAGATATTAATACTCTAAAAACTAATCAAATAATTATTAATCCATAGGTAAGGTAAGATTTGTACCCACCATCAAAAATCATTAAGAGGATGGTGCATTTCTAAGATGTTGTATAACTAGATTGGAATCTTCTTTTAGTTTTAACCCATCGTCTTTGTTGATATTTTTATCAGTAACCCTTTTTTATTTGTGGCTATGGTGAAGGCCCTTTCAAATTTTATAGCCCCGTCTGCTTTTTTTGTGCACCAAAATTTAAAACAAAATCTTGGAGAGACACATATTTAGGTCAAACACACTCTTGGAGAGATTAACCGGAGTACGTCTTGTGTGAATTCATGTTTTAACTAATGTAAGGATTAATTTAGTAAATGATATAATATGACTATATCTTGATTGATGGTATAATGCAACAAATCTTGGAAGAATTATGTTGTCATTACATCTTTTAAGGTAATCCAAATAAACATATCAATGAGCAATATTGATTCTTAGTCTTTCTCATAGCCGAATTTTATGAAGCATTTTACTTCCATGGAGGGTAATGATTTCTTTATTCATGTTTTACACAGATGCACATGAAGTGGAAAATCTATATTTAGAGGTGAATTTTTCTTGGCATTTTGGAACCTAATGTAAGTCCATCTTCAGGAGAACTAGAGAAACTCACAAATTCCTCATATTTGATTTTTGTAAGATATTAATACTACAAAAAATAATTAAATATTGATTAATGATTGGGTAAGGTAAGTTTTTTACCCCCAATGAAAATCATTAAGAGGATGTCGCTTTTTTAAGATGTTGTATAACTGGATTTCAACCTTCTTTTACTTTTAGACCATTGTCTCACTTAATCTTATTATCATTAGCGGTTTGTTTCTTTGTGGTTGTGTTGAAGGCTCTTTAAGCTTTTATAGTGGTGCCTACTTCTATATATAAGCTATAAGTCAACACATAGACTCTTGGATAGACACATATGTAGGTAAAAAACTCATGAAAAAGATGACCCAGAGCTCAATAAATGCTTGAATATGTCTATCTCTCAATTGATGGTCTAATGCAATGAAGCTTGGAATAATTATATTGTCATTACATCTTTTAAGGAAAACCAAATCAACGGATCGATAAGTGATTTTGACCCTTAGTCTTTTAAATAACTGAATTTTATGAAGCATTTCCCTTCCATGGAGGGTAGTGTTTTCCTTATTCATGTTTTACACATATGCACATGAAATGGAAAATCTATGTTTAAAGGTGATATTTTATCAACGTTTCAGACCCTAAAGTGGGTCCATCTTCATGAGAGCTAGAACAACTCATGAATTCCTCATATTCAATTTTTGTAAGATATTAATACTCTAAAATTGAATCAAATAATGATTAATCAATGGGTAAGGTAAAATTGCTACTCACCATAGAAAATCATTAAGAGGATGCTCCATTTTTAAGATGTTGTATAACTGACTTCCAAGCTTCTTTTGTTTTTAGATCATCGTCTTGGTTAATATTATTATCATCACCGGATTTTTTCTTTATGGTTGTGTTGAAGGTTCTTTCATATTTTATAGTTGTTCCTGCTTCTATTGTGAGCTAGAAGTCAATACGTAGAATATTGGATAGACACATATGTGTATCAAACACACTCTTGGAGAGATCATCTAGAGCACATATATTGTGTTTAATTTCTCCTTTAATTAATGTAAGATTTAACTCATTATACGCGTGAATATGCCTATCTCTCAATTGATGGTTTAATGCAGTGAAGCTTGGAATAATTTCATTGTCATGACATATTTTAAGGAAATCCAAGTCAATAGATCAATGAGCGATCTTGAACCTTAGTCTTTCAAAGAGATAAATTTTATGAAACATTTCCCTTCCATGGAGGGCAGTGATTTCCTTATCCATGTTCTACATAGATGCATAGGAAATGGAAAAATTATTTTTAGAGGTGAATTTTTCTTGACGTTTTCGACCATATATCAAGTCCATGTTCAGGAGAACTAGAACAATGCATGAATTACTCATATTTGTTTTTTGTAAGATATTAATACTCTAAAAACACATGAAATAATGATTGATCAATGGGTAAGGACGAATTTGTACCCATAAACAAAAATCATTAAAAGGATGCTGCATTTTTAATATGTTGTATAATTGGATTCTATGATTCTTTTAGTTTTAGACCATTGTCCCAGTTAATATTATTATCAGTAATGACTTGTTTATGTGTATCTATGGAGAAGGATATTTAATATTTTATAGCAATGCAAGATTCTAATGTGGGCCAAAAGTCAATACATAGAACCTTGGATATACACATATGCGGGTCAAACACACTCTTGGAGAGATGATCCAAAGCATATCTTGTGCATTTAATTTATCCTTTAATTAATGTAAGACTCATCTTAGTAAATGCGTGAATATGCCTATCTCTCAATCGATGGTCCATAGCAAATCTTGGAATAATTCCACCGTGACGACATATTTTAAGCAAAACCAAATCAATAGATCGATGAGTGATCTTGACCCATAGTATTTCAAAGAGACAAATTTTATGAAGTATTTCCCTTCCATAAAGGGAACTGATTTCCTTATTTATGTTTTACATAGATGCGCATGAATTGAAAAATATGTGTTTAGAGGTGATTTTTTCTCGATGCTTCGGTCCCTAAAGTAGGTCCATCTTAAGGAGAACTAGAACAACTCGCAAATTCCTCATATTTTATTTTTGTAAGATATTAATACTTTGAAAACCTATTAAATAATGATTAATCAATGGGTAAGGTTAGCTTTGTACCCACCACTAAAAATCATTAAGATGATGTTGCATTTTAAAGTTGTTGTATAATTGGCTTCCCAACTTCTTTTTGTTTTAGACCATTGTGTTGGTTAATATTATTATCATTAGTAGCTTGTTTCTTTGTGGTTGTGGTGAACGCACTTTCTTATAGCCATGCATGCTTCTATTATGAGCTACAAGTCATTGCATAGAATCTTGGATAGACACATATGTAGGTCAAACACACTCTTGGAGAGATGATCCAGAGCACATCTTGTGCATTTAATTTATACTTTAATTAATGTAAGACTTAGCTTAGTAAATGCCTAAATATGCCTATCACGCAATCGATGGTATATTGTAGTGAATATTGGGATAGTTCTATTGTCACATCATCTTTTAAGGAAATTCAAATGAGTAGATCGATGAACAATCTTAACCCTTTGTCTTTCAAAGAGTTGAATTTTATGAAGCATTTCCTTTCTGTGGAGGGTAGTGATTTCCTTATTCATGTTTTACAAAGATGCACATGAAATGGAAAATCTATGTTTAGAGGTGAATTAAATTTGTTATTTAAAACTATCCATTTTTTTATTTATCAAAATTGGTATTTGGTTGGGATTACTTGGCAAGACCCAAGTTAAAATATTTTTGGTTGCCACTATAAAATCTAAGTTAGGTGCAACAATTTGCAAGCCAAACCTAACAAGAAGCTCTAGCCTCAACCTAGGGTCAAGACATCCTAAATGGGAAAGATACCCTTTCAATCGAGACACAAGAGGCCAATATCTCATTGGGGATCTAAACCTAGAACGAGAGAGGGAAAAACTTACCTCCTAATGATTCAAACCATTACCCTTTAACAATTAAAACCACCTTTGAGGGGTGAACAACTCATTTTCTAGGGAGGTAAGTTTTTCACTCTCCCCAATGAGACATTAGCGCATTGTGATAAGAAGAGAAGGATAACTCATAAGTTATTAGTATATCTACCTTATGGGATGTTGGATATGCTCTTGGGTTATAGTGGTAGTCATCGTATTTGAACCAATGCCTTTCCCAATTAACCTTGACGATTTACCAATTGGGATGGTTTAGAAAAACATTTAATACCCTCCATTTTAAATAACATGAGTGATGATTCTAAAGATTTATTTTGTTTTTAGCTCATTGGTTTTCTTTAACTAACTACAAATAACCCCTTAGTTAGGGTAGGATTTTCATTTGTCCTCTTTCCATGAGGTAAATCTACAAGATCACATGGAAACCATTAAAGAGGATACATATTTGAAATCATCCTCAGAGCAGGGAAAGATTGACACAATGCAGAGGAAAGCAACCAAATGAGGATATCCAAAACCATTATCTCCACTCGTTAACCGAAGAAAGGGATAAAATTGCATGAAATATTGGAGAAACTAAATGATGTTGACCATAGACAAGGTTTAAATTGAATTTGGTAGAATGATATTGAAGGAATACTTGATTATCTAGAAGCAACATAGTAAAAGGATAAGCAAAAAAGGTTGGATGGACATTGATTGAAGGGAAGGGATCAATACACTGCATCAAGACATAAAAAAAGAATAGGAAATCGTCCCATTAAAGCTCCTACTGTCAAAGTTTTCCAACTCAAACAAATAACCCCATCAAAATGGTACATGAAGTCTCCTTAGACAATAGTCCAATCTGGAGGCTTTGTCTAAGATAATATACTCTAAGAAAGAACAAATAGTCTAGTGACTTGCCCAATGACACTAATTGCATTAAATTATACATATGAGAAATCGATTCATCCCTTCCATTCAATGTAAATCTTATGCACCTATTAGTGACTTACATTGTTGACAATTTCAATTGGATACTACTTGTTTGATGGTACATTGAGAGTTTTGTTTCATCCCCTATGTTAGCACCATCTTTGGGCTAAGAAATTGGTAAGGGATTTGGGCAGTGAAAGGAGGAATAAGGTTTATACATTTTCATATCAAACGAACTTAAAGAATGTTGATGAGGGTCTGCAGATCTTTGAAGGGATATTTCTATATTCAAAATGCCGAATACTTAAGAAATTTTGTTTTTTGACCTTGAAAATGCATGTAAATGAAGATATCTGCCCTTAGTTGAATGATAACAGGAAATGGGCGGCTGGGATGCACAACGCAGAAGATCAAAGGCCACAAATAGTTTCTGTAAAGGAAAAATTGGGGGCGGAAGTGCAGAAGAGGTAAAAAACCTGGTTATAAAAAGTAGTAAGCCGTCTTCCGTTTTCGGCAGTCCGAGATCCGACGGCGTAGAACGTTTCCACCAAAGATCAACGATTTGGAAAGGCGGGAGCAGAAATATCAAAATCGAACTTTGAAGAAGTTAAAAGCTCAACTTCCGCTTTCCGCAGTCCGAGATCTGCCATTTAGATATCTTTTGTACAGATCAATGGTGTGGAAAGAAAAGGGAAGAAGTGGAAAGGCAGAAGCGGAAAAGGTAAATTTTTGGGTTGCAAAATTGGAAAACCTGACTTCTACTTTCCACAGTCCGAGATCCGATGACTCAAATCGCTTCTACCAAAGATCAACGGCTCGAAAGAGAGCAAAGGGTAGAGATTGAAAAATGGAAAACTTAAGAATCTAGTCAGAAAAGATAGAACTTCCACCTTCCATGGTCCATAGGATCGATGGTCCAAAAATCTTCTGCCATTCCTGATATCAGATCAATGGTGGAGATTGATTCCGCTGGTCTAACTTGCATGAAGAAAATAGCTTTATATATCTGTGGAATTGCTTAAAGGGCAGCATGTTTCAACGATAAAGATTTATGGTCGAGTAATATCAACGGTGGAGGTGAATTCCATTGATCTAACATGCTCGTGGAAAATCACTTTTCAAATTTGCAGAATCGCTTAAAAGGGGTGCATGTTTTAACAATGGAGATCAAGTCAGGGATGGATCTATAGTGGAGAGTGATTCTGCTGATTCAACATGCACAGAGTAATGAACTATTGAAATCAGTGAGATCTTGTAGAACCCACACCTTTGAACGACATAGATCTTGGCAGAGGTTGGATCTACAGTCCAGGTTGATTTCAAAATGGGAACAAGCAAGGGGTTTATCAAGCTTGTGAATTGCGAAATTGGGTAAAGGCTGAATCATTGGACGATTAAGATGTCTTGTAGATCAAGACCTACGGCTGAGGTTTATTTCGTAGGTAGAAGATGCAGGCATGAATCAAGCCGTTGCAGGGTGTTCGAAGGTGCTCTGAAATGTCATTATCATCAAGTAATCCTAAGTACATGCTATCAAAATTCTCAAACTGATCCACCATGCGTGCTCCAACAAGCTTTTTTTGTTTGATTTATGATCATGGCGAATCTTCCAGATCAGCATTTGTTAGGATTTTCATTCCCATACTGCAACTATTTTTGGCTCTATTTCGAGGTTGGTCTCGAGAGCCTATGACACTATAAATATGCCCTCAATAGAGGAAGACGGGGTTGGAACCCATGAGATTTTGGGTTATGCATTTTGAGATCGATTGTTAATAAAATTATAGAGCTGAATGCTGGCCTATTTTTTTTTGACTAGGGGAATTGGCAACTGGGGCCGGGCTAGTACTTGTGTGACACGGGGTCCAAGGATCCATTCCCACTACCACTATAAACCTAGGTGCCCCACACCCGTTGCAAGACATGGGACACAGGTAAACCCGGGTGGGATTGATCTTGTGACCTCCAATTTACAACAAGTGACTTCATAACAACGGAACCGCCAATGATCCACACCCGTGCGGGCTGCCGAATGCTGGCCTATTACTGCAAAGATTCCTGTGTATTTCGTAGTTACAGCCTGTTATTTCCTTTCCCTTGTGCATGTCTTTTCCTGTTAAATTTTCCATTATGTGTTCTTCATATCTAAAATAAGTGTAAAATAGTTCAGAATTCATATTGTTATGCTCTGGCTATTGTTTCAAGTATCCACCCATCTTTCTTTCCAAAATTGAAGCATAATTCATCTTTTAGGTGCTCTGTGTTGATGGTCTGTTCTTGTTCTCTCTTTATCACCAAACAAACTGCTATTTGACTGTAATAGAGTGCTACCTTTCCTTTGTAGAATTTCACTTGCAAACTGCTCTGTAATTCATTGATAATTTGTGACTCCATAGACCAATGTATGCTTACCTTGTTTCAACCAAAAACATAATTGAAATTTTACTTTAGTTTTATATCTATCTCTTTTAAAAATAAATGAGAGATCCCTCTCTAGAAAGGAAGAAGCTAGCCAGGGATGATTTTAAGGGTGAATTTTAGCCCAATGGTGAATTTTAAGGGTTACCCAAAAAAAAGTGGGCGAATTTTTATATTAAAATGTTTTTATTTTTATTTAATAAATTCACCCATTGTTTATTTTGTATATAGCTGCCCCAAGGTAAATTGCATTCATCCCGAAAGAGGGAAAAACTGGAAAATGAATATCAGCCCACAAAAATATTGATTTTTGCCCACATTCGCTTGAATTTTTCCGACTAGGAGGAGATATTTGCCCAAATTCGCCTGATTTTTTCCGATTGGGAGGAGAAATGAAGATGGTTCGCCGGATTTATGGATAATAGGTTGAAAAATTGGTATTTCGCCCAGGATTTATGGATAATACGATTAACAATTTGGTATTTCACCGGGATTTATGAATATTTCGGTAAACTGGTCTTACTTCAACCTCGATTAGGGTAAATTGGACATAGTTCGTCCTGGATTTGGATTTGTGGACAATTATTTGAGTAAAATGTGGAGATTTAATCAATTGGGGAAGTTTTTTTACTAGATTTGGTCCATATTTGACCAAAACATGGATAAATTTAGTTAAGTGAGGAAGTTTTTTACCTATATAATGGTGCAAGAGTCAGGATTCAGGCTCAACATCAAGCTTGATTTTTATTGCAAATCGGTCTTTACAGTGGCTGAGTGGATTCGTGGAAAGCAATTTCACAAAGTTTCTTCTATCTGCAGGTTTTTTATAGGTTAGTTTCTTGAATCTTCTTCTATTTGCAGGATTTTTACAGGTTAGTTGCTGTGAGCACTCAACCTTGTTGCTAGACCACAGCTTGATGAGATTTTCCTCATTGGATATTATTCTTTGGCACTATGTTGGTTTTATTTTGGGTGTAAGTTATAGTATTCAACAACCATGGAGCTCATTAGCAATTATTTTCTAGGGCACATGGTACTGATTATAAGAGTAGCATAGATTTCTTCGCTTTTCCTTCTATTTTTCTTTTCAAGAATATTCACTTTTCAATCCCATGATTTATTCAAAGGACCAATGACACCTCCCATTACAACTGAAAAACCATACGATTTTTTTCCACCTCGGGGTTTTGCACCCACCACCTATATATATCATACATTGCATCTCCTATACTTAGATAAATGAAGGTACATATCGATCGAAGTCATCCCTTGTTCTGTTTTGAAAAGGAACAAGGAGAAGCAAAAGAAAGTAAGATCGGTCTTTGACTCAGGGCAATCCAGTTAGAGCATCCTCTTGTTTCCTTTGGTGCTCTATCTGCTTACATTATGTGAAAATGATGGACAAGCTAACAGAGGAATAGATCTCTGAGTTCAAGGAGGATTTCAGTTTGTTAGACAAAGATGGATACGATCAGTACTCACAAATCCCCTTCAATTATTTGTCTTTCTCCACATGTTTTCGATCTCTGCTTCTTCTGTAAGAATAGGAAGAGATGCAATGTATTTAGCTTATCTGGGTTGTGAAATTTTGAGTTTATTTACATAGATCTATTGGCCAAATTGATTTATGTGATGATTGGTGTACTTAGATCGGTTGAAAGCAATGACGTTTTTGATTACCCATTTTATTAGATTCTAGGATTATCCATTTATGTTGGGTAGTTATGGTAGAGGGATGTAAGTAATGGTTGCATGGTTGGTACTCTGTAGTCAAATCATTTCCCTGTAAAATTATTAGTGTTCTATGGTGAATAGGGGACAAGGTATTAGATATGGTTCATTCAGTTGGTTCTCTTATTGCTTGATTTGAGTTTTCATAAATCACCACTCATCAAATTCTGAACATTTTTACTTGTATAGTTAACTGAAGTTTTTAACCATCTTTCTGATTGGAGTGGGTAGGAGACTTTTATGAGAGATCTATTGCAATTAGACCTCTTGGTTAATAATTTCATCAAAGTCACCCAAAAATTGCACTTAGTCTCATTCACAGAATGAAGACTGCATTAGCACTGAAAACATCTTAGCTTAACACTTTGGAAGTAGTGTAGCCACCTTGACCTAACTCTCATCTTGAAACACTTTGATTAATAATTTTGTCAAAGTCACCCAAAAATTGCACTTAGTCTCATTCACAGAATGAAGAATGCATTAGCACTGAAAACATCTTAGTTTAACACTTTGGAAGTAGTGTAGCCACCTTGACCTAACTCTCATCTTGAAACACTTTGATTAATAATTTTGTCAAAGTCACCTAAGAATTGCACTTAGTCTCATTCACATAGAAGACTGCATTAGCACTGAAAACATCTTAGTTTAACACTTCGGAAGTAGTGTAGCCACCTTGATCCGACTCTCATCTTGAAACACTTTGATCAACTGTACTGGGAGCAAGACTTTTGGGTTTTAAGCCTGAGCCATCATTGTTGTGAGCACTCAACCTTGTTGCTAGACCACAGCTTGATGAGATTTTCCTCATTGGATATTATTCTTTGGCACTCTGTTGGTTTTATTCTGGGTGTAAGTTATAGTATTCAACATCCATGGATCTCATTAGCAATTATTTGCCAGGGCACATGGTACTGATTATAAGAGTAGCATAGATTTCTTCGCTTTTCCTTATATTTTTCTTGTTCCCACTATCCTTAAATCTGCTAATCACTTCCATTCACTCAAAGTTATCCTTAAATTAGCTAATCACTTCCATTCACTTAAAGTTAGTGGTAATAGTAGTTGGTGTCCCTGGTGATCTGTTTCTTCTTTAGGCAATGCTGGTTTTTGTGGCTTCTATCGAAGATCATGGATGTTTTCATTTTAAAGAGCTTAGTCTTGCTTCAAAGATGATGAGACATGGGGTCTAATCTTTTGTATATTTGATGCATCAACTATTTTTAGCTGTACTCATGTGGCGAGTTGTTCTCAGGTAGTCTATAACAGGTTAAAGATCTATCTTAGTGTTTAGTCTCTAATTTTGTCAAAAAGATTGTTTATAAATATCTAAAGTTTTAAGATAACAAAGTCACATTTTCAAATAACATATTCTCTTTCCCTTTTCCATGCTTCCGTTTTGTTTGCATTAGAAAGTAAGTTGACCTAGAAGAAGATACTTGTATCCTTCGTTTTTTAGTAGTAGGTAGACATTGCGTTTCACCGAAAGGTGGAATGGTGAATCTACTGTCTAATGTGGAGCCTTTCCTGCTGATTGGCTTTGTAGATCAAAAGAGACATGTTTCGTTTTCAGTGAACTCAATGCCCACTAGGTAAAACTGTCAAATCAATTTCCTTCACAAGATTGCGTTGAAAGATTGGCATTGGTTGTAAATTTGCGATTCAAATCTAGCCAGCTATAGTCATATTAGCCCCTTATCCTTTTAGTTTGGGAAGTAGAAGAATTGAACTCAGGTTTATCCAAAAAGATAAATCTATAACAAGTTTAGTAATTAATATCAATAATTAGTGCCTAATTAGTGCTAGTGAAACTGAAATTGGTAAACAATTTTTAAAACATCATGAATATTTAAAAGATAAAGTACTACAAGATTTCTGAAGTTCAGGATTTTAATACTAGTATCTTTTTTCGTGTGATCCAAGTGTGCATACTTTTGACAAAATATGATCGTCTTTATGTCTGTCTAGATTGGGCAGGAATAGCAAGGTCCCATGATACAAGCACTATTACAGTTCCAAATTGAACCTTAATGGGCTTCCATCAAACACTTTGGGACTATATAGAAATGTTATTTCAGAGCTTGCAACAATAATTTTCAAAACAGAGCAAGATTTCCCAAGTGCACTGTTTGATTTATCTGTTCTTTCCATAAATTTACTGAAGACACAGGAATTAGACATCATTTTCCTTACGGACACATAATGGAACTGATTGTGCACTAGAAACTTGTAGTTGTGTCCCATTTCTGTCGAACAAATTATTTGTGGAAATAAATTTCCAAGATGAGAGTGGGTGCAGCGGTGGTTGCTTTCTCTTCCTTTTCTTCTTGGGCATGGAAGCCATAGCCCTTGCTTTAAGTTCTTCAATGTCCATAGTGCTGAAATTGACTTCTGCAATGAACTTCTTTGACTTGGCAAGTAAAAAACGTAAATGGGGAGGTTAGACCCTCTCTTACTCTTACCATCTGCTCTGCCCTACCCTATCCTCCCGCCTATGTCTTCGTTGGTCGTTCCATTCATCCATTTACCAGTTTCCACGAGGTAGAAACAAGAAGCTCCGTGTATTTGAAAGTTCCCCTATAAACTAGTTAATGTGTGGCAAAGGAAACACTGATTCCTAGTGGTTAATCCCATTTCCTTCTATATTCCATCCACTAATATTCTTAAGTTGAATGATAATTTGTTTCTTCTTGGTTTGGAGAAAATTATTCTTTTGGTGTCTTGTATGAAAGATTTTCAATGTAGAGTTACATTTGAAGGAAAACAATGTATTATTAGTTATTATAGTCTACCACATTTGAGGAATTTCATTAGAGGAATAGGATATGGTGGAATTTACAAGTTACCTATTGACCTTGTGGCATTTATACATCCTACTGGAATGTTGGGTGAGACTTCTAGTTTTGAGGAGGCATATATATAACATGTATGGTGGGATGCCATGGAGATAGGTTTAACCTAATATAGAATCAATGATTGATTCTAAGCTTGCAATTAATGGAAGTATTGAGAATACTATGAAAAGGTTGTTGGATTCTCTCAAAAAGAGGGAGTTGACCTTGTTGAGGGTTTTGATTTAGTTGATAGATTTTTTAAGGTGTATGGGAAAGAAACCCATGTTTACACTTTGTTGAAGGCCTTATATGGGTTGTTTTTTTCACTACAACATTGGTATTTCAAGATGGATGTGATTTGTGCATACTTTTAGCTTTGTGATTTTGATAGATTTGATCCAATTATCTTGGTCTTGTATGGATGTGTAATCATATCTGTAAGATGTACTGAAAAAACCTTGATGTGGTGTTTGAAGATTTTGGCCCATGAAGATTATATTAAGGATATTGAAGTGTTGCAGGTTGCTAATGGTCCAATTTTATGTTCATTTATATTCAAAACCGGTCAAGCCCCTAACAAAGGGGAGGATCAATATGTAACTTGTGATAGTATATTATTTTGTTGGACACAATGAGAGTTCTTAATATTAAGGATATACATTCCAACACAATGAAAAATTATGGTGAGTCGAGATATGAATTTTGATGAGAATGTATCCTCCTATAGATCAAAGATATCATCTTCAATTATTGAAGGGAGTGAGAGGGTTGTTGTTCTAGATGTTGATTTAGAGGAAAAAGAAGAATCATATCTAGGTGTGAATAATGAGTGCATGAGAATGGACATGACCTCATCCTCTAATCCAATATGAAAGAAGTCGAGACAACTTACTCAAATATTGTAGGATGCATAAGAGCATGTAGGAGTACCCAAATATTCAATGAGGGTGAGTTGCCTCTTATGAGATTTGGTAACCATATTGCATTGGTGACTTCAATTTCTGAGCCTTCCAGTTATTTTAAGGGGGTGAGGTGTAATGCCTTGATGGAGGAGAATGATTTTTGTACTAGTTCCTTTATGAGGGGAAATGATTATTCTTAAGACTACAACACGTTCAAGTTTGCAAATGGTGGGTTTGGTTAAGTTGCAAAGGGAGTAGACAAGGTTCTATGAAAGCACTTTCCTTGTAAAGAGGAGGTTTTAGCTTTCAAGGTTACCTTGAAAGTGATTACACCATTTTTGGTACTACTTCATGTGATGTGGGGTGCTTCGCGTATCAATTACCCTTGGTTGCACCATGATAGACATACACATTGTAGATAGAATCCACATGTATTTCCATGCCTTGTCTTGATTCTTATGTGGTAGTCTTCCTTGGGAGTTTAGAGACCCATGTAACTTCATGACTTATTCATGAGGTGTGCACATGGGGGTTTGTTGCTTTCTTGGGAGAAAAAATACACTCAGAGGAGAATCTACCATATTGGAGGAATTCATTGAAAACTACGTAGCATGGGGAAACTTGGTTACTTACATGGATGCTTGTAATTTAAATTAGGATACTTGGGTTGAGAAGTAATCATGTAGCTGCAGTGGACCCAAACCCACATGTGGATTAGGAGGGAGCATTGTAGCATTGGAAACCTTTAGAGGAGTAGCATTGGACACTTTCTTGTGGATCACTCACCTTGGAACCCATATTTGTTGGTAATGCATGCCTTGTAGCTTAACCTGTCAATTAGAGTTGAAGCACTTCACATGTGGGCCTAAGTTGATACTTAGTTGGCTAGGTTTCTTGTTGTGGACAAGTTCCACTTTGATATTGTTGTACTCCTATGTGCCTTTCATATTAATAAAGGAAGGATAGAGTCTTTTCAATAGTTCATTCATGTTAATGATATGATCCCTTCCTTGTGTCATATATTTGAGAGCTACAAAGAACTAGTTTCTTTGTGCTTCTTTTTCATTGTATTGTCTCTCTTTGTCTTGAGCACTAGGGTTCTGGAGAAGATTCAAGACAAGAATAAGGTTAGATTTTTCCCCAAATAAAACAAGGGAAGCTAGGGTTTGGGAGGAACCATAGAGGACCAAAGGGAGAAATTTATTTTGTAGTTCTTGCAAGGAAGAAAACAAAGGCTTTGTTGCATTTGGAAACCCTACTAATAGGAGTGCTTGATGTGGAGAAGATAGTGGGAGACTATCTCGTTTCTCTTGAGAACTTGTCTGATATAAGTGTAGGTGTCGAGGAAGACTTGTCAATGTGTATGCCATATTCTTTTGGATCTTTGTTGGAGCAACCATCCTTGGTTGGGATTGATCCCTAGATAAACGGAGTTTGTGGCTATAAAAAATTATATTATTTTGTTTGTATGTACTTGCTTATTTGAATTGCAACTTATGTTTTCATTATCATTTAATACTTTATAGTGTTGATTATATTTGACATAACATTAAGAAGACTTGTCAAGTGATTTTACAAACACATAGAATCTAATTGGGAATATTTATCATTGTAATAAATATGCTATAAAAAAATATTTTTCAGATTTGGTTTATGATGGAAAGTGTGCCCTAAAGGCTTGCAACATTGCTATGTTGAAGTGCATTTGTTCTATGTTTATTTTCTTAGTTTCCTTGTGTATTTGGTTGAAAATAAGTTTAGTATATGTCTCTATAATTCATATTTCAGATTCATCCCTAAGATTGAAATTCCAAAAGAAATTGATCAAAGAAACCTCAAGGTTGAGGTCAAATTTATGAATTTGCATTAATTTCCCTATAGAAAATTTCAATGCAAATATTTTGATGTAGCTAGGAACATAGATGAAAAGTGTTGGAAGCTTAATCCAATGATGTTTCTAAAGTGGTACAATTCCAATAAAGAATCAATGAGAAGGTCAAGAGATAAAAGACAACTTTGATGTGGACCAAAACCTTGTCTGTGTTACATAACAAGTGCTAAGGGCAGGTGGAAATGAGTTGTTAATGAACTAATATGACAGACTGTTGGAAATGCGACGTGTATCTATGGTTGTTAAGTGGAAGCTTTGCTGGTATGAATGGCTATGGGATTTATTTTACCTCTGCTAAAATAACAATGGCCATAAACTTGATGATTGAAAGAGCTGGCGAATTATAACTCTAAAATCTTGGTAAAAGAGGACTAGGGATGAGACCTATCACTATATCCTATCTTTCATTATTGTTTCTAGGAAATATTTTCTGAAATTGTCAATGATATATGCTGGTTTAGTGCATGAAGCTTAGAGAGCAATTCCTGTGTTTTTATGATATTCTGGATTGAGTTACTCTGTTGTCTTTTCTGGAGTTATGGTAGCAAATTAGAAATGTTAGTCTCAATATGTTTGTTATATGAAATCATACTTCCATGCTTAATTGGTGGATTTTCAGTTTTCTAAACCAGTGTGATTATGAGGAATTTATTTTCTTACAAAGCTATTCTCATTGAAACCATGATTGCTGGTAGAGTTGGGCATATAACCTACTTAGAAAAAGGCAAACTTTGTTTATGGCAATTGTGAAGACATTTAGTTGGTGAATTGATGCATAATCAGTTTGCTGCTAGAATTTCTGGTAATGGGTAAATTTCTATTTGTGAAAACTGAAAACAGGTATTAGAGCTGTTAACCGCTATTTGTGACTCAAACAAAATATAGATGTATATTTCTGTAGCTTGAGATTAATATATTACTGATACATGAGGTATGTATTGACCATGGAATGCAAAATTGATGCCCAGCTTTCACTACATGTTTGAATAAACAACCGCTAGGATTATATCGATGGCATCAGCTTCTTTTGATGGCATTATAACTCAACGAAATCTCTTCTCCCTCTTGGTTGTGTGATTTCTGCTTATACCACAAATTTAATTGATGGGTATTGACTATGTTAATTTGAAATGTAATTTGCCTTGTCTTAACTAACTAAAAAGTTAAGCTCATCAATGGATGTTAGACAGCCACCATACTGAAATGATGGAGACCTCACCAGAGGATGGCATCTCCAACTATGTCGTCCTCTACCTGTCTGTGGGGGTTGCTATCTCATTGGGCATGATTTTGTATAAGCTGTGGCAGTCTGTAACATGCTCAAATAGAGCCAACAATCTCACTCCACATAAGCGGAATCCTTTAATGGCAGAATTTGTTTGTGTTGATTTTTTCTGGGTTGCTGGCCTACTGTTTGATAGAAAGCTTAACCATATATATCCCAATTTCTTTATCTTAAATATGCAACTTGCAAGTTGCAATTGGATTTCCAGCTAAGGTATTGGACAACATGCTAAGGGTTTGGATTTAGATTTCTTCCTTTTCAAAATCTCTGTGGTGTTTGTGGGCAATGGAGTATAACTCTGTAAATGGAAAACACAGTAATGAAGCTTCTATGGGCATGTATTTTCAAATTTAAGTTTTAACTTAGAAAATCGCTTTGATGATGGTAAATTGCTGTTCTTGTGCGCATTACTTTCAGAGTTTATTTTCTCTTTGCAAATTGATTTGGGGATGAGTTAAAGTGACCATTTATTGAGTCACTAAAGTTGGCTTCTATTTGTTTGCAAATGCATTTACTGTGTCTGCTGTTGATATTTTCCTTGAAAGTACCTTTTGGACCTTCTCTGTAGAAGAATGATCATCATTCGTATTTGTGATGGTTGAAAAAGTTCCACTATTCAAGAGTTGATGCTTTTGGAGTTGGTTATTGCAACATATTCAAAGATTTGTTCATCAAAAGGGAACCCCCCTACAGAGTTTCTTTAGATTTTTCCTACTGATTATGTATGGATGCCACTTTTTCATTTTTAGAACTTATAAATTAAAAGAGAGCATCATTTTTCTGAACAAAATGGTGCCTAGCTTTTATAGGGTCCTATTCTTCCTCTTCCCTTCTTACTTGCTCTGCAGCAGAAGGAAATGCATTTAGGGTCTATTGGTGAGTCTCCAACATCAGAGTGTGAAAAAATAAAGGATCAGTGTCGATTCATGTTGAATACACTTGAGAATCTTAAGAAAGCTGATTTGATTCCTCAAGTTGATGGCTCTACCATTGTCTCTCTTGCCGATGACAGAGATATCTAGTCTTGCAAGCAAGATTTGAAGGAAGACAAGTATTTGCTTCTCCATGAGGTTGGGTGCAAAATGATGTTTAATAGATTTATTAATGCTGAATAGGTTGGGTGCAAAATGATTGTTGATAGAAAAATGCATGATAAGTTTGTTGGCAGTGCATGATGCAATTTCCAATCTGAAAATGAAGTAACAAGGCCAATGATGTCTGAGTTAGATCATAGCATTTGCTGCACAGATATGGGAGCACACCTCCTTTAAAATCCCATCATAAGGACTGTAACATTGCATCCTTACAGACTGGGAAACACACCTCGTTTTGATATCTACTGTTTGTGAACCTCCTCAGTAATGACTGTGTGCGTGAAAATATAGTTTGTAGTATGGTACTCCAAGTATAAATTTGCATGTCCTTTGGCCCTTAGTCACCTTTTTAAGTTTGGTACTCTTCATATATAAACTGGTTACATATCCTTGTATCAAGGGTAAATTATAACCACTTCTTATTCTCAGGAAACATTCTAGGTGGAAAAGAGTCATGGATAATGTTTTATGTAATCTTCATTACCATGTTGGTAAACTCAGTATAATTAGCATTGTTAGGTATTCTTAGAATTTGATTGCTCCAATTATGTATTGGAACTGGGATACCATTTTCATATGTCATTTTCAACTTCAAACACTTGTAGTGCTCAAAGTTCCGATATAAAAACATGTGAAAAATATAGGAGAGATATCTAAACATCCTGATGAATGTAAACTCTTCTATTTGTTCATGGATTATTTGAATTAAGAAATTATAGAGATTAGGAAGCTAATGAAGGTGATCTTAAGAGGGTAATTCTATCACACTAATGTTGCTTGCAGATATACCTATAGGATACTGTGACTGTCACGTAATTTTTTTTATTGTTTTGAAATTTGGTGTATAGCATCATGCCAATCCCTTAGAAATTAGAGACTTGGATCTGGTTATCTCATGGTTTAAGTTTCTGGAAAATGTATAATAGTCAACTTATCTAAGTATCCAACAATTAGAAATCCCAAGTCCATCATTCCAAATTATCCAAGATTCATGAGCAGGACACAAAATGGTCTACCCATCAGTCCATTTCTTCTTGATCTACCTATGGAAGTAAGTATCATGGTTATAATTTGCCTCACTTCATGGGACCTGTCTAATTCAAAGTGGCCTGTAACAAGGGTTTATCCATATCATTACAATAATGAAAGGGGTTGAGTGTGTGGTTTCAACATGTATTATTATAGGATTTGTGTTTTTCTATGATCCACTCACCCAATACTTCAACCAATATCATACAGCCACACAGACGAGAAGCATACATTCTATAGATTACAACAACATACCCTTTAGATTCCCAAATCAGGTGCACAACAGGTGGTTAACTCGTAAGATTATTTCAATGCATCCACATTCACAGTTTTGTGAAAGTCAAATCAAAATCATAAGTGTTGTAGTTGATAGATTCAAATTCAAGGCACAAGATTAAAGGAAAAATTATAGAGTATGTCAACAAAATTTGTTGCACTCTAGTTCACCATTTTGTAGGTTGTTCACATTTCTAATCATAACATAATGTGAATACGATTAGCAAGGCCAACAATAATAATGCATAATAAGTTTTTCAAATATAATCCATTACAAATACCATCTGGTCAAATTTCTATTACAGCTAGAAAGAAAAGTACATCAATGGAAGTTCAATTTTCTGTGCATAACCTTTCTACTCATTTTCCTTGAACATAATCCACACATTCCAGAGATCATAAATTGAAATTATTCCTCATACAGAACAATTTTTAGAATAAGAAAAAGGGAAATAAACTTATTTTCTTTTTCTTTAATAAAAAAATGTTCCAATGCAGTTGACTATGGGGAGTTTGATTTCCTCCCAAATTTAGGTTGTTCTGCTATAGAATGCCACCTCTGTACTGGGCTATGAGGCATTTGATTTCCTCCCAAATTTAGGTTGTTCTGCTATAGAATGCCACCTCTGTAATTTATGTCATGCTTGTTTGAATTCTGTGGATTGTTTGCCGAAAGAATAATGTGGAGCATAATCTCTGATTCTATTAGTTTATTGGTTTGTCAAGATTAAGGTCCCCACATGTACGCTGGACCATTAAGGGATGAGATGACAAGTGGAGTCCCCACTTGCCTTGAATCTAGTCAGTGCAGTTGTGTTTCATTGACACCTTCCAGTTGTATTAGTGTTATACCTCCTTCGGGGAAAGAGTCAATGAAAGAGTCAATTAAAAGTCATTGAAAGAGTCAATGAAAGAGTCAATTAAAATTCATTGAAAGATTCAATGTAAACACTCATTGTAAGTCGGGTCAATATAAATTGATAATGTGCCATTGTATTAATTTTATATCATTTTTCTCATGCAGGCTTCACTTTTGGTTTCTATATCAATTTGGAATTTCAATTTTGGAATATTAAGTAAGATGTCAAACATAGATTGTGGAAAGAAAAATAAAACATCAAAACAGAAGGATGTAATATCATATTTTCAAAAGCCTCAGTCCAATAATCCACATCCTATTCATGCTTCAAGCTCTCTTGAGCAAGGTATCAGTGAGAGAGATGTCAACACTTTTGAGAATGCATCTGCAACCTAGAAAATGGATGGTAGCATACATTCCTCTAATGATCAAAGTGAGACAAATGCATTTGCATCTGAAATTGGTAGTTCAAATGTTGAGGATTTTTCATTGCAAGGTGAAACAGTGCATTCACGGAAAAGGAAAAAGGGCCAATGGGATGTAGGGAGAAAATTCAAAGTTGATTGGGTCTCAAGATACCCATGTATTGAACCAATACCTCCAGCAAATGAGAATGAGACCTCACAAGAAGTTAAATGCATTTCATGTAGTTGGAAACTTGGCAAGGTAGTGAAATTACAGATGAAGATAGACACAATCGAGAAGCATGTTGGGAAGGTGTATGATAAGAAAACTACAAATGATGAGAATAAATCTACTGCCAAATGGAAATCTGTTAGCGAATGTCAACATCTCCAATTTGAAGTGGAATATAATGGATTCTTACTAAATAAGAAAAAACTCGAGGAAAGTGGAGGAACCATCAAATCTCAATTTGGAAAGATGATGGAAACACATTTGTTATCAAAGACAATACAATTAAGCACTGTATTTCACCTCCTATCCAATGGTCGTCCTATGACAGATTATCCAAAAATGACGAAATATCAATCTTTTATTCAATTTCCAAATTTTCCATCTTCTCATTAGTCTTTATCGAGTGGTTGGGAATGGAGAAAATATCTAGCTCAAGTAGAAAAGGATGATATGAAAGAGAAGATTGCAAATGCTACATTTTTTTCACTGTCTTTGGATGAAGTTACGACTATTTATAATACTTCATGGATTTGCATGAGAATTTATATGGTCAATGACCATATCAGGCATTCCTATTTACTTGGAATTCATAAAATGACCAAAAGTTCTACAACAAAAAATATTTATGAACTTGTTATTGATAGTTTGAAGGAAATTGGTGGTATGGATCATTCCATGATTGCAAAAAAGTTAGTATGTGTTGGAGCAGATGGAGCATCAGTAATGCAAGGACAAAGGAATGGCCTTTGTGCTAGAATGCAACTCTCGGCTTCACCGTATATGCTCAGTATTCATTGTATGGCTCACAGGATGAATCTTGCATTTAAAATAGTGAGCAACTTTTCATTGGTTTCAAAGGTAGAATATCTTGTACATGAGGTTCATGCATACTTTTGTCAGAGTACCAAATGATTTTTAGAGTTTAAATTTTTTTATGATGGTGTTACAAATGGAAAAAAAACTATTAAAAGAAGTTGATACAAGATGGATATCATTGAAGGGACCAGTTGAAAGACTATTCAATGAATATGCATCCTTGGTAGGGGTGATGTATGAACATCGCTCAAGTGTAGGAAAAGCTCAAACTCTTCTATTTCTACTAACTGATATAGAGACATTATTAACATTGGCTGGAATTCTTCCTATGCTTTATGAAATGAATAACCTCGTGAAGATGGCTCAGAATCACACACTGTATATTGTTGAATACACAAGAGCAAGAAAATTAACATGTCTTGCATTGGATAATTTGTATATTATGGAAGATTCTTTTACAGATTTAGCATTTACAAATTGGAGGAAGATAATCAATATAGAAACTGATGAATTTTTTTTGAAGTTTGATGAAAAAGGGATGCTATGTATGGCAGTTCGTGGGCATATGGTTCCCTTTTATTATAATTAAAAGATAGGAAGATCCACCAAACAGTGCTCCGTCTCAAGAGAACGATTTCACGATGTTGTAAATTTAGTGAGAGACAACTTGAAAGAAATTGCAAAATCACTATCATCAGAGATAAGAGAACGGTTTCCTCGAGATGAATTGTTGGAGGCCATGTCTATCGTATACCCTCAATATTGGGACCATAGTCAAAATGTAAAAATTTTAGAAGCTGACTTTAGAAAGAAAATCAAGATTTTGCAGAGCCATTTTTGTCGAGAGGCCGAGATACAAGGAGAACATATTCAAGATATTTTAGATAAAGAAAAAATGGCAGATAAATCTCAATGCTTTGGTAAAACAATGTGGGACCAATTTTCTCCATCGGATAGTAAAGAATATGGTGCAATTACAAGATTATGGACTAAGCTCAGTGGTAGCGAAGTGCTATGGGAAAGAATGTCAGAATATTTCAAATTAGCAGATTTATGTCAAACCATGATTTTGGGATCAGTGGAAGATGATAGAATGTTTAGTGCACTGACATTCTTGATGTCAAAGCTGAGGAACAAGCTTGATTAAAATGTGGATACATGCTTAAGATTATATGTAACAAAGTATGAGGTTGACAATTTCCCATATGAAAGAGCATTAGCTCTTTGGCGATCAAATCATGAAAGAAGGGGAGAAAACAATATAACAAATATCTCTATTGAACTTGATGTGGAAAATGAGGACCAAAGCCAGAATGTCGAAAATGTCGAAAATGAGGACGAGGGCCAAAATGTGAATTGGAAATTGGATTTCACCTAAGATTCTATATGATCTAATACACATTAAGGACTCTTGATTCTTTTTTTTGTCTAGATGTTCCATGTACCCTTGCTGGTGATCACTATATGTGAATTTGAGGTTGTGTTTTAGGTAAAAATAGATTCTACATTGTACTTTTTTGTTGTAACATTGATGATTTGAGCTACATTACCTTCATGCAGCTTATTTTAATATTGATGTTTTGATATTTACCTCTTACATTATCTCTTTCTTGTATGTGACAGGAAGTGACGGTGGAATTTGAGAAATCTAGGCCTAGGAGCTATCTCTTCACATAGATAGTGTCCTAACATTAAAGGATAAATAACTAATTTGACAACACTTTCGCTAAGCAAGAATGAGCTCATTCAAGTACATGAAACCATGTTGGTGTTTAACAGGAATATCTTGACAAATTTTTATGGTTTGTTTATTGTTTTTGTTTGAAGCATTTTGTCGCTTTTTGAAGTTTGTGTGTATTTTGGTTAAATATTGTGTTAGTCCCTTGAATGCTTATAGTTCTCATTTGATGCTTGATTTAGCCATTTGTTGTAGCTTGAATCAAGATTGGTTTTAATCGGTTTCCATTCATTCAGGGTTTGAGAAAAGATATTTTTATTACATTTTAGTTGCATGAATTAATTGTCTTGACTTTTTCGAATCTTGATTCTTTTATGTTGATTGCATATTTTCTTTGTAAATATTTATCATTATTCAAAACAATAAATGAGCTCTACATAGCTTAGCGAAGAGAAAAATGGTCTATGCACTAGGTTCCTATGAATTGATTGCAGGATACCTATTGGCACGAGACCGACATTCATCTAATGCAATAATCAATTGGCATAATTACAATGCATAATTGTATTAGCCTCCAGTGACAACTATTCTTCCAGAAGACTGTCATTATCAACCAAAGATCTTATGAGGTTGTTTGTACTTCATTGATGGTACTGATTCTCTATTGTTTAATTCCTGTATATTGTTGAGGCTGTTGCTTTTCTTTTTTTTGAGCTGGGTCGTAGTCTTGAATCTTGATTGGGCTGCTAAACCTTACTAAACCTTACTAAACCTTCCTAGGCTGATATGTGACTGTATTGACGATTCTATTTTGGGTCGCGACATTTGTGACCTTTCTTGACCTTGTGGGCTGTTGTAGATAGGGACATGACTTTTTGGGCTTCTATATATGTCTTATTGAACCTTGTGAACTTTGGATTTACATGAGAAAGATGATGAGGCGATCCTCATGGGGAGAGTAATTTATAATGGGATCTACACAAAATAACTGAATTTAACTTTGAACAGAAGAAGGTCAATGGAAGGCTTGAGTATTACTAAAATACTACTCAAGGACAAACTTGAATGACTAAATCTTACTTGCAAGAGAACCATGTTCTGAAGCCTAATGCTATTAAACTTCTTGAGTCTTATTTTGGTCTAGGTGTTCCATGTACCCTTGTTGGTCAGTGGTGATCAATGTATATGAATTTGAGTTCATGTTTTAGGTACAAATAGATTCTACATTGTACTTTTTTGTTGTAATATTGATTATTTGAGCTACATTACCTTCATGCAGCTTATTTTAAGATTGATGGTTTGATAATTATCTTGTATCTTTCTTGTATGTGACAGCAAATGATGTTGGAATTTGAGAAAGCTGGGCCTAGGAGCTATCTCTTCACATAGATAGTTTCCTAACATTAAATGATAAATAACTAATTTGACAACACTTTCGCTAAGAAAGAATGGGCTCATTCAAGTACATGAAACCATGTTGGCGTTTAGCACGAATATCTTGAAATTTTTTTATGGTTTGTTTATTGCTTTTGTTTGAAGCATTTTGTCAATTTTTGAAGTTTGTGTGTATTTTGGTTAAATATTATGTTAAGTCCTTTGAATGCTTCTAGTTCTCATTCGATGCTTGATTTAACCCTTTGTTGTAGCTTAAATCAAGGTTGGTTTTAGGGTTTGAGAAAATATTTATTTATTAACTTTTAGTTGCATGAATTAATTGTCGTCCATTTTTCAATTCTTTTACGCTGATTGTATATTTACTTTGTAAATACTTATCATTATTCAAAAAAATAAACGATCTCTACATAGCTAAGCGAAAAGAAAAATGGTCTATGCACTAGGTTCCTATGCATTGATAGTAGGATACATATTGGCACAAGACCAACATTCATCTAATGCAATAATCAATTGGAATAATTACAATGTGTAATTGTATTAGCCTCCATGACCATAATTGGCTAGTGGAGGCCAAGATCGAGAGTAATATATGATTCTATCAGTTTATCAGTTTGTCAAGATTTGTCCCCACATGTCCGCTGGACCATTAAGGGATGGGATAACAAGTGGAGTCCCCACTTGCCCTGAATCTAGTCAGTGCAGTTGTGTTTCACTGACACCTTCCAGCTGTTACTTGTGAGTCTACATGTTCTGTTGTTGATGATGTGATTCATGTTATTTGACTAATGTTGTTGTTCCTCTATTTTGACAATATTCTATAAATCAGTGAAATATTCGCCATTTTTTACAATTTTTTATAATGAAGTTAAATATTCGCCAAGATTTTACAATATCTTATAACTTAGTGAAAGATTTGCCAAGATTTTACAATATTATATAATAAAATGAAAGATTCGCCAAGATTTTACAACATTATATAATAAAATGAAAGATTCGCCAAATTTTATATATATAAATATTATATTATTGATAAAATCTACTTCAAATTTTCCTATATATTTGAGAGATTCGCCCATTTTTTATACATATAAATCTAGGGCGGGTTCTTAAAATCATCCCTGAAGCCAACTACCTTTCTTAAAGTGGTTATGTCGTTACCTTGGGATTTACCTTCTCAACCTTGGGTACATTCCGAGTGCTAACAAACTGGTGCCGTTGTCGGGGAACGAAAGTGCAAATCAGCCTTGGGAGACGACAAAGATTCCAAGAAGAAAGGGTTCCTGTGGGAAAACAGAGACTTCTGCACTTGAAATAGGTTGTATATTTTCCCTGGAAACTCCATATTGATTTTGAGTAAGATTTCAAAAGGCATCCTGGCTTTCAAGAGGTCGCATACACGAGGTAACCCTAACACCGAAACATTACTAAGTGTGGAAAATACAAAAAGATTGCTTAGAAATAAGGGAAAATAACAAATAGATATTTCTCAGTTTGGTGCTTCATCTTCTCAAGAATTTCATAGCATTCAAGATTTTGGGCGCGAAATAAATTTCGGAAGGTCCTTGTTAAAATCAAAATATGAATATGCTTTGAGGGAAACATAAATTAATCCCAGTAGGTTAGAATCATATTTGCTTGATTCTCTTTGGAATAATTTTCAAAAGTCTATTAAACCTAAAGAAAGAAACCCCGTTGTTCAAAAATTTCAGCCTTATATCCCACCAACTGTTCAAACCCCTCCATCCTTTCAAGCTCCTCCTCTTGTTCCAAATCCATCTAGACAAATGGATGCTAGGTTTTCTCCATTGACCTTACCTGTTGTACTGCATGACCTTCCCCAAAATTATGCCCAAAAAATTCCCTTCTATGATGGAGATGGAAATTTCACACCAAGACAACATGTTAATAGATTTGAAGATTATGTGGACTTGGAGCTGGTTGATGAAGATGATATTAAGATGAGGTTGTTTGTACTAAGTTTTTTAGGAGAGGCAAAAAATGGTTTAGAGATCTACTTGCTAGTTCCATTGGCACATTTGAAGCTTTCCAAACTTTATTTTTAGAAAGATGGGGTGATAAGACAAGTCCTTTGTAGGTGATTTCGCAATATAATAATCTTAAGAAAGGAGGTTTTGAATCTGTACATGAGTTTTCTAGTCGATTTATGAGGGTGTATAACTCTATTCATGCTGATATTAAACCCTTGGTAGGCTCTGCAAAACTCCATTATGCTAATGCTTTTGACGGTGACTTTGCATTAATATTGAGAGAGAGAAAATCAACAAGTCTTCCTGCTATATTTCAAGATTCTCTGGAAGTGGAAGCAAATATGATGGCAAGTGGAAAAATAAACCAGAAAGTAGAAACAAGGAAAGCTAGAGAAGAAAATGTGCCTTCTGCTTCTGCTTCTTCTTCTAATGATGTGAAGTTTTAAATGATGATGAAAACAATGGATAAGTTGATGGATAGGATGACTGTGGATAATAGACCATTGAACAGAGAACAGGATGAACCTCAAATCAAAAACCCAAACTTTAGAAGGCCCAATCCTCCTCCACCTCCACAAATTAGACAGAGAGATATGAGGAATCCTAGAAATCTAGATGATCAGCAAATAAGGCCACCTTTTCCTGAGAACTATGTTGCAGATGAAGACGAGGCTGAATCTGTTAAGATCATATTCACCATTTTGGTGACTTGGATTTTGAAATACACCTGACAGAGGAAGAACATAGTATGTTTTCCCAGGAGGATTCCAATAATGATTTTGAGGAAGAGTCGAAGCAGTACCAAAGAGGATATTTGCATGCCATAGATGAGGTCCATAGAAAGATCTAATTGAGAAATAGATATGTTACTATAAATAAAGGAAGGTTCAATCAAAATCAACCTTCTAGTAGTCAACAAAATACAGAAAAGAGAAGTGAAAAACAAAAAGAACCCATTGTATGTAAAGAATCATAAAATAAAATAGAGAAACAAAAGAAGTGAAACAACCAGTACCAGTGTATGTAGAGAAAGTTGTTTCCAGTTTTAACTTGCAGACAAAGCTCTCAAAATTGAAAGTTTTTATTCCTTTCAATGAATTGTTAAGAAACAGGGAATACAGAGACAAAATAACATATATGGTCAGGAGTCAGGGATAATTTCAACTAGATATCTTAGAGGTGGCTGATGATGCTCCTACCATTGTCTTTGGGTCAAAAATTGAAAATGTGGATGATGATGAAGCTCCCCCTTTTTACCTAAGTTTAAATGTAAATGATATGATTGTGCACATTACTATGATATATTCTGGTGCATCCCATAATTTAATGTCCAAGGGAGTGGTAGAAAGTTTGGGATTGGAAGTTACTAGACCATATAAATATTTGTATTCTTTTTATTCTAGGAAGGTGAAAGGTCTTGGATTGATTAAAGATATGGTGGTAACTTTGACAAAAATGCCATCTAAGATTGTGGTAATGGATGTTGTTGTAGTAGACATTCCTCCTAAATTTGGTGTATGTTGTCAAGGTCATGGACTTCTAAATTGAAAGGCAGTTTGCAAATGGACATGTCTTATGCTACCATTCCTATGGATGGGGGGAATAAGAGGTTATACAATGAGAAAATACCTCCTTATGTAGTTAGCAACCAAGACAAACCAGGTAATCATGCTATCTATGCCGTTGATACTGGCTTGGGGTCTTCCATTTTATTTAATGATGGTTTTCCCTGTGATCCTAAAATTCTTGTACCCATTGGAAATAAGGAGGAGGAGTGTGCAAAGAGACAAGAGGATTTGGAAAAGAAACAGAAAGAAGATGCTATCTCGACTATGTATTTTGATGGATCCATGGAAAAAGTTGGTGCTGGTGCTGGTGTATACATTATCTCCCCTGTCATGGATTTTAAGGCTCTATCATATAAGTTAACTTTTGAATGTACCAATAATGTGGCACAGTATGAAGCTTTATTACTAGTATTGAATGATTTGAAGGATATGGGAGTAAAGAATGTACGAGTCATGGGAGATTCAGAGCTTGTAATAAACCAGGTGAATGACAGTTATCCAACCAAACATCCTAGAATGAGGTCTTATAGAAATGAGGTGTGGTATATGTTTGGTAACTATTTTATAGAACATAAAATCAGAGTGATTCCTAGATATGAAAACACAGTAGTTGACTCTTTGGCTATTGCTGCGGGTAAATTTAAAACTCCCAGAGCTAGCCAGAGAAAGTATAAAGTTGATATTGTGAACAGAACCTCTATACCAGATAATTCCAAACACTGGCAAGTATTTGAAGATGATATGCAGATAAAAAGATTCTTAGAGCTGTCTGGTGAGTTTGTAAATATTCAGATAGATAGTGAAAAAGATAATTATGAAAACTTCCAAGATGTGGAAGAAAGTGAAGAAGAAATTGCTGAAAACCGAAAGCTTAAAGGCTCACCGAGAGGAAAGGATATAGTTCAGTTGAAGAGTAATCATATCCCCAGAGGCCTAATCCCTTTAAAGAAGATTTTTGATCAAAATGATGTTGCTAGAGATCCAAAAATGAAGCTTGTTGATGATTGGTAGGTGTGGAACTGCGTTTAGGTATTTTCTTCTTCATGTTTCGATCTCTACTCTGAGATCATCCTCAGGAGACCAATAAAAGCTTGGTGAAAAATGAAAATTTCCCAATTTCTTTTTAGATGTAGAATAGATGTTTAAAAATTATTAATTTTAGATTGGGTCAGCTTGGTTAATTTTAATTTAATTTATTAACGTTAATAATTATTTAGGGTTTAATGTATATTATTATTTTAAGGTTTTAAAACCTTTTTTTTTTGAATTTTTAAGGATGTTGTTTTTTAATTTCATTTATTAAAGTTAATAAATTTATTCCGGGTTTAATATAAATTGTTATTTAAAGTTTCAAAACTTAAACTTTTTGGATTATAAGGATGGATGCTGTTTTTTAATTATGAGTTAATTTTAATATTAAGAAATGGAATAATGTAAGATACTTTTATTTAGTATTATTATTGCGTTAATGTCTTTAAAAAAAATTATTTTGTATTATTAATATTACAAATTATTAGGATTAGAACCTAAGTTTATTGGTAATTAGTTTAAAGGTTTTTATTTAAATTTTATTTTTATTTTCAACATGTTATTTAATTATAATCATTTCGTCTATCATGTTATTTAATTATAATTAAAAAAAATAAAAATTGTTAGTTAGTTTGATTGTTGCCAATGATCCTAAGGTCATGTAGAAGGGGTTTCCATGTGTCGCTGAGTTTAGTACTGTCGTCTCTATTAAGGAAGTCTAGGGTGATGTTAATTTCTATTTTCTCTTTGACTTTTCGTTTAGTTAGGCTCTCTTCTTTAGCGGCGACTCTGGATTTCTCAATCCAGATCTGGTGTTTGGTAATGTGACAATGTTCGGCTAGTGCTGATTTCTTATTCATGTCATGCCTTATATTGGAACCGTGTTCATTGAATCCAGTTCCCATAGATTGTCCAGTTTCATCGATGTATTCTTTCCCACATGAACAGGGGATTGAGTAGACGCCTTTGTATGCACCTAGATCGATAGGGTCTTTCAGTGAATCGATCATTTTTCTGATTGTGTTGGGCAGAGTGAAGATGACTTTGAAATTCTTTTTTTTTAGTGTTTTGGCCAGCTTGTCCGTGGTACTCTTAATGTAAGGGAGGAAAAATTTTCTTTCCTTCATAATTATCTTCCATTTTTTCTTTTATTTTATTTTTCGCCATGGCCTTCATGACAATTTTCTTGTATTGATTCTCATTATAGCCATTTTTTAGAAAAACATCAGCTAAATGGTCGATTTCTTGTTTTAAATGAGCCTTGTCAAAGATCCTCATGGCCTTGAATACCATGGTATTAATGACCAGTTTTTTGAGGAGGGTAGTGATGAGACTACCATGCCGTTGAGGTGAAAAATATAGGAACTGAAAAAAATCCAAGGATCATAAAACTGTAAAAAAACTTGCCTGTTAAAGAAAAAGAATTCTATGTCAATTTGATGAAAAGATACATTGATGTCTCTGCCTGGAGTTATGAAGAACTTAAATAGTATGATACTTCTATCATACAACATACAATCCCAATAAAACCTTGTAAGAAACCTTTCAGACATAAATTGAGAAGAGTTTATCCAATGTTGTTGCATGTTATTGAGAAGGAAATTAAAAATTTATTCAATGCCAAGATTATAGTGACTCTGAGATTTTCCAAATGGGTTTAAAATTTGGTGCATGTTAGGAAAACGAATGGTGAAATCAGGCTTTGCATAGATTTCATAAATGTTAACAAAGTCTCTCTGAGGCATAATTACCCTTTGCCTAAGATGGAACATATTTTACAGAAAGTAGTGGGATCTGAAAGGATTTCAATGATGGATGGTTTCTCAGGATACAATTAGATCGAAGTGCTACCTGAGGATCAAGAAAATACTACCTTTACTACACCATGGGGTACATTTATGTATGCCAAAATGACTTTTGGTTTAATGAATGCAGGGGCCACTTTCCAGCGTGCCATGGGCATTGATTTTGGAGAGGAAAAGGATAAATTTGTGGTTGTCTATATGGATGATATCATTGCGTACTTAAGATCTGACAGGGAGCATATTAGACATTTGGAGAAAGTTCTTTCTGAAATGTAAAAAGTATGGAATATCATTAAACCCTAGAAACTCAAATTTTGCATTAGAGGAAGGAAAATTGATAGGGAACATTATTTCAAAGGATGGTATAAATATTGATCCAGAGAGAATCAGTGCAATCTTGAAGGTTGAGGAGCCAAGAAGTAAAAAGGAAGTGCAATCATTCATTGGACATGTAAATTTCTTGAGAAGGTTTATTCCCAGTTTTGCTGAGATACTAATGAATATCACTAATATGGTGAAAAAAGACCATGAGATAAAGAAGACAATAGATGCAAGGAGATACTTCAAAGATATTAAACATGCTATCACATAAGCACCAGTTCTGGTAAGTCCAGATTTTAAAAAATATTTTCTGATCTTTTCCTATGCTTCTAATCACACTATTGCTGGAGTATTATTACAAAGAAACAATCAAAATGCTGAACATCCTATAGCCTTCTTTAGTAAAGTGTTAAGAGATGGAGAGTTGAAATATGACGTTATGGAAAAATGAGCATATGCTTTGATTAAATCTTTGAAAGATTTTAGAGTTTATGTTCTTCATTCACATATCGTTGCTTATGGTGAAGAGCATTCTCACACAGCCAGATCTAGAGGGAAAAAGAACAAAATGGATTGCTGTGTTACTGGAGTAGGACATTGAAATTAAGCCCACCAAGCTAGTTAAAGGACAAGGACATGCAAAGATGATGAAAAATTCCAACTGTGAATCCTTGCAACTAAATTTCTTGACCAGTCGGTCAAATTAGCTTGATGCAGAGGTGCAAGTAATTCCTGATTTATCTATGTCTCCATGGTATTATGATATTGTGTATGTGTTACAAAATTTACAGGCTCCTACAGGGTTAAGCAAAATAACAACAAGGCTAGTCAAGTTGAAATATGCCAAGTTTTGTATTATGAATCAATACCTTTATTGGAAAGATCCTGGTGGTGTTTTACTCAATTTCCTCTTAGAGAATGAAGCTAAGCATACTATGAAGGAATTTCACAAGGGAGATTGTGGTGGGCATCATTCATGGAAGGAGACTGCAAAAGATATTTTGAGAATTGGTTTTTACTGGCCTTCAATGTTTTCAGATGTTTACAAGGAGACTACTACATGCCACCATTGCCAGATCTTTGATGGTAAGAGGAAATTGGTTCCACTCCCTCTGAACCCAATATCAGTAGAAGTACCTTTTCAATAATGGGGACTAGATTTTATTGGGGAAATAAATCCCAATTCTTCAGGACAACATAGATGGATCTTAACAACAAATGGCTACTTCACTAAGTGGATTGAAGCAATACCTACAAGAAGGGCCATAGATGCAGTAATTATGCATTTTCTGGAAGAGAATATTGTTGCTAGATTTGGTTGTCCCAAAAGGATTGTGATAGACACTGCACCTGCTTTTAAATCTAAGAGAATGATAAGTTTTTTTTCACAAGTATCATATTAGTCTCAATCATTCTACTGCATACTATCCACAGGGTAATGGGCTGGATGAATATTCAAACAAAATCCTAGTGAAAATCATTAATAAGTTGTTGGAGAATAACAAAAACGTTTGACATACGAAGCTGAAATATGCTTTATGGGCTAACAGAATCAACACAAAAAAGGCAATTGGAATGTCACCATTCCAATTAGTATATGGAGCTGAGGTGTTTTTTCCAGCATCTTTGGGAGTGCTAGTCATGAAGTTATTGCAGGAACAACAGGATGAACCAAATCATGTGCAAAGAGGAATAAATTAGATCATAGAATTGAATGAGTTGAGGGGAAAATCCTATGGTAAAGTGAAAATACATCAAGAAAATACGAAGAGAACTTTTGATACGAAGGTAAAGGAAGAGCAATTCCGGATTGAGTATTTGGTTTTGAAATGGGATGTTCCTAGGGAAGGTAAACATGGGAAGTTTGATCACATGTGGGTAGGTCCTTATATCATTTCAACATACAGAGGTGAAAATGCATTCATTCTACAACATCAAGATGGGTCTTTGTTGAAAGGAGGTCTAGTCAATGTAAGGTTTCTCAAACATTACTTGTCTTGAGGGAGGAAGTAATTTCTATATCATAGTTGTATATGTTTCTTTATTTTTCAAACAATACAAATGGCGAGCCAAAGGATTTGAAGCCCAAAGAGAAGGCCATAAGATATGGAAGGGTAACCATGTTTCTAGTTTTCTTTAATTTTACTTGCAAGAAAAACAAAAACAGAAGTTTGAGATCTGTAGAGTTGGGAATGGCCCAATGGATTCGACACCTGGTCTACAGGGTTCTTTTCTACCTCGTAGGGAGGATAACATCTCGAGTTGGAGCCAGTTTTTAGAACAATCTTTGGGATAAGAAATTGGTAAGGGATTTGGCCAGTGAAAGGAGGAATAAGGTTTATAAATTTTCATATCATAGGACCTTAAAGAATGTTTATGAGGGTATGTAGATGTTTGAAGTGACATTTCTAGATTTGAAATGCAAAATACTTAAGAAATTCTATTTTTTGACCTTGAAAATGCATGTAAATGAAGATACCCGCCCTTAGTTGAATGATAACAGGAAATGGATGGCTAGGATGCGCAACAAAGAAGATCAAAGGACAAAAATCCTTTCTGCAAAGGAAAAATTAGGGGCAGAAGTGTGGAAGAGGTAAAAAACTTGGTTATAAAAAGTAGTAAGCCCGACTTTTGCTTTTCGTAGTCCGAGATCCGACACCGCAGAATGTTTCCACCAAATATCAACGGTTTGGAAAGGCGGAAGCAGAAAGATCAAAATCGAACTTTGAAGAAGCTAAAATCTTGACTTCTGCTTTCCACAGTCTGAGATCTGACGTTTAGAGAGCTTCCACACATATCAACGGTGTAGAAAGAAAAGGGCAGAAGCGGAAAATGTAAACTTTTGGGTTGCAAAATTGGAAAACCTGACTTCCGCTTTCCACATTCTAAGATCCGAGGGCTCAAATCGCTTCCGCCAAAGATCAACGATTTGGAAGAGAACAAAGGATGGAGTTCGAAAAGCAGAAAACTTAAGAATTTTATCGTAAAAGATAGAAATTCTTCCTTCTGCAATGCGCAAGATCGACGGTCTAGAAAGCCTCCGCCATCCCTGATCTCAGATCAACGGTGGATATTGATTCCGCTAGTCTAACTTGCACGAAGAAAATAGCTTTCCAAATATATGTAATTTCTTAAAGGGAGGCATGTTTCAATGATCAAGATTTATGGTGGAGTAAGATCAACGGTGGAGGTGAATTCCGCTAATCTAACATGCTCGTGGAAAATCACTTTTCAAATTTGCGGAATTGCTTAAAAGGGGTGCAAGTTTTAACGATGGAGATCAAGTCAGGGATGGATCTACGATGGAGAGCGATTCCTCTGATTCAACATTCATATATTAATGAACTATTGAAATCTACGAGATATTGTAGACCCCACACCTTTGAAGGACAAAGATCTTGGCGGAGGTTGGATCTACAGTTCAGGTTGATTTCGCAATGGGAACAAGAAAGGATTTTATCAAGTAGGTGGATTGTGAAATCAGGTAAAGGATGCATCATTGGATGGTTAATATGCCCCATAGATCAAGATCTATGACTGAGGTTTATTTCGCAGGTAGAAGATGCATGCATGAATGAATTTGTTGAAGGTTGTTCGAAGGTGCTCTGAAATGTCATTATCAAGATCCAAATCCTAGGCTCTATCAAGCGTTGAGAGGGATCAATCTCTCGAGGTGCAAACCTATATGCTTTTAATGAAGATTTGACTTTGGGTTTATATATTTTCAACACCCAAGGAAGCCCATGGTTTCTTGCAAACCACTATCAATTAAACTAATGGTATAATCATATATTTATATATTTTCAACACCCAAGGAAACCCATGGTTTTTGGCAAACCACCATCAATCAAACTAATGGTATAATCAAATATTTATATATTTTCAACAACCAACTCAGCCCATGGTTTTGCACAAGTAGTTGGGCAATAAATTTTTATTTATTTATTTCATATCAATATAATTATTTATTTGTTTCATATCAATAGGGACATGAATTTTAATTTTAATTTTATGTAGGACGACATGTTGGGTATACAATTTATTATTATTTTATTAAAGCGTCATGTACAAACGTGAGAACATCTCCCCCATATTGGGATGGAGAGCGCCTCTCGGCGAAATCAAGTGATCATGAGTCCCTGCTGTCAAAATTATCAAACTGATCCACCATGCACGATCCAACATTCTTTTTTGTTTGATTTATGATCATGGCAAATCTGCCAGATCAACATTTGTTAGGATTTTCATTCCCATACTGCAACTATTTTTATCTCTATTTCGAGGTTAGTCTCGGGAGCCTATGACACTATAAATATGACCTCAATAGAGGAAGACAGGGTTGGAACCTGTGAGATTTTGTGTTATGCATTTTGAGATCTATCGTTAATTGAATTGCAGAACCGAATGCTGGCATGTTGCTGCAAATATTCCTGTGTATTTCGTAGTTACAGTTTGTTATTTCCTTTCCCTTGTGCATGTCTTTTCCTGTTAAAATTTACATTATGTGTTCATGATATCTGAAATATGTGTATAATAGTTCAAAATTCATATTGTTATGCTCTAGCTATTGTTTCAGGTATCCACCCATCTTTCTTTCCAAAATTGATGTAGAATTCATCTTTTAGGTGCTCTATGTTGATGGACTGTTCTTGTTCTCTCTTTATCACTAGACAAACTGCTATTTGACTATAAATGAGTGCTACATTGCCTTTGTATAATTTCACCTGCAAACTGCTCTGTAATTCATGGATAATTTGTGACTCCATAGCCCAATGTATGCTTACCTTGTTTCAACCACAAAATAATCTGAATTTTACTTTAGTTTTATATCTGGCCCTGTTAAAAATCAGTGAGAGATCCCTCTCTAGAAAGGAAGAAGTCGACTCCCTTTCTTAAAGTGGTTTTGTTGTTACCTTGGGATTTACTTTCTGGAACCTTAGGTACACTCTGAGTTCTAACACCCTACTACCACCATAGGGGTTATTATATCATTATTTTCCAAGAGAGGGAAGGTGATTGTTCTTCATCTCTCACCTTTTGTAGGTTTCTCTTAGAGGTCGAACCAACCCCATGCCTTTATATTTCCATGATATAATTTTTCTAGGTTAACACAAATGATATGGCATGTTATATGACTTCTAATGACACCCCCTCTTATTCCTAACATTAAACACACATTTACAAGGTTGAACCTGACTTCCCTAAAGATCTCACCCATTCTAGAGGTTAATGTTTATGTTATTGTAGCCCCCACTATCAGGGTGATCCTAATCATCCTATAGAGGAAGAAGGAGAGAAATACCCCTATGCCTCAAATTGAGGAGAGAGTCCTCACTCTTTGCTTAAGGACTTCTTCTTCTTAGTATATCATATATTGCCTCCCTCTAGGAACCCTTTTGAAGATACATGGTTCTCCCATTATCCTATGTCCTATGTGGTCCCTATACCCATGAACCAAGATTCAAAACATTATTGGAACCTTCCCCTATAACCTCCTTATCCTTGAATACCTTGAGCATTAACACTTTCATATTGGTTATACACACCCTACCACAAACACCAATCCACGCAAGGTTGGTTTTCTTACAACCACATCAATGTGAAGCTCAAAACACTTTTAATGTTGATTAAGGAAATATCAATGTCCTTACCCACCATTTGATAGGTACCCTCCTCAAAAAAAAAATCCATACAACAAATCCCCCAAACATGAGCGAAGTTTTCATGAAAACCACAACACAACCCATTAACTAATTACAAATTTCAACATATGTACTACAACAAGTACACATCCTAATAATTCCTCTGGGACAAGTATACATCCCAAATTTATCCCAACCACAAGTACAAGTGTTCCCTTCAACATCCTCCCATCCTCTTAGACAAGTATTCTTCCCAACCATGACACCTCCTCAAATTTATTTCCCTCAAATAATTGGACAAGTGTTTATGTCAACATTATTGTAGCCCCCAATTAGGGGGTGGAAGGGACCAAACATAATTGTCAACAATAATATTTGCATCTTCAACTTAGGACCCTTTCCTCAACAAATTATGGGGAGTTGTAGTTGGGAAGCCCCACCTAACAATGACATATCCCCCTTTATAGGATACTATAGGAAAAACCCCTACATAGGTACCAAAATGAGGCTCGTGAAAATAAGACCATTTCTTATGAGATTTTTAGACAACTCTTCATTCCTTAGTTCATATAAACAAGGATCCGTCTCTATTTGTTGAAATTCCCCAAGTTTTGAAGCATCAACGGAGAATATCCTCCACATTATTTGGAGGCTTTGTCCACGTATTTCTTCAAGTTTATAAGAAATAACAACATCTTGATTAAGCTTTATATGTGATCCCTGATAAGATATGCCCTTCATTGGTTTGACCATATCCTTTAGGGGTCAATATATGAAATTTTCCTATTGGTATACCAATTCATTTATCAATTTGACATGCAAAGAACAAATGAGACTAGTATTTTTGTCCTCATGTGTTTAAAGCAACAAGAGATGAAAGCTTGTTGAACATTCATACATCAATGGTGTAAGGCTTTGCACAACTTCACATCAGAGAAGATACCCTTTATAATATTTTCGTACAATCCCCAAACCATGAGAAAATATCCAAAGTGTTTCTTGAAAACACTGAATCAACAAAACATGCCATCAACCTCCTCCTTTGCATCAATGATGCCTATATAAAAGTTACCATAGGAGAAAGAAAACCCAAACAACCTAAATCCCCAACCTCCAACCAAAATGCAACATGTGACATGGTGATAGAAGGTACCCCCATTAAAATTGAGATCCAAACCATCCTCCATACTAAAGGAAAGGATCAACCTAACCCATATTCCTCACTTGCATAGGTATGTGGTGCCAGTACCAAAGGCTCACACACAATACTTAGTATTGTCAAAAGTTCAAATAATTGAATGCAATTTTTTTTAATTGATCACTCCTAAACCCAAACTCATTGTCACATAGTAAAATTTCAAACATGGGTTATACAAGGACCCCTTGATGGACCATAACCCTCCATCCAATCCTTCCAAGAAGAAAATAATGTTTCCTTCAATCCCACCTTTGAATCCTATAGTGAAGAAGAATATTAGGTTTTTATCTCCTTCCTCCAAGAAAAAAGGGAAGGACCACATAAATACCTCCTCTAATGAACCCCTAAAGGTTGCACAAAGTTTCCTTGTGATCTAGAAATCCCAAAGAAAACATATGACTACTCATTATATTGGAGTGCCCATGATTTCCCCCCATTCGAAGAGTTCATGTCCTCTTTCCGATTCCTTGTTCAATCTTAGTCACCTTGATATCATCCTTTTGGTACAATAAATGGGTCTCTTTCTAAACTAACCTATGTAAAAACCACCCCTTATCCTTATTGACATCAAAGGTACTTTTCATTCTCATTAGATAAGTGTTATTGTAACATCCCTAAATTTCATAAATAAAAAATAATAATTTTCTATATGTAACTTTAAAAATTACTAGGAATAATTCCAAGAGACGTTATACTTCATACTTCCTCTATTGTAATGATAATGGATTTATTAATAATCCGCAAACTCATGTGTCTATGTTTAGTATTTTTCATTAGCATTCCTCTTTTTACAACATTTTGTCGATATAACGTCCCGCATTCTAGTCGATACTATCTTGTGGCAAAAACTATTTTTAAAACTCCGTTGGTTGCAATGTCATAAATTTTTTTTTGTTCTTTTAGTTTTTCTCCTTCCTATGAGCTATGAAAGGGAAAGGTCACAGTCTTACTTAGCCTTTAAGGCTAATGCATGAACCTTCATTTCACTTACGCAGGTGAACGAGATGACACTCTCCATTTTACTAAAGAACAAAATCCTAACTCCAAGGTATTGCAAATCCTATGCAGGAAAGGTGGGACACCGAGGTTTGACAACCAAATCTAAACAAATCCTAAACCATAATCACCCTACCAAACTATAATCTATGCTATGTTTCAAAAACTGAGTTGAAAATTACAATGCACTATACAAAAGTGCAAAAAGGGTCTCGAATGAATATCATGCTGACTGGGCGTTGTCGAAGTGAAAGTTAGTAAATGTACGAGTTGCATATTGAATGCTCCCCTACGCAAGCCATGTGGGTGCCTTTACTTCCCTAACTGGTGGTCATAAGGTTTAAGAAAAACCCTAAAGGTTTAATGTTTTTTCCAAAACAATGGAGTTTGTCCGTGAAGCTTTGTTCTTTTGTTCTTCGCTTTGTGGAGCTCTGTTGGTTTTTTTGTTTGCTCCACTATGTAGTTTCAAGGGTGGTTAGAGAGGTGGGGGATTTGAGTTGCTCGGTCCTCGATGCTCTTTCTCCTTACCTATACATTCGTGAGACTTTTTTGGTGGTGTTACATTTGTGGGACAAGAACTTGTAGAACAGGTAAAATCTTCTCCTAAACCTGTGATGAACATTTTTCTCAAGCCATAGATCGTTTTCATAAAATACATTGTTTAACCTTCAAGTTTGCATGTGTAGGAGGGTTCCAGATGCATGCTCTATGGCTACAAGTTCTCAGTTGGATGTTGCATTAAAAAATAGGCCTTACAGTCGGGTAAGACTTGTTCCTAGACCCTCGTGGCTTTGTGGTTGAGCTTCCATGACATGTTATGCTTTTGTCAAAAGCATTGGGGTTTCATCCCTGCGCCTGTTCTTCTATGCGAAAGTGATAATGTTCCTTTGGTAATGCCATGAAGGCTTTAGTTTACTCTTGGAAGAATTGTAATGAATGGAGAACATTCGATCGTGAAGTCGATTGACTGTGTTAAGTTTGTTTTGCAAATTTGAATTATGATAGGGTTGTTTTTTTTGAAAAATAGTCTGCAACTGTCTTTGTAAATATTTCCATTAATATGAAGGACCCCGTGAGGGCTTGTATAACTCAATGTTTAATTGATCAATGATGTAACTTCACTCATTTATACATCAATGTGACTATGTACATGATGCATTCCATTTTTTATTATCAGATCCTCCATTTTTGTTTTACAGTTTGTAATTCTATTAAAACAAAGTAGTTGTGAGGCATTTATACCGCCAGGGTAGTTTTGGGTTAGGGCCATAAGGCCATGATCAAAATAAATGCTGTATTTAAAAATAAGAAAGGGTTTTGTTAAAAGAAAGATACTTGATGATGTATTTAGCATTGCAGTGTTGTTTTGTTGTTCATAGATTTGTTTTGCAGTTTTACAATAGTAGTTAATCTGTAAATCTAAGAGATTACAGCCGTGAAGCCTTTACCCTGTAATGTATGCTTTTGAGGAGAGGGTCGTAAGTCCTCTGTCAAAGATAACTACTGCTAATTAATTCTTCTAAAGGTTTTTTGAGATCCTATGAGGGCTTATATAACTTCATGTAATACTTCTTTTTATTTGCTGCAATAGATATTCTGCATTTCGATTTTCTGCTCTGTTTGACATTTTTACAAATTGTATAGGTTTATAATAACGTGGCCATGAGGCATTTATACTATCATGTTTATTTTATATAGGGCCGTAAGGCCACTAACAATGATAATTTGTTATTTAAATTAAACAATGGTTTTATGGTTTAGTAAGACCCACGAGGGTTTACACCTACCTTGAAAGTTATAATATTTAATTTCTCTAATGTATTATTAGTAGGCCATAAGGCCGTATATATTTTCCATAATTGCTCTATTAAAGACTCTAAGCCGTGAGGCATTTTTCATTGATACAATGTTTAAGAGAGGCCATAGGGCCATTGTTTAAAGATTTAGGCTCTTCTTAAAAGATAATACTGTTTCTAAAACAAATAAATTCATCCCTAAGGCTGTCTATAATTTCCTTCAGTAAGTACGTGTCTTGTAGACGACAATACCAATTCGGCTCCTAGCCTGTAACCAGTGCTGCAACCTGTCGATAAAATCGATTCGGTATTTAAAGGTTTTGTTTATTATAACATTATTTAGGTTTTTGATTAACAACCAGAACTTAGCCTTAGTTGTTGGAAAAGAACATAGTGGTGTAATCAGAGGTTCTAAGTTGAAATGTCTATAGCTATAAGACTTAAACATGTGCATACTCGTGCATACTGTATATTAGGTTCAAACCATTGATATGCTTATATTAAGCACTGGTTGGTTAATTCTAAGAAACTATAAGTCTAGCTTATCGAGTTATCTAAGAGTCTTATTTAAAATACAATATGTTTGTCTTATATATATATATACTTATGAATCTTTGTAACTATTAATATATTTTATTTTAAAAAACTAGATTAACAGAAGAACTACCACTAAATTTAACAATATAATAGATTGAAAATAAGGTAAAGATATTATACAGAAAAATGCAGGAGAAAAGGGAAACATCCATTAATGAGGAGTACTTAATACAATAACTAGAACAATAAATTTAAACCTTAATTTTGAATAAACTGAATTATAGATCTCTTCTCTTCGAACAATTTTCCAAATAGCTTTCAGATATAGAATTCTTAACATATCCAATTTTCCTACTTTCAGCTACTGTGCATACTTTCAAATAAAAGTATAGAATTAGAATTAAATAACAGTTAGAACCTGGATAATATACAGAAGGGGACAAACACCCAAAGGAGACTGCTCCACCCAACCTTCTCTTGAAGCAACCAAATTTACTTTCTTAGGACCCCCGATCCTGTTCACTGAACCACTCGGATGAAGATCTCTGGATATAGCCCACACATCAAACTTGCTGCAACTTAGCACTCAGCAGCAGACTTAATTCAACAATTCGACTTTAGCTATCCCCTCATCAAATTCCTTATGTGCGGGACATTTTAAGTTTGCAAAAGTCACAAGGTTCATTCACTTGGAAACATAATGAGTAGTGAGCCTCATGCTCAACTCGATGGTATTTATAAGATTACCTAGGTCTTTGGGTCAATTTTGGAATTAAATGAGCCACCAGCTCATTTCCCTTTCTCAGGGAACATGACCACATTTTTAGGGATCATGCTTCCTGCAATAGCTAGAAAGTGAAATGCTAGTGCTGCCACTTGTCAACCAGCATTTACAGCTTCTCATTCCTCCTAGTGGGTTAGTGAACACTCATTTAACAGTCTCCCTTGGATAGGTGTCTCTTCTATTTAATTATTAAAATAAATAATTCTTCAATTACAGTCATCCTTGACCATCTTGGTCATAAAAATTTACAATAAATTTAACACAATGTTTTCTGAAATAAATAATAACTATTTATTTTTCAGTTCTAGGTGTGTTACATTTATCTCTTGTAGCCAACATAAAACCTCTCATAGTTTATCCTCCTCTAGCCATATCAACCCATGCCTCCTCAAAATCGTCTCCATCCCTTGTCCATATCCTCTCGTCCCACATCCTGTCAATTTCCTTCATGGAATCCTTAGGGAATACACTAAACAAAGTACCCACATGATTGATGTCATATATAAATTAACTCCCAATATCACTCAAGATCAAGCCCCCTTCTCTTTCCTTGAACCTTTCTAGTAGCTCATGTTTTTCGTTCCCTTGGAGATACCATTTCTCTCTTACTCATTTGACCGTGCAGGGTTTCAAGAAGTTTGAGACCAAACCCATTTCCACTATTTAAATACCCTTGTCCCTTGTACTCAATAAAATGAACACCCATTTCTCAGTACTCTCGATAGACTTGGAGTACAACATTCTCCTTGGACACCATTAGTTAGATGTGATGATGGTTGTTCCTTACACCACTAGGAAAGATCTCTTGTTCCTCTATGAGATAAAGACTTGTTATGTTTGGTGGGATATTGCTTCCTTCTCTCACCTCCCTTAGGATGCGTATAAGGTCTGCCACTTGGTCTCCTTTTTCTAGCCTTCTAATCTTTGTGAGGCATCCTCCTCTTCTCATTGTCCCTAGGTTTACTTTCCTTGGTAAGACTCCTCTACTACTGTTTCTTACCTCTTCCCCTTGGATACATGAACACCCTTGACAGGTCCACCCCATGTGGTTTTTCTAATTCACCTTGATATCATCCTTTTGGTTCAATAGATAGGTCTCTTTCTAAACTAACCTATATCAAATACACCCCTTAGACTTATTGACATTGAAGGTACTTTTCCTTCTCATTAGATAGGGGTTTTCTCTTGTAGACAACATAAAAACTCTTAGTGTTTATCCTCCTCTATCCACATGAACCCATGCCTCCTCAACATCCACTCCCTATATTGTCCATATCCTCTCCTCCCACATCCTGTATATTTTCTTCATGGAATACTTAGGGAATCCACTAAAAAAAGGGCCCACATGATTGAGGTCCTATAAAAATCAATTCCCAATATCACTCAAGATCAAGCCCCCTTCTCTTTCCTTTAACCTTTCTAGTAGCTCATGTTTTTCATGTCCTTTGTGCTACCATTTCTCTCTTACTCATTGGACCCTGCAGGGTTTAAAAAAGTTTGAGACCAAACCCCTTTCCACTATTTAAGTACCCTTATCCCTTGGAATCAAGAAAATGAACAACCATTTCTCAGTACTCTTGATAGAATTGGAGTACAACATTCTCCTTGGCCACCATTAGTTAGATGAGATAATGGTTGTTCCTTACGCCACCAAGAAATAAATCTTATTCCTCCATGAGAGAAATACTTGTTGTGTTTGGTGGGATATTTCTTCTTTCTCTCACCTGACTTAGGCTACTCCTAAGGTCTACCACTTGGTCTCCTTTGTCTAGCCTTCTAATCTTTGTGAGGCCTCCTCCTCTTCTCACCATCCTAGGGTTTACTTTCCTAGGTAATACTCCTCTTCTACCCTTGCTTACCTCTTCCCCTTAGATACATGAACACCCTTGATGGGGACACCCATGTGGGTTTTCTCATTCACCTTGATATCATCCTTTTTGTTCAATAGATATCTCTCTTTCTAAACTAACCTATGTCAAATACACCACTTAGCCTTATTTACGTCGAAGGTACTTTTCCTTCTCATTAGATAGGGGTTATTTCTTATAGCCAACATAATACCTCTCATCGTTTATCCTCCTCTATCCATATGAACCCATGCCTCCTCAACACCCTCTCCCTCCCTTGTCCATATCCTCTCCTCCCACATCCTATATATTTCCTTCATGTAATCCTTAGGGCACCCACTAAGCAAAGATCACATGATTGAGGTCCCACATAACTCAATTTCCAATATCACTCAAGATCAAACCCCCTTCTCTTTCCTTTAACCTTTCTAGCAACTCATGTTTTTCATGCCATTGGTGCTACCATTTCTCTCTTACTCATTGGAAATTGCAGGGTTTCAACAAGTTTGAGATCAAACCCATTTCCACTATTGAAATACCCTTGTCCATTGGACTCAAGAAAATGAAAACCCATTTCTCAAAACTCTCAATAGGCTTAGAGTACATCATTCTCCTTCTCCATCATTAGTTAGATGGGATGATTTTTGTTTCTTACACCACCAGGCAAGAAATATTATTCCTCCACGAGAGAAATATTTGTTATGTTTAATGGGATCTTTTTTCCTTCTCTCACCTCCCTCAGTATGATCATAAGGTCTTCCACTTGGTCTCCTTTGTCTAGTCTTCTAATCTTTGTGAGGCCTCCTCCTCTTCTCACCATCCTAGGGTTTACTTTCCTAATGTATACTCCTCTTCTACTCTTTCTTACCTCTTCCCCTTAGATACATGTGTTAGATTTTTATCATTTAAGCTAGCATTAACTTAGGATCTTAACTGAAAGAATAACAAGCACAACAATCAAGCACATAAGACAATGAACACAAAGATTTTCCTCGGGGAAACCATAAAGGAGAAAACCCCGCAACTTCCTTAGAGATAGAATCAACACCAAGTTGCAAAGCCCCAAAAACAATAAGATGATATCCTGCCAGCAGTAGCCTCTTTCTCTCTAGCCCCAACAACTTCTTCTTCCTCAGCTATGTGCTACAACTGAGTGTGAGTGAGTGTGTGATAAATAGAGAGGCTCACTCTCTATTTATACTAATTCTCGACTTGACAATGACTCACTAGGGCCAAATTCTCTAGGAGAGTCTAATAACCTTAGTGCACTGGAACCGCAGGGACTTTAACCCTTGGACAATAGGAGGGTTACCCACAATGACTTGACATGACTTGTTTACATTATAGAACCTCCCGATAGGAACATTGGGGCATGACATGACTCAAACACATTACATACACTTCCTAGAATAAACATCGGGGTACAAGACATAAGATATACAAGTGAATACATTTCGAAGTTACAAATACATCAACACTCCCTCTTAACTAGGAAGGTATTCTTTTGACACAATTTTCAGCACTGGTCTTCTTCTCTGTATCGACTGGATCATCTCGTCATTGTCATCTTCAAGTTGTCTTCATCTTCAAGTCTTCTTCATCTTCAAGTCATCATCGTCTTTAAGTCTTCTTCATCTTCAAGTCATCTTCATCTTCAAGTATTCTTCTAAGTCATCTTCTTCTTCAAGTATTCTTCATCGCGGGATCTGGATCATCACGACTGCTGGATCATCATCACTATATCATCATCAAATCTGGATCATCATCATTGGTGCTATCTCTCGATTCTTCTCATCACAGGAAGTTCTACAGAGCCAACCCTTTTTCATGCTGGTTGTAGGCCTACCCTTCATGTAGGTCTTCACCACTTATATCTGACCCTAAGTCAGAATGGCCCGCCCAGCTCTTACATGTGACCTCATCTTGTTAGAAAGGAATTCCCAGCACTGACCTCATCTTGTCAAAAATGCCCAACACTCACATCTGACCATGTGTAAACACATCGCGCTAGAATGGCTCAACACTTATATCCGACCATGTATGAACACACCACATCGAAAGGGCTCTGCACTTACATCCGACCATGTTCGAAAACACTACATCGGAAGGGCTCTGCACTTACATCCGACCATGTTTGAAAACACTGCATCAAAAGGGATCTGCACTTACATTCGACCATGTGCGAACACACTGCATCGAAAGGGCTCTGCACTTACATTTGACCATGTGCGAACACACCGCATCGAAAGGTCTCTCAGTCCCAGACTGAGGATTCTTAGTAACTGACTAGGTGCCTCCATTCTCCTAGAGAATGGCATCAACCCTTATATCTGGTCAAATGGGAACACATCCCTCAATCACATCAGAATGTCCATGCACTCATATCTAGTCATGTAAGACTACATCCCACAGTCATATAAGAATGGCCCTCAGTCCTAGACTGAGTATTCCTGGTAACTGACCAGGTGCCTCCATTCCAAGAATGGCATTCAGTACTTATATCTGATCATGTAGGAACCAATCCTATAGCACATCAGAATGGCTCAACACTCACATCTGACATGGAAGGAACCAAATCCTCTCACCATGACAGAATGGCTTAGCCCTTACGTCTGACCATGGAAGGAACCCAATCCTCTCACCATGTTAGAATGGCTCTAGGTCTCATCATTTCTCTTTAGAGGGAACCTCGATCTAGAGAACACCAAGCTTCTCCCTGAAGTACTCAAACTTCACTCTGGCCAATGGCTTCATCAACACATCAGCTATCTGTTCGTCCATCGCAACATACTAGAGCTTCACTGCTCCTCTCTGCACCATATCCCTGATATAGTGATACTTGATCTCGATATGCTTCGACTTGTCATGGAACACTGGGTTCTATGACAACTTCACACAACTTTGGTTGTTTCAATATATACAAGTAGCATCCAACTGGAGATCAAATAAATCAGACAATATATTTCTCAGCCACACTGCCTCGCAACTAGTTGAACAAGCTGTGACATATTCTGCTTTAGCTGTACTTAGTGCCACACAGGACTGCTTCTTGCTAAACCAAGAGATCATACTTGATCCCATACTGAAGAAACATCCTGAAGTGCTCTTCCTATCGATGGCACTGCCTACCCAATCTGAATCAACATAACCCTCTAGGTTAATATTTTGATTTTCCTCGTACTTGAGCCCATAATCAACTGTACCCTTCAGGTACCTCATAATATGCTTTGTAGCAATCATGAGAACATGTCTTGGATCTGTCAGGAACTAGCTCAAGGTGTTCACAACAAAGCAAATATCTAGTCTTGTGTTTGTCAGGTACATCAAGGACCCAATCATCTGATGACACATTGTAGCATCAACCTCTTCTGATGAAGCATCACTCAATAGCTTCAGGTTCGATGCCATAGGTGTGGTTATGGCCTTGCAGTCCATCATCCTGAATCTCTTCAAAATCTCTACTGCATACTTCCCTTGTCCAAGGAAGATTCCATCCGCATTCTGCCACACCTCCATGCCTAAAAAATAGTGCATCATACCCAAGTATTTCATTTCAAACTCGGCAACAAGTTTCCTCTTTGTATCAGCAATCAACCCATCCATACCTGTTACAAAGAGATCATCCACATACAATAGGAGTATCACTGGGTTGCCATCTTCAACCTTGTAGTAAAGGTTGGAATCTGCTTTACTCTTGGTAAAGCCCAAGCTAGATAGAAAGACATCAATTATGCCGTACCATGTCCTGGGTGCCTGTTTCAAACCGTACATGGATTTCTTCAATCTACACACATGAGACTCCCTGTCATGTATCTCAAAACCGAGTGGCTATTCCACATACACTTCCTCTTCCACTACACCATTCAAGAAAGTAGTCTTGACATCCATCTGGCGTATCTTCCATTTCATAACTGTAGCCAGAGCAAGTACTGATCTGATGGAAGTGTACTTGGCTACAGGTGCAAATGCTTCTTCATAATATATTCCTTCTTTCTGGGAGAAGCCATGACCCACGAATCTTGCTTTGTATTTTTCTATGCTGCCATCTGCAGCATGCTTGATCTTGTAGATCCATTTGGAAGTTACAATGGACTCCCCTTCTGGTCTTGGGACAACATCCCAAACATCATTCTTCATGATCGATTGATACTCTTCGATCATAGCCTCATTCTATTCTTTCCTTTCTGCCGCTTCTTCATAGTTGGAAGGTTCTTTTTAATAATGTCACATGGCAAGGCTACATAACTGGAGCAGGACCTAGCTCTCTTTCCTCCTCTATATGTTTTTTCTGAAGTTCCATATCTTTCTGCACCTTGGATAATTTCACGTACCCAAGTAGGTTTCCTCTTGTGAGGATTCTTCTCCTGAGGTGGATCCACAGGTTCTTGAGGTTCTTCTAATTCTTGATCTTCTTTTTGAATTTCTTTGTTCATGGTTGTATCAGGAATTCTGGGTGCTTCTGTTTCTTCAGGTTCTTCAGCTGGTCTCTTCTTGGATTTGATGTAGGCTGAATCTTCGTCAAATGTTACATCTCTACTGATGTCGATCTTCTTGAACCCCAGGAAGTATATTCTGTAAGCCTTTGAGCTTTAAGAGTATCCCACAAGTATACCCTTCTTTCTTGAAGGATGTAACTTTATCCTCTTTTCTTTTGGAATGTGTATGTATACAGGACAGCCAAATATTCTGAGATGGATGAATTTTGGTGTTTTGTTCTTGAGTACTTTGTGTGGAGTACAGTTCTATACATACACCATTGTTCTGGTAGCTTCTGCCCATAGATGCATGGAAAGATCTTGATCATGAAGCATGGCCCTTGCTGCTTCCATGATCGTTCTATTCTTTCTTTATACAATCCCATTCTGTTGTGGATTATATGGAGTGGATAACTCCCTCTTAATCCCTGAGTCTTTGCATAGCTCTTTGAATTGATTTGATGTGAATTCTACGCCATTATCTGATCGAAAGGTCTTGATCTTCTTTTCTGAGTGATTCTCGATCAAGGCTTTGAATTCCTTGAACTTGCTGAATACTTCATCTTTGTTCTTCATAAAGTATATCCATTCCTTTCTAGAAAAATCATCAATAAAAGAAACATAGTATACATACCCGCTTAGTGAATTGGATGACATTGGACCGCATACATCGGAGTGGATGATTTCCAAGATTCCTTTTGCCTTGCTCTCGCTACTTGGAAATGTCTTCTTTGTGTTCTTCCCTTTCACACATCCTTTGCATGCACCTTCATGTTTTGTCTACATTTCTGGGAGACCTTCAACAGATTTGCTTGCAAGTGGTAGTGCTCTGTAATGCACATGTGCAAGCCTTCTATACCAAAGCTCATTTGGTTCTACCAAGTCATGAACCAAAGCTTGTTCTGGTTGTCCCTTCAATTTGTATAGTCCTCCTTCTTTTTCCCCAATCACTACTGCATCATTGAAAGACTTTCCCTTTGGCCACATGAGGACTTGGCCATCTACAAATGCAACCATCATTCGTTTTGCATCCAATGTAGATATGGAGAGGAGTTTCTTCTTTATTCCAGGTACAAACAATACATCTTTCATCTTGATAGAATTTCCAGTGTCTAGCTTGTATGAGGATTCACCACTACCTTTTATTGGATACTGGTAGTCATCTCCGAGTTTCACCTTGTGAGGTGATTCATGTTCAGATAATTTCACAAAGGATTCCTTGAATTCTGTCATATGTTTGGAAGCACCACTGTCTATAATCCAATCATTGCTGCCATGTTTGATAGTTCCCATGAGAGTGGAAATCAGAACATATTCTTCATCACTTGAGGAATCATCATTGTCTTGTCTGTTTCTCTTTGTGGAAGGTTCATCATTCTCTGCAGCATGAGCATGATGTCTTCTCTTGTTTCCCTTCTTCTTATGAGAGCTACTTTTCTTTCTAGGACAATCTCTAGCAAAGTGTCCTCTTTCATCACATGTATAGCAAATGTACTTAGACCTATCTCTAGGCTTTCTAAAGTTATTCCTTTGGTGAGAGTGCTTACCTCTGTGGTGGCTAGATATGGTTTTCTTGGATTGTACTATGAGAGCTTGATCTTCACTTCCCATCTTTTCTTCTTGAGCTGCTATCCAAGCTTCTTCTTGAGAGCATTGTTCCCATAGTCTGCTAAACTTGACTAACTTCTTTCTGGCACAGATCCCTTGAATGAAAGAGTCCCATTTCCTAGGGAGACCATTCAAGGTGGTCATTACAATCTCTGCATTCTCCACTTCTTCATCTACTGCTTCAAGTTGTTCTTTGATCTGGGAGACCCTTGTGAAGTATGATTGTATGGTCTCCGCATTCTGGATCTTCACAGTCTTCAATTGGTTCCTCTAGGTCATCTTCCGATTTATGTTCTTTCCTTCAAACAGTTTGGTTAGGGTATCAAACATAGCTTTAGGTGTCTTTAGAGAGGACACCTGCGGTATGAGGTGATCCTTGATTAAATAAGCAATAATCCTCTTAGACATAACCAAATTTTTCTTGTGTAAGACATTAGCCTCATCTCCCTCTAGAACTGGAATCTCCTCATTGATGTAGGAGTCCAACTCATTTTCTTCCAGGACCAAGGAGATCCTATAATTCCAGGCTCAGAAGTTATCAGCTCCCTCAAGCTTTTCATAAAGCTTGGTATCATGAGACATCTTAACTGAGAACCTCAAATGGAAATACAAAAGATTTAGATCTTACCAGGTTAAGATGTCAAATCTGGATCTAGAGCTAAATTTCTACAGTGCTGGTCCAGGAGCATGTTAGGGTTTGAATTTCCCAGAGTTCTATCCAACCAAAAGATTTGATCTTGATCTCTAAACTTCAATTTTGAGGAGGAGAGAAATCCAGGCCTGGGCTCACTAAAAAATTCCACTTATGTGGAAAGCCCTAATTTCCGGTAGCAGTGTCCGGTCAAAAAATGAAAATGCTCATAATCAGATTCTGCTTCGATAGAAAGATGCACCTTGGGGAGGAGATTCAGCCCAACCTTCTTTTGCTGAAAATCTTTGGAGAGAGATCCAAAAAGTAGGAAGCCCTGGTTTCCGCAGCTACATAGTGTCTTCTTCTTATGTTAGCTCTGATACCATGTTAGATTTTTATCATTTAAGCTAGCATTAATTTAGGATCTTAATTGAGAGAATAACAAGCACAACAATCAAACACATAAGACAATGAACACAAATATTTTACTCGGGGAAACCATAAAGGAGAAAACCCCACAACTTCCTCAGAGATAGAATAAACGCCAAATAAAAAATCCCCAAAAACAGTAAGATGATATCCCGACAATAGTAGCCTCTTTCTCTCTAGCCCCAACAAATTCTGCTTCCTCAGCTATGCGCTACAAATGAGTGTGAGTGAGTGTGTGATAAATAGAGAGTCTCACTCTCTATTTATACTAATTCCCGACTTCACAATGACTCACTAGGGCCAACTTCTCTAGGAGAGTCTAATAACCCTAGTGCCCCAGAACTGTGGGGACTTTAACCCTTGGACAATAGGAGGGTTACCCACAATGACTTGACATGACTTGTTTACATTATAGAACCTCTTGATAGGAACATCAGGGCATGACATGACTCAAATACATTATAGACACTTCTCGTAATAAACATCGGGGTACAAGACAGAAGATATACAAGTGAATACATTTCGAAGTAACAAATACATCAACATCATGAACACCCTTGATGGAGCCGCCCCATGTATTTTTTCCTACTTCCTCCTTCCACTTTGAGTATTACTTGACCTAATTGTGATTGTTCCTCATATTCCTTATATTCCTTTTCCCTTTGTCACTTTCCTCATCTTTCCATTGGTTGTACAAGGTGGATTTTGCTAACTTTAGAAGGGCCCTATGTTTCAACACAATTTTATCAAGTTGAGTGAAGCCCCATCCTTGATGGGAATTTTTTGGGGCCATCTTTGACCTCCTCTTGTACTATTAGGGCACCTCCTACTTGGTCTTGCTAAATATTCCTTATTCTCATCCCATCATCCAAACCTACCCGAGGTAGTAGTTGATCCCTCTTTGTTTTTTCTTGGTCTTATGTCTCCCTTTGGTTGTTTCTTAGGTTGTATGTTCCTCCCCATGTATTCATTTCAAGTAGGGTTTGATGTAAGACATCTTGCATCCTAGTGGGATATAATCCACTTCTATGAAGAATTAGATGTATTTTTCACATCCCGTATACTATAACTACGGGGTGACCTCCCCATCTACACCTCTATCCTCTCTCCCTTTCTTTATTGGTCCTACCCTAACATCATTGCATCTCTCTCCTCTTTCCTTCATTGGTATCTCAATAGCGTTGTTTCCTTCTTTATCTTGCATTTGTTATAATCACCCTCGATTGTCCACCTCTTGTCTCTCCCTTTCCATCTATCATTCATCCCTCAATAGAGAGTTGGTGTCACTATCCCTACCCAATTTGAGAAAAAAATTCTAACCTCCATGATGCAAGTATCTATATCATGTCAACCTGTGCTTACACTGACACACCTCCCCTACATGTATGTGTAGGTATGGTGCTCTTCCTCTCACTCTTGTTGATGATGTTATGATCAAGTTTTCGCTGTTATCATAAATTACCTGCATGCTTTACTTACATGTTTTGGTTATTATTCCACTTAGTGACTAGAAATTTTTGATCTCTAATTTCATATTAGTTTAAATATTGTATCTTTACATGATAGCTAAACTTATTTCTTGTTATTTCATCAGTCACATTCATGTTTTTTTTGTTATCATTCCTACATCATAATTAAGCTAGTTTGTTCCATTATTTGGATATTGTTGCTTAACATGCATTGCTTGCTTGTTGGCCTTTATTTCTCTTTTTTATTTTACTTGCTTGATATCACACTAATCCACAGGGCATCCCAAATGGATTTTCCTTGCATTGATGCTCAAGGAATATGGTCCTTGACAAGTATTATGGGGTATGCATCCATAAGCAATAAAGGATTCCCTAGTCACAATGATGAATTGGATTACATTCCCAAAACCCTTGGATCACCCTCATGCACTTGCTTGCTTTCTCCTTCCTTGCAACTTACTACTATTTCCATTTCATAGATAGAATCTCTTGTAAGAGGGAGGGAATGTAACATAGGATATTCACACTTTGATACTCACGTATGCCTACCTAATGAGAGGTGCCTTGTGTAGTCCAATAACAAGGTAATTTTTAGGGGCAAAATTTCACCAATTGGCTATTTTTTGGGTTTTTTTTCAAAAAATAAATTCACTATTTGGTAATTTTTAGTGTCTAATATCGCCTATATTTACATAAAATATGTTTTTTTTATCATAATATTCGCCAAAATTTACACATTTCAGTGTTAATTTTGTGTTTCATATTTAATATTCACCTACCTATTTATAAACATGCTTTTTTCAATCCAAAACAATCGCCTAGAATACTATACTTAAGTATAATATTTGAATCCTTAAAAAATACCCTGGTCCAATTCAAGATCATTATCATGGTGGTTCGGCCTTGACATTTTGACATTCCAAAAATCGTGCCACAAATTGCACAATGTCTCTTTTCATCCCTGCCCAGAAGAAAACCTTCTTAAGATACACATGCATCTTCTTAAACCTCTGTTGTGTGGAGTAAGGGGAATTATGGGCTTCTTCCAATACCAACCTCCTAATACCAATATTGTCAAGGATGTAAATTCGTCTTCTTGATCTTAATGTTCCATCTCCTTCCAAGGAGAATCCTTCAAACCTAGAACTTATGGGTCCTCCATCTTACAAATGGGATTTCACTTGCTGATACCAGTCACCTTGGAAAAGGTGACTTAATATTTGATCCATTCATTCAACCTTTAAGGATATAACCGAGTGAATCCTAGGCCTTATGCTTAAAGCATCTGCCTCTTTTTTCTCCTTACCCTTGATATAAGTTACCCAAAAATCATACTCGCTAAGAAAATCACTCCAACGCCACTAACGAGCGTCAAGATCCTTTTGGGTAAATATATGTTGAAGACTCGTGTGGTCTATTTTCAATTCAAACTAACATCCCATGAGGTAAAGTATCCATAATATTAAGGCCATCACCACAAATGCTAATTCCAAATAATGGGTGCAATACTTGATTTCGTGGGTCTTGATATTACATGAAGCATAAGCTGTAACACCCCCCCTCTTGGGTTAGAACATCTCCTAATCCTTTCAATGAAGCATCTGTATAGACACAAAATTTCGTTTCCATATTGGGCACCCTCAATATCAGAGCACTTGTTAATCATCGTTTTAGTTCTATAAAGGCTTCCTCACACTCCCTTATCCATTTGAATCTGACTCCCTTTTTCTAGAGAGAGGTGATAGGGTCGGCAGCACGGGAGAAAACTTCCACAAACCTTCGATAATATCCAACCAAACCCATAAATCTATGTATTTGCTTAACATTCTTGGGGGTTTTCCAATTTATTATAGCCTCGACTTTACTAGGATCAACGGTTATACCATCCCTGCTGATTATATGACCTAGATACTAAAATTCTTTTTGGAAGAAGGAACACTTAGATAACTTCCCATACAATTTGTGCTCTCTAAGACACTAAAGCACAAGTCTTAGATGTTCTTGATGCTCTCTCTCATCTCGAGAGTATATGAGAATGTCATCCAAAAATACTTGAACAAAACGGTCTAAGTATTTTCGAAAAACATTGTTCATTAAATTCATGAAAGTTGTCAGAGAGTTTGTTAGCCCAAATGGTACTATGACAAAATCATAGTGGTCGTACCTAGTTTTGAAGCCATTTTTTGGAATATATTCCTCCTTAATTCTCAATTGATAGTACCTTGATCGTAAGTAAATCTTGGAGAATATAGACGTTCCCTTAAGTTGATCAAGCAAGTCATCAATGCAGGACATATGATACTTATTTCTAATAGTTTCCTTTTAAGATCTCGATAGTCGATGCAGATCTTGATGGACCCATCTTTCTTTTACATGAAGATAACTGGTGCTCCCCAAGGTGACACACTAGGCCTTATGAGCCCTAATTTGATAAGATCGATGAATTGCACACTCAAATTATTAAGTTCTGGGATGGTCATACAGTAAGGTGTTTTTGATATTGGTTTTGTTCCTGGTTTCAAAGGAATGGATAAATCAAATTCTCTAACTGGTGGCATGCCTGGAAATTCCTTGGGAAACACATCTTTAAATTCTTCTATTATTGGGTGAAGGATCAAAGAAGAGCTGTTAACTTCCTTGATTGTTTCTACCACATATATGTTGCATCATTTTCCCTTTATTCATAAGAGAAAGATCATATGTGTCCAATACTTTATTCATAAGAGAATATCTTGATATAGTTCAACGAGCATCAAAAGAAATGCCAATCTGAAAACCTGCATGTTCAAGAGTTTTCCATTCTCAAACAAGAATAGAAGTAGAGGTAGGAACCACGCTAGTATCTTCAGGACATTCAAGAGGATCACTTGAAGAAAAAGGTGAATTAATATCAAGGGTAGTCACTGCAAAAATGGAGAAGGAATAATAGAGATAGGAGTATCTAAAGATGAAGGAAAATTCAAGACAACATGAGGTTCAACAGACTTAGGAGGAGGAGAGACTTCATTGAATTAAACATATCTCCTAAAGATAACACCTTAGGTAGATCGATCGAACAACATGTACACTTTGGATTCCTCACAATAACCAATGAAAAAAACATTTTGAGAGTTGTGTTCTAAATTTTTCCATTTTTCATCCAGAATATGTGTCCAACATTCACTTCCAAATACATTAAAGTTACTAATATCAGGTTTTCTTCCATTCCATTTTTCTTCGAGAGTAATTTGGAAAACTACTTTAGTAGGGACTGTATTCAATATTTAGTTAGACCAACAAATGGATTCATCACAAAAACATTTATGTAATCCCTTAGAATAAAAGCATACATATATCCATTTAAACCAAAGTTCTATTCTTTCTTTTAACTACCCTGTTTTGTTGAGGAGTATAAGAACCAATCTTTTCATGTTGAATACCATAATTAGATAAATATGCATTAAATGACTTTTTATTGAATTCCCCTCCATTATCAATTCTCAAAGTCTTAATAGTTTTACCAGATTTTTTCTCAATCATGGATTTAAAATATTGAAATATATGGAAGGTTTCACTTTTATGCTTCAAAAAATAAACCCAAGATTTATGACTAAAGTCATCAAATAAAAAGTAATAAATTAGATCGCATCAGAAAAAGGAGGAGTTTTAAGAGGACCACAAATATCACTACGAATTAGTTGCAATGGTTCTACAGCATGTCAAGCTTTACCTTTATCAAAGATTTCCTTGTGATGTTTATGAAGAACACAACCTTCATAAACACTTTTAGTGGAATAAATTGATAAGATAAGCACCATATTGGACATCATTTTCACTTTACCATAATTCAAGCAACCTACTATTTCATGCCATAATTTACTTTGTTCATTAGTGTGAGAAACATAGAATAAACGGTTGATTTTTATTTGAATTAAAACCAATAAACTTTTATAATCCAACATTATGATGAACAGAACCAAAAGAAACAATTTTGAGGTTATGTTTGATATCTTTTAACAAAAAATTATTAGGCCAAGCTTCAAATATATAACCTTTTTGACATGCAAGATAAATAGAAAATATGATTATGGTCATTCATTGAACATGAAACAAATATTCCAAAGTACAATTATGAATATCAATACTACTATATCCTAAAACTAAAAGATGATTACCATCACTTACAACGAGGAAAATTAAATGAAAAGTGTGAAGGATATCATCTCTAAGAAAATGATCTTCTTGTTTATAAGGGAAGACCGCGTATTCCAAATTGTGTAGATTTGCGGAAGATGGTAATGGATGAAATTCATCAAATGCATACTTTGGAGATCTAGGATATCAAAAGACAATAACATTAGAAAGGAAACAATACTTTTGGAATGGGGCGAAGAAGGATATAGAAAAATATATTTCTTGATGTAAAAAATGCCAACAAATCAAGGCAATGCATCAACATCCAACATTACTATTGCATCCTTTTCCCATTCAAAAATGGAAGTGGGAAGTAATTCTATGGATTTTATAATAGGTTTTCCAATGACAGTAAGGAAACATGATTCAATCATGGTTTTGGTGGACAAGATTTCAAAGGCATCTCATTTAATTCCAGCCAAGTCCACTCATAAAGAAAGTGACATAACAAATATGTTCATGAAGAAAGTATTTAGATTGCATTAGTTACCCAAAGCAATAGTCTCAGATTGAGATGCAAAGTTCACATCCAATTTTTGGAAAAAGTTATTTCAGGAATTGGGAACTCAACTAAATTTTAGTACAATGTACCATCCTCAAACAAATGGCCAAACTGAAAAGGTGAATCAAGTTGTTAAGAATATGTTAAGGATGTATGTGATGGATAAGCCATCCAAGTGGGACCATTGCCTACACTTGGTAGAATTTGCATACAATATTGGTCATTAATCAACATTGGGAATGAGATCATTTGAGGCATTGCATGAAGGGATGTAGAACTCTAGTGATTTGGGATATTCCAGTAAGAAAGATAGTTCTTGGGCTAGAAATGTGCAAGGATATGGAAAAGGAAATTGTGAAGATCAAGAAATATTTAAAGGGCGCACAAGATATGCATAAAATTTACGTAGATTTAAAAATAGTGCATAAGGATTTTAAAGTTAGGGATCATGTTTACTTAAGAGTAAATCCAAGGAAAAGTTTCCTAAAGTTTGGGATTTGTGCCTAGATGGTACCAAGATATTGTGGTCCCTTCAAAGTTCTTAATAGGATAGGACCCATTGCATATAGGATTGCATTTCTTGCTAACATGAAAGATCTTAATGTTTTTCATGTTTGTTTTCCTAAGACATATGTACATGATCCTAATGATGTAATTGATTGGAATGTGATTCAGGTGGAATTCGAGGGAGATTTTTAAGTGGAGCCTATGTGCATCCTCGACAAGAAGGTGACATTGCTCTTGAACCAAACCATCAGGTAAGTAAAGGTGCAGTGGAAGCACCTTGATTTCGATGAGACTACCTGGGAGCTAGAGGATTCCATGAGGGAAGAATACCCATTTTTGTTCAATTTTGATAACAATGAGGATGATTTTGTCCTAAAGGGGAGTGGATTTTAATGTCCCATTTTGTCCCTGGAATATATTGGCTTAATGTGTGAATAATGTGTATATGCAATGTATAATTCCTCCTCAGGAGCTTAATCCCAAGGCCCTGCTAGTGAATGATTGGTTTATAAATAAAAGAATTTCATATTTCATAGGCATGCTCTTGTAAGCCATGGAAAATGTAAAAACCATGTAATTGTTTATAATGCAAATAAATTTCCAAGAGTTGGCTATGGAGGTAGCCATAATGAGGGGTTGTGTTCATCTAGTAGGGAGAGGAGAGGGGGTTGTGGGATTGAATCCATTATTTCCGAGTTTCATCTTGAGAACCCATGTGCCATAAATGGGAGGAAACTACCCAAGTGGGCTCCTTTTCTCTTATTTAACTTTGTTGTAAGAAGGTAGCAATGAAATAAACTCATGATTTAATGGAGCATAGGATAAGTGCGAAAATACATATGATAGGTTATGGGATTAGTTTAAATGACCTAAAAGTTAATTCCCTCATGGAAATTCATTTTCCTTCATCCCCATTCCATGATAGGAGAACCAGAAACAAAATTCTCAGTACGCATTGCATTCACAACATTAAAATTAGCATAAAACATAACTACTGAGAAGACCACATTCCAGAGTGTTGAAAATGCCTAGAAATTCATGTATCTTGTAAAACTCTAGCAGTAAATCATGTATGCCAAACTTTGGAAAACCTGAGAGTGTTCAAAGACCAAAATCCTGCAAGAGGACCATAAATTTAGTTGTTGAACCTTAGTGTGTCCAAGAATTGCAGAATAAAGTGAAATTTTAAGTTAGGGAGAGATCAGAAGCTTGAATGGTTTGATAAACCCAATGAAGGAAATACTATCTAAAGGTTTAGCAACTTGAACCTTTCTATGCCCAACCTGAATAACACTAGAGGGAAGGGACACTTGAGGGACCGTGCAGCACAGAAGATGACCTTCTTTGTGTTGGGTGTGGTAGGTAATGTGGGTGCAAAAGCTGCTTTAAGCGAATTGATATGCCTATAGCTCTATGGTTGGTCTCACGGGCTTAGCATTCACCTTTCTTGACTCTTTGCATGCTTGATAAACCCAACAATGTACTGGCGTAGCATGAGTGATTGTGCCTATGGATGTGAGTGAGACTGGTAGTTACTTCCTAGTGGATAACATAGGCTAGATCGGGGGTGGCATCTCAACTGAAATAATATAGCCTGGACATAGTGCATACAATTGGGTGGAGCATTGCTCTCACATAACTAGTTTCCTGAGTGACTTCACGGGAAAGATAAGTGTTTATTTGTTGATTTACTCTTGTGTAAATTAATTTGAAACATTTTTCTTGATGTTTGTGTCTAATTATGCTTTCATATGCATGAATAGTGTGAGTATATCAATTTTATTGCCATTGCGTATGTTTAATTTGCATTTGCGCACATTCTTTTAGTTATCTATGAAATTGTAATATGGATATCAGAAGCTTGTAATTTTGAATTAGACTATGTATGAAATGACTAAGTATTAATCCTGTTAATTAGAAGAATATCTTTGAGTTTCCATGACTGAGGGATCATAGATAATTCCCAAGGCCAAAAGGGAAATATTGGCGGAGAATTGATTTTAAATAGTAAGTTAATTGTCAGTTGTCAAAGAGTTGATGTGTTGAAGTTGAGGTGTCGACATCAAATTTGGCATGTGGTTTGCAGAATACTATCGTACTGGTGCCAATGCCTAAGTGTTGATACCAAAGTACTGCCATTAGAAATCAAAGATTGTAGAAGCTTGGTAGTGCTATGGCGGCATTTTGACTTCTGACTTTTGAATCAGGGTGATATCCCAATTTACAGGTGTATCACCGAGGTTTCGATGCCAGTGTTAGTGTCAAAAGGCTCATTAGACAATGGTTGTTAGATGATGCCAACTTTCGAGGTCTAATGTGCTGACATCAGTTATCCCCAAATCGGAACATCAAAGTTGGAAAGTCGGGTTGGTTTTGTTGTGAACCCATTATGCGTTCTAAATTTTGAATCATGATGTATAGAATACAATAATCAGAGTCGTCATGTTGGGGAAGTTTTGTTGAGGACCTATTGAGAGGTTTTGAATCCTGACTTTCGATGTTGAAAAATTTGGGAAGGCTCGGAAAAACTGGGAAGGTAGAAAATAACCATCGTGACTATTTATAACCATTGGGTTTGCTTATTAAACAAAATCAATGATTGATTAACCAAATTTAATGGTTATATAGGCCTTCTAGACTATGGTTATATATGTTTCCATAATGTTTGGTATCAATATGAAACTGTAATTGAAGGTCGGGAAATTTAGAAGCCCGATTTTGGCTCATGTCCCCTTATGATGGTTGGATTAATGGATGGGGACATGATAGAGTGGTATCAAAGCTACAGGTTGCATCACTAGGGTTGTTTGGGACATAATGCACACTTGCAGGTAGAAAATATGAAATCCAGAGGAAGTGCATATTTGAGTGAAATCAACATTTTTGTGAGAGGGTGATTTTCAGCTCCTAAATTAGAATGAAGCATGAATAAGGCGTGGGAAATATTATATAGAGGAGAATAGTGGTGCATAGTATGAACAAGGAAAAGTTCCTATGACCTCAATTTCATGAAAATTTTCAATAATGGTAGTTTCTAGAAAAGAATAAGTGGAACAAAAGAATTGAGGAAATTAAGAACCTTGTAAATTAATCCATGAGACTGATTCTATTAAAGAATGATATTTAGTGTTTCATTTAATGCATTACTAATATGTCTAATAAATGTCTCTATGATTCATAATGTGTGCAATTGAAAATCTTTGAACAACTGCAGCAGAGGGCCACAAACAAAAGGGAAAGTGTTCCCAAATAAATTGGTAACCATGAATGATGCACATAATCCCTATGAGCATGATGAGGATTCCCTTGGAGAAAATATGCAAGATGGAAATGCTGAGACAATATAATGGGAGGGGAGAGCCGATCACTCCCCAAAATTTAGTTGACACAATGATAATTTTCAATGAGAGGCTGATCAAGGCTCAAGAAGAGAAGAAGCACATTGATGCTTCCATACTTCGGAGCCTCAACGATATTCAACAGAGAGCTAATCTTGGATCTAATCCAAAAAATGATGGTTAAGAAAGAAGAAGTGTAGAGAGACACTCTAGAATTCACGCTAGAAAGGGCACTCTAAGTTTAGGAAATGGTTCTTTGAGAAATACACATAAAGTATCTTTGTAAATATCTTCTTCTAAAAGTTCATGTGATTCTTGTGGTTCTAGAAGTATCCCAAAGCATACTTCTAGTATGTTTTAAAGAAGAAGGAATTTTAAAAGGATTTTACAAGGATAATTTAGAAAAGCAATGCCTCCCACATTTGAGGGAGAAAGTAAGACATACCAGGAAGAAGAAACATGGATTCTTGGAATGGAGAAATATTTTTGGATTCATGACTACACCGGAAATGAAAAGTACATAATTTCTATTTACGATCTCAATGTGTGAGATTTAATTTGGTAGGAAAACCTCATGCAGGTAAAAGGGATTAAGGAAAGAAGAATCAACTGGGAGCGATTTAAAAAATATTTCAATGAAAAATACCTATCTTCTTATTATGATAACAAGAGGAAATATTTCAATGAGCTAAGGGACATATGTCAACGGAAGAGCCTGCCCATGAGTTTTTGGAATTTTTGAGGTATGTAAATTACATCAAATATGAAAGAGTAAATATTCAAAGCTTCCTTAGAATTCTACCCCAATATTACAGAGATAGGATTGGGTTTGTTAATCTAGCTAGTCTTGATGAAGCCACCAATTATTTCTATGGGAAAAGCAAAGTAAAGTCAAAAGTTCATCCAATATGGAAAGGAAATCCAAAAGGAAGATTTGACTAAAGGAAAATTGGATTCAATCCTTCATTTAAAAATCATCCAAGGAGTTTCCAACAAGGACAACAAGCATGAAGTGGCATTAATATAGAAATAGCAGTAGAAAAAGGGACAAAGGGACCACTTTAGTGTTGGGTATGTGGATAAAAACACATGCTTAAAGACTTCTCACATCGAAGAGAGAACCCTTGAAGTTTGCATAAATTAGAAGAAAAAATTACAATGGAAGATATGGCAAGGGAAACTCCTCAAATTTATGTAGTGTTGGATAACCATCAGGAAGACCATTAATCAATAGTGGTGGAAGTTGAAGGTATTATTGCTACGCAATCTATTTCTATTTTGATTGATTCAGGATTTACTCATAGTTACGTTACTCCAAAAGTGGCTGAAAATTGTCCTCTTAGAAAAATGAAGCATAATAAGTCTTAGCTAGTTCGATTAGCCACTTGTACAAAAACAAAAGTAAGTGAAGTGGTGATGGAGTTCCCCATAGAGTTGAATGGATTTCTCACAAAAGTAAATATGAATGTCCTACCATTAGGATCTTATGATGCTCTTATTGGTATGGAATGGTTGGAAAATGATAGCGCTGAGGTAGGCTGGTATAAAAATGTCCTTGAATGCATTGATGATGAGGGAAGACCGAGAGTGGTGAAAAGGATTCCCAAACAAGTTTCAATAAGGAAAATTTCAGACTTACTGTTAAGGATAGGTTTCAAGATATATACAATCCATATATTAGATCCATTAGAGGATAAAGGTCCAAAGATATAAGATTACCAGTTGTTACAAGAGTTCAAATATGTGTTTCCAGATGAAATAGCAGGACTGCCACCAAAAAGGGACATCAATTTTACAATAAATATTATTCCAGGGGCAACACTAGTTTCCAAAGATCCTTATAGAATGACCATGCTCAAATTGGTAGAGTTGAAAATACAACTACAAGAATTAATGGATAAGAAGTATATCAGACGAAGTGTGTCCCCTTGGGGAGCACCAATGTTATTTTTCAATAAGAGAGATGGGAATTTATGGCTGTGTATTGACTACCAACAACTAAATAAACTGACAATCAATATAAGTACACATTTCCCATGATGGATGATTTGTTTGATCAAATGAAGGGAGCCAAAGTGTTTTCAAAGATTCACTTGAGATCCAATTATCATCAAGTAAAAATAAAATAAGAATACATTCATAAGACAACTTTTTGGGAAATATATGATCATTATGAGTTCATGGTGGTGCCATTTTGCCTCACTAATGCACCCGCCATATTCATGTGTCTCATGAAAAATGTTTTAAGAAAGTATTTGGATAAGTTCATGCTAGTGTTCTTGGATGGCATTCTTGTTTACTCAAAGAGTGAAGAAGAGCATGATGAACACTTGAGAATGGTATTGCAGGTTCGAAGAGAGCACAAATTGTATACCAAGTTGAGAAAGTGTTCCTTCTATCAAAGAAGGGTACAATATTTACTAGGAATAAGGTTTGAGCTTAGAATATATCACATGAGCTTAAAGTATTTGTTTGGTCATCCAAGATTAAATGCTAGGAAAGCTAGATGGATGGAATTTTTGTGTGAGTTTGATTTTGAAATAAAGCATGTAAAAGGAAAAGAGAATAACGTTGTAGACTCTCTTAGAAAAAATATTCACATAATAGCCTTAAGTATGTGCAGATCAAATTTGATAACAAGAGTTCTTAAAGCCCAAAATAAATATGACACTTACCTTCAAGTAAAACAAATATTATAGCAGGGAAAATAAAAAGCAAAGTGTGAAGGATATTAGCTCAAAGAAGATGATCTTCTTGTTTATAATGGAAGACGATGCATTCCAAGTTGTGTAGAGTTGTGGAATATGGTAATGGATGGAATTCATCAAATGCCATACTCTAGACATCCAAGATATCAAAAGACAATAACAACAACAATAAAACAATAATTTTGGCGTGGGATGAAGAAGGGCATAACAAAATATATTTATCGATGTCAAAAATGTAAAAAATGTCAAAAAGTCAAGGCAGTGCATCAACATCCAATAGGACTATTGTAGCCTTTTCCCATTCCAGAATGGAAGTGGAAAGTAATTTCTATGGATTTTATAACATGTTTTCCAATGATAGTAAGGAAGCATGACTAATTCATGGTCATGGTGGACAAGCTTTCAAAGGTAGCTCTATTTATTCTAGTTAAGTCAAGTCATAAAACAAATGACAGAAAATATCTTCATGAAGGAGATATTCATATTACATGGGTTACCCAAAGCAATAGTTTTAGATCGAGATGTAAAGTTCACATCCAATTTTTTGACATGGTTATTTTAGGAATTGAGAACTCAACTAAAGTTTATTACAATGACCACCCTCAAACAAATGGTCAAACCAAAAAGGTAAATCGAGTTCTTGAGGATAAGTTAAGGATGCATGTGATAGATATGACATCCAAGTGGGAGGATTACCTACACTTGGTAGAATTTGCATACAATAATGTTCATAAAGAAACATTGGGAATGGTCCCATTTGAGGAATTGTATGGCAAGGGATGCATAGATCTAGTGAGTTCAGATATTCTAGTAAGTAAGATAATGCTTGGGAAATAAATTCTCAATGAGATGGAACAAGAAATTGTTAAGTTCGGGAAGGATTTAAAGGAATCCTAGGAAATGCAGAAAAGTTATGCAGATTTAAAAAGAGTGCACAAAGAATTTAAAGCTGGGGATCATGTTTAGTTTAGAGTAAATCCAACGAAAAAGTTCCCTAAAGTTGGGGACTTTTGCCAAGATAGAAACGGGATACATGGGCCATTTGAAGTGTTTGAGATGATAGGACCAGTTGCATATAGGATTGCATTTCATGCTAATTTTAAAGAGAATAATTTTTTTCATCTTTATTTGCTTAAGAAGTATGTACATGATCCTAATCACATAATTGATTGGAATGTGATTCAGGTGGAACCCGGGGAAGAGTTCCAAGTATGTACATGATCCTAATCACATAATTGATTGGAATGTGATTCAGGTGGAACCCGGGGAAGAGTTCCAAGTAGATCCTATGCACATTCTAGACAAGAAGGTAACATTGCTTCATAACTAAAGAATTGGACAAGTAAAGGTGTATTGGAAGCACTTTGGTCCCCATGAGGCTGCTTGGGATCTGGAGGATTCCATGAGGGAGGCATACCCACTTTTGTTTAGTTTTGAGAACATCGAGGGTGGTGTTGTTCTAAGGGGGAGGGGATTGTAATGTCCCATTTTGACCCCAAAATATATTGGCTTGATGTGTGTATATTGAGTATATGCGATGTATAATTCCAATTGAGTATCTCAAGGCCAAGGAGCTATTGGTGAATGATCATTTTATAAAGGAAAGCATTTCATATTTCATAGGCATGCACTTGTAAGCCATGGAAAATGGAAAAACCATGTAATTATTTATAATGCAAATAAAAGTACAAGAGTTGGCTATGGAGAAAACTAGAATGAGGGGATGTGTTTATCCACTAGGGAGAAGAGAGGGGGTTATGGGATTAAATCCATTGTTTCCAAGTGTCATATTGAGAACCCATGTGCCATAAATGGTAAGAAACTACCCAAGTGGGATCCTTTGTTGTTCTTTAACTATGTTGTAAGAAGGTAGCTGAGAAATCAACTCATGAATTAATGGAGCATGGGATTAGTGCAGAAATTCATATGACATGTTATGGGATTAGTTACTTGACCCATAAGCCAATTACCTCATGAAAATTCATTTTCCTTCATCCCCAGTCCATGATAGGAGAATAAGAAGAAGAATACTCAACATTCGTTGTATTTGCAGCAATGAAATTAGCATAAAATGTAACCAATGAGAAGGCCATGTTCCATAGTGTTGAAAATGCCCAAAATTCATGTATCTTGTAAAAATACAGCGCGAAACCATTTATGAAAACACCAGGGAAAGCTAAGAGTTTTCAAAGCCCAAAATCCCTTAAGAGAACCCAAAATTGGAAGCTTGTAATTTGAATTTAGTGGATGAACCTTATCATGGTCAGGAATTGTAGAATACAGAGAAAATTGAAGTTAGGGAGAAATTGGAGGCTTGAATGTAGTTATAAACCTAGTGAAGGAAAGAATCTATGAATGTTTAGCAGCTTGAACCTTTCTATTCCCACCCTTAATAACACTGGAGGGAAGGGGTTCCTGAGGGAATTTGTAGCAGAGAAGGGGACCTTTCTTGTTTTGGGTGTGGTAGGCAATGTAGGTGAAACATTTCTCTGAAGCCAACTGAGATTCCTATAGCTCTATAGTTGAGCTCAATTTCTTAGCATTAACCTTCATTGACTCTCTACATGCTTGATAAACCTAGCAGTGTGTTGGATTAGCATGAGTGGTTATGCCTATGAATGTGAGTGAGGCTGTATATTTCCTTCCTAGTGGATAACATATCCGAACTCAGGGGTGGCCTCTCAGCTGAAATAATAAAATATGGACAAAGTTCCTATGGTTGGGTGGAGCATTGCTCTCGCATAGCTAGTTGCTCGGGTGACTTCATGTAAAATATAAGTGTTTATTTGTTGATTTACTCTTGTGTAATTTAATTTGAAATGTTTTTCTTGATTCCTGTGTCTAAGTATGCTTGCATATGCATGGATAGTGTGAGTAGATCATATTTATTGCCATTGTGTATGTTTAATTTTCATCTACACACATTCTCTTAGTTCTCTATGAAATAGTAATATGGATATAGGAAGCTTGTAATTGTGCCTTAGACGTGTTCTTGGAACGACTAAGTGTTAAGCCTCTTAATCTAAAGAATATCTTTGAGTTTGCATGGATGAAGGATTAGAGCTAACGCAAAAGGGTGGAAGGGAAATCTCAGTGGATAATTTCTTTTAAACAATAATTTAATTGGCAGTTTTTGAATTGTCGATGTCACAAATATAGTTGAACCCAAAATCCAATGGACTATTTGTCTAAATTTCAACAACAATGTATCTAAACTCTGACAAAGTTCATTTTTTAAAAATGTCGGTGCATTTTTTTAAAAACATATGTATATTATTTGATAGACTATCATCGAATAACCTACACACATTTTTTACCAATCCAATTGAATTCTCATAGAATATATGACACATAATACATAGACAATTCTATGACCTTTAGTTTAAAATTTGACATTCTTGATGTGCAAATTGACATCAAGTTTCACTGGATCATGTCGGCTATTCGACTAAATAGGCCATTGTAGGTTCAACATCCTTATCGGAGGTATGCTTATGCTCATAGAGAATATGATAATTGTGAATGTCGGAGTTTCGAATATCATTGTCACAAGAGATACAACATCCTCGTTGGAGGTATGCTTGAAGTGACGTTGGAAATCCAGTAACCATAACAAATTTAAAATAAAATAAAATTATAAAACTGCTTGATCTCCACTTTACCCACTCAGGGGTTCATTTGTTGAAATGATTTGCAATGGTTTTCAATTTCTAACAAATCTATGCTCCTAGTGCTTGACTTTCTTCAATGCACATTGGTATATTCCATTACAATAAAATTCAAAGTTGATTTTCTTCAAAGAATTGGTTGAAAATTAGTTTCGACGTCTCATAAAGATAAGTTGCATTGTTATTGGTGGAGATCAATATGTCAATAAACACTTCATTGTTTTTTTCTTGACACATGGCACACAAATGCAACATATTATTCTCTACACTCAAAATCGTAATGGTGTAGTTGAACGTAAAATTTTAACACATAAATAAATGGATAGCTACATGGTTCAATAAAAAAAATTAGGTCCACAATTTGGGGCTAAAACAATCATGTTAATTATGTGTTCAATCATACTCGTTCTAAGAAAATAATGAATGTAATTCTAGAATAAGATAATAATTGAATGTAAGTCATTTCAAAAGTGTTTTCCTATAAAACATGGGATCACCTTCCTAGTCAAAATTATAAAGCAATGCAACCTAAAAGTGAACAAAGTATGTTTGTGTTCTATTATGAACAAGTTAAATACTATAGGAAATCTGTACCTATCACTTTAAAGGTTATCTTTGAGGGAGATGTTCCTTTTGATGATACTCGTTGTCATGCATGCCGACATATTCATTACTTCTTCCCATTCAAGTAAACCTTCATTATTGCTTCCTTGAAAAGGGTAGAGAGTGATAGACATACATTAATATAAATTCCTTCATCACTAATCATTAGAATATATTAGGTAAATATGTGTAAATTGAATCCAAATTTAAAAATAGAGTTATGATTTCCATGTACTTTTTGATCAAACAAATTTAGCTTAGAATCCACTTTTATCAACATAATAACACAATTGGTTTAGAAGCCAAGATGCTCCTTAACATAATATTACATAATAGTGTATAACTTTACCTGATATTTAACAACTATATGATATTATTGATTGTGACTTTGAGAGTATTTACAAATATAGAAGGATATAACAATAAATTCTCTATAGTACTTCCCATTGCATATGTGTTCTCATATAATACGTAAAGAGGCCTTGAAGTTCAATTTTGGGCATAAACAATAGAATAAATCAACCAAATGTTGATAATGATTGTCATTGATGTAAAAGGATTTCATTAATGTCAAAGGAGCGATAAAGGGCATGATGGCAAGGAAAGCTTAGTGAATTACAAATGAGTAACAAGGGACATGTTGACATGGAAAGGTTGATTATATGGCATGCATGAAGTATGACATGGAATGTATGATGATGTGGCATGTGTTATGAGGTTTCAGATACATATTATGGTGTTCTAGTTCCCTCATGAATCCATTTTTACAATATGACATCATTTTGTAAGAGTATGGTAATTTGGCTAAGTGCAGGAATCTGACTAAGTGTTGGAAAATTAGTCAAAGTGGCTCTAGTAAAATGCATGAAAACTCTTAGTATTTAATGAAAAAAATTATATAATACTGTAGGAATGGATATTATTGGTTTGTGCATCTAACCATATGATTGGATTGTCAAAACAATCTCTGAAGGTGGAGTTATTGGTCTGCCAAAAGTGCCCTCTGGCATGATTTGCATCGTTCCAGTAAAATGCACACCCATGATAGAGAATGAGGTTGTAGAGGATGAAAATAGCATGGATGGAGTCGGCATGTTTTTTGTCATACTATGGAAGCTTAGTATTTCCATTTTTGGTGAAAATGAAAATTCACCTTAGTGGACCAAGGCTTTGGTAGATTTGTCTAAGTGTTAAAACCGAGATTTAAAAGGCCCTTTTAAAATTCACGCCAGATGCTATATTTATGTTAATAAATTTATCCAATGATATGAATATTTTATCTATAGGTTTTCCATATATACATGCTCTCATCCTGACATTTGGAAATCACACATGTGAAATATGGGCCTTTCAAATTGGTCTACTTTAAAGTCTTGGACAAATTTGCGAAAGGTCACAAATATGCCTGCCAGTGCACTGAAATTGCCCTCCTATTGATGAATTATTATTTCCACCTTTGATGAAATATGGTCACCAATGCTTGATGCATGAAGGATTATGCCCTCCTATTGACGAACTATGCCTACCATGCATAGAGTTATGCTCGCCAAGTTCAAAAGAAGTACGTCTACCAAGGTAGTGATATGCCCGCCATGAAATCAAGATGCATGCCAAGTTCTCCTCATAGATTAATACCTCCTTCATAATTACCTCTAGGCTTATGAAATATTCCCACTAGTTGAAGAGTATGGTCATTGGTTGAGGTTTAATGTCCACCATGCCTACAAAGGATAAAATGCCAACAACAATGGATAAGAGACACACACACCTGATGTCATATTAATGATCTATTATGGTTAATAACTAATGATGATATACTTAGTTGTATGATGCAATAATTAACTCTTCTTAACATGATTATCTATTAATTAAAATAATTGAAAAAGTGTTAAATTGTTTGCACAGTGATTCACCCCCCACTCTCATTGTGCTCATTGTGTCCAAAACCAAAAACCAAACATGGGTTATCTTTAGAACTTAAAAAGGAGAGATGTCTATTTATAAGTAACTATGGGAAGTTATTATCCCTCAAACAATTTCATCTTTCGAATATGGTTATTTTTTGGGACATTTCCCTCCCTAGAACAATAATAAAGAATGAGGAAATCTCAATGATTCATCAATATGGGCACTCCTTTAGATCAACAAAAAACCCAATCAATTTTGAGTTATGGGAATGATTCTACAGTCAAGAAACAATATAATTGAGTCAGGGTACTCCAACAACCTCAAATTTCGATTCTTGTTGCAATGAGGGATATTCTAGCTGTTGACACATAATATTTTTGGAGGTTTTATAATATTCTATTCCAAATGTATTTGAGAGGTTTTTTAAGACTAATTCATGAGGATAATTATCTACCTTTGAGTACAATTGATGTAGCCTCTCCACATAGGCTACTGATCAGTTGCAATTCCTAGTGTGAAGTCCTATAGAAGTTAAAAAACTATTAAATGTTTGATTCATTATAAAGAATTTAAGAAATAGACATGCATTTCAAAATTTGCATGACTCTATATTACATCATAATAAAGTGAAACATCTTATTGAGCTTCTCTTTGTTTATAGAATGGTTTATTATTCTCTACTATATAGGTCCAACCACGTGAAGGTGGAAGCACTTATGCCCCCTCCCCCACATCACTCTCAATTCCCCACACCCAATGCATGTACTTTAAAATAAATGAATTTATGTTCAAATATGTCGTTTTCATCATAAAGAAACATTTTTCATTCATTCATTAACATAGAACATTCATTGTTTCACTCATTCATTCAGTATGCAAAAAATACTGCATGACATTATATTTTCAAAAATAAGTTGTTTTCATAAAGTTTTTACAATCACTTCTTTTTTTGTTTTTTTCTTTTGAAAAAATTAAAAATCAACTCATATTCTGCAACTTCCTGCTCAATTCTTATGGAATTTGTATCTTGTCTTAATGTATTCCTGGTTGTGTGCTCATGAGGTCGATTTTGTTTCAAGGGGTTGGGATTTGCTGCAAACATGAAGAAATGCTAAATTGATATCTTTTTTATTATTATTACAAGTATTTCATTAATAAAAAAACATTAGAGAGGATCTCTTTACCTGATGGGGCCACATCATGGACTTCATCTTCCTGTCTAGCCTCATCTTGTATAGGATGACCCTCTACATGCTTTGGAGTTGAAACATGGAAAATTACAATTAATACACCATTTGCAATGCAATATTTGAAACTATAATCCATACTATGTTTTTTGTATCATATGAATACATTCATTACCAGGATGTGAAGCTTGAGCTTTGTAGGGTTGTTCTCCATCCTTGACATTATGTGGATCATTGCTTCCCTACTTAAAACTTACTCAATATTTTATGTCCAAAATTTATAATGAATAGTTTGCACAAGTAATTAATCTTAAATAAACTTCGTTGATTTTATTCACTTTTGTGCAAGATTGGTTACCAGAATATTACTTTTTCCCATATACAATTTTTCGGCGTTTAACAATGGCTTCAAAGCCGTGTAGGAAGCCAAGCTTCAAGTCTTCCTTCATGGGCACTTCCTTTAGCCGATCGACTTGAAATTTTACATAAGATCATGAATTTAGATTTTATGGAAATAAAACCAAAATTATTTTCAATTTTTTATTTGGATGAACATTTGATTTATTGATACTTACAAATCGTGCCGATAGATTCAAATAACCACTAGACCCAAACTTGTGTTGTCTAATTTTTCTTTGTCTTTCCTTTGTGGCCTTTGACGTGTCTGGTAGCCTATGAAAATGTTGAAATATGTTATATGTTGCAAATTTGATCTAAAAATAATGAATAATAAACATATAATTACATTGTTGAAAGTATTTCATACCTTCATGTTCCTGGTGGTAGATTTCTTTTTTTTCTCAAATCCCTCTCCTTTCTGTTATCCACCAAGGCCTTCCACTCCCTTGTTGGAATAATTAGAGGTCTCCCATACCTAGGGTTCCTTTATAGATGAACCCTATATTGGTCCCTCACAATATTTATATGTTAGATATATTTCTTAAGGACCTCCGCTCGATTGAAGGTCTCACTACCGAACAACCCAACTAAGCAATTAGTGAGTTCATCTTTTAAATTTTTGTTAGAAAAACGGGATCACAGAGAAATAACAATAAACAATAAACAAGATGAAAATATTAAAACACACTACAAGAGACACAAACATAACGTGGTTCACCCAAGATGGGCTACATCCACATAGGAATTTCCAGTCCTTTATTATTATTTCATCCAACAAAATGAAGGGATATAACCTTCAACAACCCCATTGCACTTCATCTTCATTCTCTCACAATCACATAGATTGATTTTACAATTCTATAATACAATACACAACTGTATTGCAATGCTTTCCTTTTATAGGGGAATTACCATGGGAAAATACCATGGGTCACCCAATACCATGGTCATGTAAACTATTGGCCAACAAACATCCCAAAAATTTTCTTTTGGGGGATTCACCCTCGAACCCCCTTTCTCGAGGGTGTTTCCCCAAACCCCCACTAGGGGATCGTTGTCCCCTGGACCCCCCAAGTCAGGGGGACGATGCCCTCCAACCCCCCTTGCTAGGATGAGTGTACGGTAAAAATTGGGTACAGACATGACAAAAAAATAACATCTCTGAATATGGAAGATTGAGCTCCACAACTAATAATTTTTACTTTATTTATCCCACCTTGAGTGGATGGTAGGACCAAACATATCCAATGATAAATCGTTTATATGTTTATAAAAAACATCATGTCCCTCAAAACGATAATGTAATCATTAGTTGAAAAAGGATGTTCTATAAGTAAATTTCAATCAGATTTTTTTTTGTAAGTTCAGAATCTATTCTATTGAGAGAAAATAACGTTATAGATAAAAATACAGAACAACGTATCTGAATTGTAGATAGGAAAAACCAGAAAAAAGGACCAATCTGTCCGAAAGGGAAATGAAAACTAAAGCATTCAAAATGATCCTCCCTTTTAAAGGGAAAGCAGATCCATATAGAGAATTGTTTAAGATTGTTACAAAAAATATTCAAGCTGAGCTTGAGAATCATAGCTCCTTGGCCCAGGAGAGTTATAAAAAAGAAGAGGAACTAAAACATAAAACCTGGATTAAATTTTGGTGAAGGGTTCCCCGATTATGGGCATCCCAAAACCAAAACCCAGCTATCCATTCTTTCCATTGGAGTCATCTGCACCGTCGTTGGAGCTATCCTCATTGTTGTAGGTAGCACTGCTGCTTGAGCTGCCCTTCATACTGGGGCTCGAGAATTTGACTGGCAGGGGCTTGGTCTTCCTGAGGAGAGTGACACTTGGGGGAGTTTTTCCTGTAGAGGTGGTGAAANGGTGAAACGTCTCTAAGGCGGGGGAGGTAGGGGGGTGATATCCATAGGATTCAGTGCAGAAGAAGAGACAGGAATGGAAGGAGCAGAGGAGGGGGTGGGGACAGAAGGAGCAGCGGGAACATAAGGACTAGGAACACTAGAGCCGGTGAGGTTGGCCTCCAGAGTGGGAGCAACAACATGGAGGTTGACAGAGTAGAGAATGAGGCGGGTTAGCAGGTTCTTGATCACCCAGTAATTCCTGTGTCGGTCAGTGGTGCAATTGGCGGTTGAGAGAGAGTTGGTGAGCTCGTCTTCCCAATCATCCATAATGGTGCATAGGGGGGCCGACACTTCAATATCAAAGCCATCAGAGCTAGAATGAGCAGTCAAGGGTGTAGATCTTGGATTGTTAGCGCCCCCATGAGCATGTTCCCGCTTGGGAGTACCACGTTGCCGGGGAGGCATGATGTAAACAGGGTTCCAGGAAGCTGAAGGTGATGAAGTTACAGTAGAAGGAGTAGAGGTAAACAATGGTGGAGGCATTGGGAGGGAGATTGCAGGAGGTTGATAGAGAGGAGTAAAGGTAAACAATGGAGGAGGAGGGCGACATTTGGTGAGTTTAACCCCCTAGTGCAAAACCATATGCCAATTATGGTTGAACATTAGTATGCTGACCTCATCGTACCAATAATTAATTGCAGAGAGGACATGTCTGAAAAGGGAAATTAGAAGTGCCGCCATTTTAGAGGGAGGAGGAGGCATGTGCAGGTGTTGCCTTATCGTGATGTTGAAGTGGTGTCCCATCATGACATTGGGGGGTTGCTTGTTGTACACCATGGAGAGCCCTATTAGCGAAGCCATGTGGGATAGGATGCCCCATGGCTTGTAGAGGCCCATCATCCTTGTCTTGTTTACCATTGATCCCTTTATCACTTGCATCCGGGGAAATTTCAATCATGTTATATACAAAGAAAAAACAATTTTTAAATACACGGGATATTCTCTATCTTTATGGGAATGAGATATTTATCCACCAAAAATGTGGTCTTTAGTGTTCACGTTCTAGTGACATGAGAAGATCCAATAAAGGTTGCTTGAGCAATATCAATAGTAGGCTCTTCATCAACCCCATATTATGCATGATCTAGCATGTGTTAGACACTAGAGGGTGCACTTACATCTGGCCTCGGGGGTGTAACAGAATGTGCTTCTGACTGTTCAGTCTATAATATTGGAACATGATATGCAAGTGGGGTCATATGCTCATGTGACAACTCTCCATGATCATAACTAGTCCTAGCACCCCCTCAACCACTAGTATGTGGACACAAAAAACTACTATAAAAACAAACTATATTTTAGTTCATGATCATATACAAGTAAAAAATATAAAATCCTAAATGAATTTATCTTCTAATTAAATATATCACAACTTACTTTCAATCCCTGTGATCTCTTCACCGAAAGATCAACCTTTTCTCTAATCTCATTTGATCAACCTTGTCTTTTAATTTGCAGACATTCTCTATCTGCTCATACTTTGCGTATATTAGACCAGTCGCATCCAATATCTCTAATTGTAATGGGGCTCGACATAATCCATCGATTAAGTAGATATGTCATAACCGACCTTTATTCCATCCATGCAAAACAACCCCAAACCATCTAATGAAAATGGAGCAATCTGATACATCCTCTTTTTCACACAAAAATTTGTGTTTAATTTAGGAAGATCCTTGGGTACCCATTGTTTCACTAGATTTTTGTACATCAAGGGCACCTCAATTTCGCCTATGGTCTCATCATCATAAGAACATGACCCCATTCAAAAGGAAAAAAAGCCATGCGTTTATGGAGTTTTCTTCTGATCTCTTAACATCTAATTCTTATCCATCTTGTAGACCTACTAGATGAATCACTTTCCCCGAGTCTTCCTAAAATCCCCTCACTCAAGGAACACAAATTTGAAAAATACCTGTTTGGTTCTACCTGCACCAATATGGGATACAAGTTTCAATGCCTTGGGTTTGGATTACACTAAGAAAAATTTAGTGGTGGCCTTTGCATTTCATCGGTAAATTCCTTGGCTATGGTTTTATTTGTTCATTTTCATTTATCATAGATAGACATAGCTCCAGAGTAGGATGAACTCCCATCTTGAAGCTTATCTTAGTTTGTCAAGAATGTGGAATTGAAGGAAAGGGTGGCCAATCAAAGCTAGAAAAGTTGCTCACAGAATAGTTTTTTTGAATAATTTTCCCTTTAATGCAAAAAATGCCTACATGATAATGAGAAGAATCTTATTTTTGGAAATTTTCCAATTAGAAATCTTCTTAGGTTTATCAAGAATATTGTATATTAGGTTATGTAGGATAGGTAATTTAGGGTAGCCGTCATAAATCAATATTGGTTAGGTATTTAGGTTATGTAGGATAGGTAAGTTACGTTATGTAAGTTAGGGTAGTAAGGTTATCTCAAGTCAGATTATTCGATGTGAGATTTTGTTTCCATCCCAATATAGTTCTTGGGCCAATATTCCAAGTTCCGTATCTTACTGCATAATTATTTTTTTGTCCAAATTTGAAAGGTTTCCATTAGTTGTGTATTCATGTGTAACAATATAGTTAGTTAATACTATTTCTCCCCATCAAGGATATGTATTGGCCTAAGTTAATTTATTAACCTCACTTGTAGTTATTTCCACATTGGCTAGTGACATAACTCCTATAGAAATCATATTGTCCATGAATGCAAGTGTTTTCATTTTATGAAAACCAATGACATTGCATATTTAATTTGTTGTTGTTCCTCCACCCAAAAATGATGGAGCTTATTATGCACTAGATTTGGGTTGATATTGAACTCCTTAAAGGGACCAGTATAATGTTTTCAGGAAAATAAAGTTTATTTTCTACTTGAATTTCCCAAAAGTTTCATGAATTAAGGTGTCAAAGTCATTTTGAACATTGTTTATATGTGGGATCCTTGTGCACAAATCATGGTTGGGGAGTGCTAAAATTTCTTATAATGTGTTTGGGTGCATTGAATAAAACTGGGAGAACAAAAAACTAAAATGATTTCACATATGGATCTAAGAAGTGTTAGCTAGTTACCTAAGTAAATTTGTAGGGTTTCGAGACATTTTTTAAGGAACAATTATATCATATTAAGAAGAGCCCAAGGTTTCAACTATCCTAAAAATTCAAGTGATCCTTGATATTTTCCAATCTCCAAACATGAGATGGGAGGTAAAAAACCAAGGAAGATCGAAAACCCAAGGAAAATCAAATTAGCAATGAAACCCCCTTGGCACAAGGAATTAGCAATGAAACCCGAGTGATTTGGAATATAATTTTTAAATTTGTCAAATCGAAATGATTTAGGGATTACTACTCACATATTTTGGAGGGATTGGCTCCTCTTATAGTTTCTCTGCTTGGAATCCCTTTCCCTTTTCGCAATTGAAATCTACTCTTCTCAGTATCCGCTGGTCCAAATTTCCTCTCCCACTTCTTTCTCACTAGGTATCTAGTTGTCTCAAATCCGCAATGGTTGAGTTGATTTTTCTTGAGACATCAATATTTCTTGTTCGTTGCTCCTATCTTGCACCTAAATATGGGGTAAATATAAATCACATGCACTTTGGGTCGATGGGAAAGGGCCGATGGACACGGATATTTAGTGAATAATATCTTCCTTTAAGCAGCTTGCTCACAACACTGGTCACTGATACGAGCACACGATGGGGTGCTACAAAGGAAGAAGCATGGGCACAAGAGATTTTTCATTGGTCATTGATACTCCACACAAGCTCCACCACTCCACTAATCGATAGGATGTTGTAGAGGAAGATGCATGGGTGCGCACAAAAAAATTAAATTTGAATTAAATTTTGTTTGTTTGATTTTTATGTATTGTTTTTATTATTATTTATGTATATATCCATGTTTATATATATATGTGTATGTATGTATGTATGTATGTATGTACACACACAAACAAATACACACACACACACACACACACACACACACACATATGCATATGTATATGCATATACATACATACATATACATCTGTGTGTGTGTGTGTGCGCACGTGTGTGTTATGTGTGTGTGTGTGTAATATATATATATATATATATAGGAGAGGAGATATTGGAGGTGCATTTTTCTCACTAGTAGTGATGAATCTTAATTCTCCATATTGGATGGCCCAGATTGACAAAATTGTCTCCTAACACACACACACACACACATATATATATATATATATAGGAGAGGAGATATTGGAGGTGCATTTTTTTCACTAGTAGTGATGCGTCTTAATTCTCCATGTTGGATGGCCCAGATTGACAAAATTGTCTCCTAACACACTTTAAACCCAAACACAATATAATATCTATCCATTTTGATTATGAGCACATTACGATTCCTTACAATCTATCCCACTAGCACACTGTAAACCCTAAACATTATGATCCCTAACCCTTATCACCCCTAACAAAATGTTTCACCATAAAATTTGACTCCAAGAAAAATAACACCCTAACCACTATGACACCTAGTCCCTATTGGGTTCAAAAGAGAAAAGTTGTGATTTTATGAGATTAACTGTGGGAAAATGAAACCGGATCTTGGGAGTTTGAAAGAATTTTTTGTGAAAAATATATTTAGCTTAAACCCCATGGACTGAGATTCAATTATTGACATCCGTATGGACTTTGGCATGCATTTTTCTAGGCCCAATTTTGAATATTTACACGTAGGATTTTACATAACAACTTGGGGTTTTAGTCCTAATTTTTTTATTTTGACCAAGTTATTGACAAATTATGCATAATAATATGTTTTATACATTTAGTATGCTACTCTTTACCACAATAAATTCATGATATGTGCATTCTTAAGTTTGTTGATGCACTTGACAAAAATCATACAAAACAATCTAGAAAGTTAATGATATCTTGATTGAAAACTTCACTTGTGTACCGTAGGCACATGAATCTAGGTATCCTATAAAAAAATAATAGGGTATTTTTCTCTCTCTCTCTCTCTCTCTCTCTCTCTCTCTAGATATCCTATTTCCAAATCCATGAGATGTAAGCATTTAATGGGAGGGCTTGGCTCACATTTTTATTAATGTAGGTGGACATTTCATGAATATGAGAAAACCACGAAATGTTTTCACAAACCAATAATTTTTTGAACCCAAATAAAAGAAATAGATTTAAAGATAGTGGGAAATAGTAAAAAACAACTTTTCCAACTGAAATCACTAAAAAGGACCCAATAATGAGGGCTGGGAAGGCGTTTTTGTGAACTGGGTTAAATTGGGTTCAAAACATAAAAGTTGCTACTTTGTGAGATTAAGTGTGGGAAAATGAAACAGGGTCTTAGGAATATAGACCCCATATATATAGCTTCAACCCCATGGTATTAGTTTCAATTATTGACATTTGTATGGATTGTGGCGTGCATTTTTCTATGCCCAGTTTTGAATATTTACACTTAGGATTTTACATAAGAACTTAAGGTTTTAGTCCTAGTTTTTTATTTTAACCAAATTATTCACAAATTGTGCATAAAAGAAAAAAATTCTTCCATACAAAATTGAATTGGATGTAGTATATGTTCCACTTGGCTTGTCACACCATTCCACTCTCACAACTCTTCCTTTATTCACAAATTCGATTGTAACCCCGAAAATACTTCCAAGAGGGTATTATAGTTATGCATATTGAATTTGATAACAAAGGGAAGGTAATAGGGAGGATTTAATATGAATAGAATAAAAATTGTCTTTTCATAGGTTTTAAGAAAACTGTTTCTAGGGTTTAAACTCAATGTCACTTTTAGCCATGGTTTGCAATTGCTAGGCATCTATGTAAGACCTTCTCTCCATGAATATATAAGGCATTTTCGCCAAAATTGGAAATAATAAGCTTTCATAGTATGCGGTACAACATTTTGACTCCATACATGTCAATTCATCCTCTACAACCTCATCCTCTATCCTGGTCGTGCATTCTTCTAGAACGGTGCAAATTCTGCCAAAGGGCACTTTTGGCAGACTAGTAACTCCACCACAAAGACTATTTGGACAATACAATCATATGGTTAGATGCAAAAACCAATAGTATCCATGCCTATAGTCTCATATGATTTTTATTATTAAAACTGAGAGTTGTTGTGCATTTTTGTAGAGCCACTTTGACTAATTTTGCAACACGTAGTCAAATTATTGTACTTAGCCAAATTCCCATACTCTTACACAATGATGTTAGATTGTAATAATGACTACATGAGGGCACTAGAACAACATCATATGGCTTTGCAACCTCGTCACACATGCCACATCATCATACATGTTATGTCATACTTCCTGCATGCCATATAATCAAAGTAGAAAAAATGAAGTGAATAATTCTCTGAGTGACTTAATCAAGGATAATAAAAACACCACGAACCCCACATTATATGAATCACCCCAAGGAAATATCTACACAGTGAAATCCAAAAGGTTGAACACAATGGTGTGAACATTTCAAAAGTAACCCCAAAAGCTAACAAAAACATTCCAAAAATACATGTCTATCAAAATAAGGACCATACATATTAAACACTAAAAAGGTGTATGGATGATATTAAACATGTGATTTGTAAATGCTACACTGTATGGATGATAAATAAAACTTATTGAACTCAAGGCACTGCCATATTGTGTACTAAATAAGATAATACAAAATAAGTATTTATATGAAAGCAAATATTTTCTAGCATACTCAAACATCAAAATTTATTTCTTATGAAATGACAAAAGAAACAATAGGATTTCATTTAGACCATCCAGTATCTGTATCACCAGTTACCTATTTCCACAACCAATAACACGTTTTCTCCTTAGGGTACCTCCATACAATGAGATATCCCCATCTCTTATATAAGATATAGCATGTTTCATGTGGTTTCTTGTTTTGTAGACTTGTAGATATGATAAAATATAAAAAAAATTAATGTTCCTCTCAATCCAATGCCTGATGAAGTGGAAAGACATAGCTCCTATTTATCCATCTTTATCATATTTACAACATATCCCATATATCCTTAAAGGAGGATTCCATCTGATAATTTTGGTTCCTGTATAATCAATTTCTTTTGTGGATCACCAATTTTGAATCCTCCCTCATAAGGATTGATTTCAACCATAAGACAGTTAGCATTTCACTTGCATGAAAATATTACCCCATAAATTTCTAAGGAAAAATCCCTGTAAAATATTTTATGTCAATGCTACTATCATGAAAATATAACCTGGCCATTTAACATATTTTAAATCCCACAACTCTCCCTTTATTCCCAACATTTATGTCTTTTCATTTCAATTTGATTATATTGTAATAATCAATAGATAAATCTTCCTTTACCTTAAGTCTTCAAGAAAAATAATAGGAACCTTCCATTAATTCTCGTTGTTTGGGAACTTGTTATCCCATAGATACCCAAGCTTGTCACTATGTTACAATGGTGATCATATTGCTCAAATGTTTCAACCCCTACAAATTGAATATTTACACTTGAAATAAAATCTACAAAGTAATAAAACCATGTGATTTCCTATTCCTTGGAGATATCATTTAAGTTCTTACCAATTGATGACATCATCTTCTACTTTCCCTAACAACACAAGAATTCAAACCACATCCTATATGATGGGGATTTTTCTTGATTCAACACTCCACCTACTTAAGTCAAGACATAGGCTAGTTGCAGTCATTCCCTGTCTTTTGGTTTCTTATCAAGTATCATCCACACTATGAGAACCTTGATTTGGAATTTCTTTCCCATCACTTTTTGCAGAAGAAATGCATTTATTTAGCTCTCTTGTATCACACAATCCAGATACATACTTAAATAGATACATTATTCAACAAAATAATTGCATTTTAGGAAGAAATAAAACAAGAAAGAGAGCATTTATGATGTCAAGATAACAAGATTTCAAAATCGTTACCACTATATTAGAAACTGAGAAGAGTTAAAAGAACCTTCTTTCTAAGTCACTCAGAGAATAATTCACTTCATTTTTTATATTTTCTACTTTCCATAATATGGGGGAGAACATTATGACTCCATCCATGCCAATTTCATGCTCTGCAACGTCATCCTCTATCCTCATCGTGCATTTTACTAAAACACTGCAAATCATGCAAGAGAGCACTTTTGGTAGACCAGTAACTCCACCCTCAGAGACAATTTAGAAAACCCAATCATATGGTCATATGCATAAGAAAACAATTTCCATTCCTATAGTTTCAGATGATTTTTATCATTAAACACTAAGAGATGGCATGCATTTTCCTAGAGCCACTTTGACTAATTTTCCAACACGGTCAAATTCCTGCACTTATCCAAATTGCCACAGTATTACAAAATGATGTTAGATTGTAACAATGACTTCATGAAGGCACTAGAAAAACATCATATGTATTTTCAACCTCATCACACATTCCACATCATCATACATGCCATGTCATAATCATCTTGCATCAAACTTGCCATGTCATACTTCTAATTGCATGCCATATAATCAATCTTACCATGTCTTTAAGTCTTTGTCCATCTTTAGTGATTGTTTGAGTTTTCCATGTCATCATGTCCTTTGTTACTCCTTTGTCATTAATGAACTTCTTTGACATCAATGACAACTGGATCTCAACATATAATACATATAGTGTGATATAGTATGATATAAGTTGAACGACAGAAAAATTGCATTTTTGAAAATATAATGTAAACAACTTAAAAATAATTTCAAAATTATGAAGGAGGTTTATGTCAATAGTATATATATCTCCAGGTATATGGTATTAGTTTTTTTTAAAATTCCTCTGTAAAATTTATGTTGGGAATTTTTCTCAGCCAATTTTTACATATTTACATTCTATTTTTACATAACAAGATTAATATTTTAGAAACCATTGTTTTGAAATATGACCTTGTTATTTATACGTACCAATACAAGTCAATAATTCTATCATTCTTATATATATATATATATAATAGATATATCAAGGCACACCTCATATAAATATTCAATGCAATTGATCATTTTCTTCATCCAAGTCCTCATCTAAATCAACCTATCCAAATTCAACATTGAAAGGATTAATGGCCATATCATCATCATCATCAATGTCAGTTTTGATACTCATGTCATCTTTGATATCATCTTCATGAAAATTGGTTGCTACATCATATGGTTCATCCACTTCTTTGACATCTTCCTCTGGAACATGATCACCTAACTCATGTCGATCCTCTGCATCATCTTCTTCTGTAATACCCTCTTGATAATGTGATCCAGATGTATATCGGTGGCCACCCACCTATTTTACTAGCTCAAAACAATTGTCCATTGTGGCAATTTCCTAGTTATTTTTCTATTTATTTTTAGGTCCCAAACTTTCAGGGTCATTTTGAGACCCTAAACTATGTTTTTTTGGTGATTCAGGGGGCCAATATATTCCAACATCATGCATTTGGTGCCAATCGAAAGATGTAAAGCTCATATATACATTTCCAATGGGCTATCGAGCGTCCAAATCGAAGATCGTATGCAAAAGTTATGAGCCTGGGAAGTTGATTGTTCAACTAACCACCTTGGGGCCGTAAACTTTATGACCATTCATCTTCTAGGGTTATGTTTTGGACTTTTTGGGTTATCACCCTCATGCTTATTATAAATAGGCCCTTTTTGGCCTCATTTTGTATTCATCTTGGCACGGATGAGCATAGCATCCACATCTCTTCTCAGAGATAACTACCACCATTCTACCTGTGTATTTACAGGTTGTTCTATTTCCACCATTTAATAGAATATGTGTTTGCCGTATCTATTTTTTCATTGCAATATGTCTGTGTTTATGATTCTATATTTTTTATTTCATTTCGTTCACACATAAATCCAGATCATCTTCCTCTACATTATACTTTACTGTGATTCCCCCCCGGATCATGTCTCACAACAAATGACCAACCCCCTGTGCTTGGAACATCTAAATAAAATCCCTATTCACATTAGCTTGGAAGAATATTGGGTTCTGTTCTTGGATTGAACAACCTTGTATTGACCATGGTAAATACATTATCATGTTCAATAATACTTATATCGAGATTACGTTTATTCAATCTTATCATGTACCATTTCACAATGAACACAAATAATTTGAAGGATAAAAAGTCACACTGAATAATATCCTTCAAACACTTATACTATCTCTTTTTTGAGAGTTCTAGATGTTTGTCACTTATAGAGGAAACATTGGTCACCTCAAAGATTGGATTTATCCCACAATCATATGTTTTCTTCAATTCATCCAACCTTTTGATGTGTAATTTATGACTATTTCACCACATAGCCTTGTGGTGTTTTACCTGCAATATGCTAGACACATAAATATTACATTGTCAATTGATAATTAAGTACACATTGAAAGTAATTAAATATTATGGTTGATTAATATGCTTGCATGTTTATCTTTTAAACCATTTGTGTAAGATTGGTATCTCCATTGCGATGAGATGCTTTAACCAATGAATCCATGATATTCCATGACCATATTGTTTACATCGTTCAATCCATACCTTTATCCAATCAATATTGTTTGCAACATATAAATGCAGTGCATCCCTCTCTCGACTAGCTGCATGATGAAAATAAAAATAATTCATAAATGCATAATTACTTAAGACGGTATACATACATTTATAATTAATGCATATTGAAGATTAAAAATTAAAAAGTATGATATATACATAAAAAGAAACAGTCAAATATATTATAATTAATATCCACCATTTAATAATTACCTTTCACTTTCCTCAATCTACCTTTTCCCCATTAGGTACTACCCTTCGAATTTGTTAAGGGATTTCATACCACAAATGCGACCTAAATCGATATTTGATGTTAATTTAGGAAGATATTCACTAATATACACCATGTTTTGGTATTCCATATATCTCTCCACAATAGATCCCCCAGGATGTGCTCTTCGTCTAACCAAAACCTTAAAACTTTCAAGTGCCTCTTGACCATCCACCTTGACCTTGAATGTACATGTCCACACGATTCAATATCCTCAACTTGGTGTATGAGGTAGTGTTCTTGTGCATTGAAAAATATAGAAGGTATATACTTTTGCATATCACACATTAGACAATGAGTTTCTCTCCTCCAATACTTTATATCTTCCTTATGGATTTATTTAGATGACAACAATATACAAGTGATGTAAGTGAATCATGAGATTTAACAAAAATAAACATTATAGTACATAACAATTAGTAAAACAAATGTCAAATATAAGTTATACAATGAATTAAACAAACACAATATGCATGCAAAATATCGCTACTTACCTCATGTATTTTACAAATCATATATAAGTTGTTTCACATCGTTTTCGAAGTTGTCCAAGAGAGATAGAGGTAGAACATACTGTAGCAATAAGATCATTTCATTATTATTTAAAAGAGAAGACAAAATCAACAACAACATGCACTAGCATAAAAATGTAGCAATATATATACCTAAATAATTACCTTGACGAATATATTCCAATCATCCATTTTCATCCCCCAAAGTCACTTTTTTTATTAAGATATTATTCATGTTCGAACAAAATCTAGTGGGAAATTTAACTTTTCAAATGACTTCTTTTACAACATTTCTTTGTTTCTAGGGATAGCGGTGGGGGAGGAGGAGGTGCTCCAAGAATCGCTGGTGGGAGCATGAGGGTTTGGGGAGGATCTGCAGCCTGCAGCCAGCCATCACCCAGGATTGCTCCCCCTCCTTCTCTCAGATCCTCCACTGTACTGGCTCTAGAACGGTTTGAGGCCCAAGGCTCCAAGAACCGGGGTTGAGGGCTTCGACCTTCGATCTTGAACTTTCATGATTGAATGGCACCACCATGTTGTGCAGATTTTCATCGCAGATTCATGGCGGGGGCAGTGTCTGAACTATGGATCGATTGATTTGGTGCTTTTACACTTTTGTATGGCCCGGGAGCTGCTACAGCTATTGTTTGCAGGACGAAGAACGAGAATATATATTTGCTGTTCCCGGCGGTCGAGATCAGTTCGTTCCTCTGCTCAATCGACCACGGGTCTCGAGAAGTACATGAACCAGGGTTTGCCTTTGGTCAAACCCTATGCGTGCTTTGAACGGATCCTTCTGTGGTCGTGGTATTTCTGTGGATTCGAGCTTGATCGCCCCGCGGCTCTTATGAATCGTTTTATGGGTTATGTGCATTTATCCCATTTCTTGATGGGTTTTTCTGGATCTACGGTCATCTTGGCCTTGTTCGCGGACCTGTTTACGCTTCCTGTCGGCTCTGGATGATGACTGGATCGTGGTGCATGGGAATTCTGCGCCTTTCAATGAGGGCATGGAGTGCCGAAACTTCTTGCCATGGATTCATCCATTCACCAGGGTTGATTGCGTCCAGGCTTCATTAGAGTTTTTGCAGCGGGGTTTTTTTTGTTGGGGTTTCCAAGATCGGTGGGTTTCTTCCAAGATTCGGGGTCGGGGGCTTCGGCTCCAAGATTCGAGATCGAGGTCACGATTGGTGGGCTTCAGAGGATATACTCTTGCGCGACGACCCGTATTATGTCCTTAGGGAACTTTGCGGCGGCGGCGGCGTTTTTCAGAGGTGGTGGCCTTTGCTATCGGCAGTATATCTGATGTTTTTGTGTTCTTTTGATTTGGGTTGTGATACCCATATTTTCTGTGATGTATCTTGCTGATATGCTTATATAGTTACAGTTTTGTAATTTTTTGGTTATGACAATATGTGACAATGTAGGGATCCTAGTGATCCTCTTACATGTGCAGATGTAATTTTGTTCTACTTTGAAATAAAATTACGAATTTTTTCCGAGGAAAAAAAAACATTTCTTTGTTTCTCCGTTAACAACCATGGAAGTGATCTTATATTAATTTGGTCTCCATTTCTATTTAATTGAATGACATATTTCATTGCATGATTGGATTCCTGAATGCCATTGCAAATTTTGACATTTTTTCTTTGTCACTCCTTCCATCCAATATTCTCCATATTGTGCTAGCCACATTCTTTTTGATATGCATTGTATCAAACAAATGAACTATTTGTAGGTTCTCATAGTAGAGAAACCTACTGAATATTTTGGGTTAACTTTTCATTCCTCATGGAATCCAATTAATGCCTACATGATCATGATGACCATCATGAATCCTAGTTTATAAAGAAATTATGGAAATCAATGTCAATTACAGTAAAAAAAAATATAAAAAATTCAAAACATTAGATATATGATGATAGATAGACAATTTGATATGTACCTTAACGATTTCTATTATATTGCAACTTCCATAGGTGAGGTCTCATTCTTTGTGGTTTTAATGAAGCTATCAAGCTACAACAATTAAAAAATTCAGTTATCAAGCTACACCAATTTAAAAAAATTAGCTAATATAATATATAAAGAATATTAATGAGACATATTTCATCCCTATTAATTTTATTTATGCACTAACAATAAAATTATTGTAGGAATAAATATAACCTTTATCATGATCACAAATATGTGATGGAATATATTACATACTATAACATCTGTGTGACTGATGCATTTGAAATACCATTAATAACCTTCAAGTTCAATATTAGCAATATAGAAGAGATAAGAGTTGTGTTTGAGCCTTCATAAAGGGGTTCATATTCCTTCTTAAGTAGAGGTAAATCACGAACATCGTCAAAGTCATCATTTTTAGGATCATCATCATCATCCATTATAACATTAAATGCATCATGGATAAATGTATTTGTACCATCATCTCCAACTATGTTATCAATATGATCATCCTCTTCAATATGATCATTAACTTGATCTTCAATATTTGGAGCTCCATGTTCCTCTAGTGCTTGTTCTGCAAGCAAATCCTCTGGGTGATATGCCCTAGGAGGCTTTCCCTTTATAATTACAAACCATCAAGAGATATTAGAGTAAGTATAAAAAATATTAAAATGATACATACAATTACAACAATGATCAATATAAAGACATATATAATGAAGAACTTACCAATGGATGATATTCATGCCCCCCCTCAACATGTCCATGTTTCCAACAATGTATTTTATCACCCTTCCCATCACCCTTCCTTTTCACTCCAACCCACAGTCTAGCAAGTAATTCTTGATTTTGATCCTTTGGATCAAGAATATTGTTATGTGACATTTTATTTTACCAAGCTTGAATGATGATTATTGATCTTTTAAAATCAAGATCCAAACTTCACTATTTGTAATGATACTAGTAACAACTGAAATAATTCTGGATTTTTGAATGGAGAACAGTCCATGCAAAGGTTAACCTCCGAAAACCATCGCTAGTATAGCAAACATGTCAGAATATTTCTAAAATTTCAAGTTTCTAAAAAAAAAGTCATCGGATATTCACAAAAAACTTTTCAATGTTATAGAAAATATGAAATGGAGATCGGATATGCTACTCCTTCAGTTGGATAATCGATGTCTGTTGAATATCCAATGAAAAGTCATGGTCAAATTTTAAAAAAAATCGTAAGTGTTAAAGGTAATATCCGATGACACTTTCAATTTGACGGATTTCATTCGATGACATCCAACACTGGGTTTGACATGTGGTTGGAGGAATTATTATCATATCGGTGTCAACTCCGAAGTGCTGATATTGAGGTACCAACATTGAAAATCAACATTTGAAGAATCTTGGTAGCACTGCGGTGGTGTTTTGACTTCTTACTTAAGTCAGGGTGACATCCCAGTGTACATGTGTGTCACCGGGATTCCAATTCCAAGTTGGTGATGCCAATGTCGGCATTGAAAGGGTCATTAGCCAATGTTTGTCAGCCTTTGTCGAATTTCGAGGTCCGATGTGCTAACATCAGGTATCCCGATATCGAAACATCGGAGTTGGTAAGTTGGGTTGGTTTCGTTGGGAGCTCGCTAGGTAATCTAACTCCCAAATCCTGATGTATGAAATATAATAGTCAGATTTGGCATGCCAGGGTCGTTTGTTGAGGACCCATTGAGAGGTTTCGACTCCCAACTTTCGATGTCAAAAAATTCGGGAAGTTCTGGAAAAGTCAGGGAGGTGCAAAATAATAGCCACGACTCTTTATAACCATAGAGTTTGCTTAGTAATCCAACTTAATGACTGGCTAACCAAATTTAATGGTTATGTAGTCATTCTAACCTATGGTTATCTACGTTTCCACAGTGTTTGGTATTGATATGACACCGATAGTTGGGAAATTCGAAAGCTTGATTTTGGATCATGTCCCCTTCTGATGGTTGGATTGAAAAATGGGGACGTGACACTTGATCACATCAATATTCCCATATTTCCAAGTATTTTGCATCAATTGGTTTCATTTGATCAAATTTAACTAAGATCCATAAGTTCTTACTCCTAAGAACATTGATCATATTTCTCTTCCAAGAGAGATAATTAGATCCAACAAATGCAAGAATAGAAACAACTCTTAAAGTCATAGCGTGACAAAATAATGATACCTTTAATGCAAAAAAAAATTACTTGTCGCAACTATAATAAAAGTGATTAAAAACAAGAAATTTCTTGTTGAAAATGAATCCTAATTATAGTAGGTAAAAGACATACATGTAACCATGCAGCAAAACATCGAGAGTAAAGAATCTGATTCAGTGAAAAAATTTCGAAATAGGGTATTCGTGCTTTTTTTACACAAATGGGAATGAAGGAAACCAATGTAGATCCAAATCCTAGGCTCTATCAAGTGCCGAGAGGGATCAAATCTCTTGAGGTGCAAACCTCTTCTTAGGTATTGCACTCAATGGACTATCAAACTTGGTGTGTCCTATATATAGCCATTGATTTGATTCAAACCAAAAGACACATCTTTTTATTTAAGGTCCACATATAATATTATTATTATTATTATTTATGGCCGACATATAATATTTATTATTATTTTTATTTTGTTAGGAATGAACATTACAACATTTCCCCATACATGGTTTAAAATCATATGCAAGGCCCTCCTACAATCATGGTTTGTTTAGGAGCCTTGCACATGCTCTTAAAACCATTTGCAAGGCCCTCCTAAACCATGTACAATAAAACCATGGGTTGTTTAAGAGGCCTTGCACATGGTTTTAACACCATGTGCAAGGCCCTCCTAAACCATGTACAATAAAACCATGGGTTGTTTAGAAGGACTTGCACATGGTTTTAAAACCATGTTGAAGGCCAACACTTTTTTGCAGATAATTCAATTTTTTATTTCTTATTATTTTGTTAGATATGAACATTACAACATCTCCCCCATATTGTGTTTTTTTTCCTGATCCACATTTTTTTAGGGATAATTAAATTTTTACTTTTTTATTATTTTGTTAGGTAGGAATATTACAACATCTCCCCCATATTAGGTTTTTTTTCTCGCCGACATTTAATTAAATTTTTTATTTTTTACAAGATCTCCCTCATACTGGGCTGTAGAGTGCCGCTCGGTGTAATAATTCACACTTTCTATGAAGGAGGGAAATGAATTCCATGGGTATTCATGTTTTCATAGAATAAAAGGTGCGATTTAGCTGCAGACTACACAAAACCTATAAAAAAATTGGAAAATTGTGAAACAATCATCATCCTATACAGAAATTTGCAACAAAACAAAATCTGATCTAAAAGCAAACCATAACAGTTGTGAAATAAATAGATCCTTAATAAAAGGTTTGCATATAATCAAATTTAATCTATATCTACAGAAAACAAAATCAAGAGAAACTTGAAAAAATATGACAAATCTAAAAAATAATGGTGAGAGTTAGGGTTTAAAATTCTTTTACTCAAACATGTAGCAAATGACTGGATCTAAAAAAATACTACTTGGGTTTGATAGATCGGATGCTATATATATGAAATATGGAGGACCAAATCAGAATACAAAGAAATGTTGTTTGTAAAAAAACTCAAAGAATTACCGAATAAGGTAGTGCATAGCAACTAACTCTGATACCATGTTAGATTATTGAGATTATGGATAAATATACAAAAATACATTTACATTAACATGTAAATCAATAGAAAATATCTACTAATCGATCCTTGTATACATACAAGCAACAATAATCATGTAAGAAATAAGAGACAAGGGAACAAGAGAACAAGAGAACAAGAGAACAATACACCAGATATACGTGGTAAAACCCCAAATGGGGAAACATCCACGAGAAGGTTTAGTCTTCATTATTATTTAGAAAATTTTAATCTTACAAGAGAGATCACCCCACATATGCTTCACATATTTTACAATAACATCACACCATAATAGAATGGTATGCCCAAAGGCTCTCCTTCACCTCTATTATATACCAAGAGGTATGGAAGATTTACATCGCAAAATACACGTGGGATACATTATTTTCCACATCTTTATATAATGAATGGTAATAGGATCATGTTAATCCATGATGCATGTGGGATATCTCCTTTTACATAAGATTAAAGTTATTTATGCCTTACATTGCTAGATAAGACAACTTACAACATCATACTAGACATCATTACACATGTAATATTAAAATTACACATTCCAATAGATAAAAAAAAAATTAGGGCCTAACTATATTTCTTTTGTACCTTGGATATGGTATAGGCCTTGACTTCAATAAGTGGTGCAAAGAAGCTCCTAATGGTGCCCATACTCCACTTGGAGACCAAACATCCCTTATAAAGAATCTATGTGGTTGTTTGAGACCTAGTTCCTGAACCTTGAGCTTGAAAAGCTTCATTTTCGGGTTAAGGTCCTTATTTTCCTCCCTTGGTCATAACATAATCCTTGAGACCCATTATTATTGTGTAGAATATACAAATGGTGCCAAATATCTGCTACACAGATCTTGTTGTTCTTCAAGGATTACCACATGAAGCTTGATCTTGAGAAGATTTAAATAGGGCTTAAGACCTTAGGTTCCTTTTGTAACCATGTTTAAGGTCCCGAGTTCCTTACATAGTGAAAAAAACCTCCCAATGGATGTAAGGTCCAACATAGATGGATCGAGACCCAATTGTGGTGCAAAATACCTTCAAATTCTGTCCATGTCCGACATAGAGGCTAGATATTCCTTAGAGAATATTTATGTAGTGGTTCAAAGACTTCTTCATGGACACTAAGATCAATAATATTTATTTGGGGTTTAAGGCCCCTGTTTCCTCCCTTGTTCATGGTAGTGGTATTGAGACTAATTCTTATTATGCATAATATACTAATGGTTGTCACATTTCCAATCAAATGTTTACTCATGGCCACTGAGCATGATAAATATCTGAGTGTTTAAAGTCCTTGCTTTTCTCCTTGAACTATGGAACATCACATTTACAATACTATATTTCTTGACCAACGCATGGTTCACTAACCATATTTACTTGTTGATATAGACTTAGGAGGTCTATGGTAGGGCCTTGGCCTTGAGCTACTCACCATGTTCCTTATAGAAATCAACGTATTACATCATTTACATAGCATATGCCAAGGGGTCGAAACTAGGGACATTGCAAATAACACCAAAGATACCTAGAGAGGCCAAATATCCCCTACAAAATTCTTATGTGGTTATTAGAGGAATACATCATGAAGTTAAATCTTGAGAAGATTCAAATAGGGAATACACATCTTATGTTCTTTACATTACCATGGGAAAGAAACCATATGTGGTGCATAAAACTTGTGAATGGTGCCCATATCCAACCTAGAAGATATAAACCCATTAGAAATGATTTATGTGGTGGTTTGAGGCCTTGTTCATGGCCATTAAACATGGCGAGATTTGAGTTTTTTTTAGGACCTAAGGTTGTCATATTTAATCTCTCGCATTGATAGAGACAAAAGAAACGAGTCCAACTTGTTGTGACTATTCATTGAATTGTCACATGATTGACATCATAAAATAAGAGCAAGGTTGAGTTTGGATGCAAATTACACTTCAAGCAATTGATTCCCTCTCAATGCTTGATAGATCTAGGTTTAAGATGAATCTATGCTAATGATTACTCCAATGATATAATTTTTAGTTCATAACAATTTAATCTAATGCTTAATAATAATCCCAAAAAATATATATATAAAAACACGTTTTTTTTCATAATTCATTACTTAAATTTAAATCTTTGACTTGCTTGTCTTAAATTTTGTTAAAAAATCAATGAAATTTGAATTAAGCCTACATCAAACTTAGTTTAACTTTGGCTATATTGTCATCTTTTGATAAAAAAACGGTGGGTTCACTCTCATACCCAATCAATTAACTCCATTTAACAATTGGGTGGCAAATAATGGTTTAATTCTCTATTTTTATTTAAGAAAATAAAAATTAATATTATTTATGATAAAATAAATTTAAAATTTAAAAATGTAATATATTTATATATATATAATTTTACAACTTAAATCGTTAGCCACAAGCAGTCAATGTTTCATGAACAACATATTTGGGCTCTTCCATTTACCTTTTAGCATATGCAAATGATTATGATGATGATGATGATGAAAGACGTCCACTGAGACCAACTTTGGTTTATTGGACCTTAAGAAGGATAATTCTTGGTTTACTTTAAAATCTTATTCCTATGTTCAAAAAGCTTGCCAAGAAGCTTTCCAAGCTCACTATAGTTTTGGCCAGTTAGAAGGTTATAATGGTTTGTATTGTAGCAAATACTATGAAACTTAGATCTAATCTGGGTGTAAGCAAAGCACTCTAAGAGAAAGTGATTTTCATCCTCAACGCTCATAGAATCACACAGATAGAAAACCCTTTCCTCCCATGCAGTTTTAGGAATAGACCAACGCCATGTTTGACTATGGAGTTCACGAGAGTTCGTTCTAATCTTTGCTATATTAATTTTCTTTCGTGAGCTAGTTACTACAGAGAGATACTTTTGATCTTCCAAATTAGGAATAATGACCTCCTTATAGTATCTTAATTTTCTCTTAACCACTAAATTTTCTTCACACCACAACTTCTCTTTAAACTTGGAAGTAAAATAATATTTTTGACATGATCAATGTTCTAAAAAATGTCGTTTTCATCAATGCCCCAAAGGTTTAACCAAGCCATGGTATCTTTACAACAACACCGCTTGAGGCGTAGTTGGTTTTGACTTGAGTTTAAAGCAATTTTAGGAAGTCCCTCGTTTCCCATGTTATTTATCTTATGCTTGTACATCAGGTACCTAGTCATAGCCATGCTCTCGATGGGGAAAATACCCATTTCTATGAGGAGAATAAGATATGGCGTATTGCTTTTAATTTTGAGGTTATAAGTTATAAACCGCTTCTAGATTGACTCAATATTCCTCCAAGACTCTCTAGAAATGTTGCACCCCCCTACTACAAAACCATATAAGATAACGGGGATGAAAAGAGTTTCACAGAGGAAATTATTTTTAACCCACATGACCAGATTGGCTGATTTACAGTTATTTTCAAGACCAAAATAAGTTTTCCACCCTCCATTAATCTTTTTCTCAATGCTATAGTTCCAATTGAACTTGTGATGAATATCAATTCCGAGATACTTGTAAGAAGTCACTTCCTCTATATTTCTATTATCATAAATAAAATTCGTACAAGTGTCTTTCTTTGATTTTGTAATCATGTTTTTTGTCTTGTTGGTGTTAACAATCATACCTATGTTAGAGAAAAAATCTTTAAGAATTATTAATTGCTTATTGAGATCGGAAGGACGCCTTGTCATAAGAACAATATCATCAATATAAATTAGGAGGACAATAGCTATCCCAACTAAGATTGTACCGACGCAACATGTTTCTTCTAAACACCTTTCTATCTTATCAATGTAAATGCAAATATGAGAAAAGCTCCAGAGTCCTAAATAGAGTTTCTCTGTATGCCAATTTGGTCCATTCATAGTCACCTTGCTCAAGTCCTAAGCCCATTTGTACCTAAAGGCACTTAAGCACACGAAAAGTACAACGAGAAAAAGGTCAGAACTAAGCAGCATAGAGCTAGCTGAAACCAACCAATAATAAAGAGTCTGAAGTGATATTTGATTAAAATTCGTCCGAGATTTAAAAATAGTTTTACATTAATATTACTTCATTAAAATTCGTCCGATATTTAAAAATAGTTTTACATTAATATAAACTTTCAGCTAACCCAAAACATATAAAATATAAAAACAATAAAGTATCATTTTCAAAACATATAAAAATGAAAACAATAAAGTATCATATTCATAACGTATCCATATCTAAAACGATATGTCAAATAGTTTCCTTAACAACTACACCTAACCTTGTTTGGCAGACCTAACCTAAAGTGTTTTAGATACACCAATGACTCCCTTCAATTGAATGCATTTCCTTTGGCTCACATGCTTGATTATTTATTATAATGGTTTTTTTTTCAATCACAACATTGTATTGTATGAAAGTGAACCTTCCTCATTCATGTAAAACTATTATTAAAATATTTAATTGAAAAAATAATATATATATATATATAACCAACCTATGCAATAAATTTTTGTAAGCATTTAAATTCAATGTAAAACAACATTTATATCAATCGATGGAGGAATGAAAGATACCACCATCCAATATAAAACATAACAAATTATAGAAAAACAAAAACCACTAGCTTGTCTTCTAAAATAATACCCAAATCCAAAATTTTATAAATATTATATCATCGGAATTTGATAAATATTTAGCTTGATGGAAAAACTAACTATAATTGTTGTTATGAAATTGATATCTTTTCCTACATGGGAAGTATTGTTGGAGACATTTACCCACCATGCACACTTAATTTGGTCAATTTGACCTTGTTAAACCATTATCCTAAGTTTTATTGACTTAATTGGCATCAGATGAGCACATTATGACATCAGCATGAGCACACCCACACCTACCTTTAGTTAGAGAGGCCAACTAAGCCTTTTCCTTCATTTGAGGAGGCTAACTGGAGCACTCTGAGGGTGATCTGAGTGTCATAAATGCACCTCATTGCTAACTGATGGTTACAATCAGTTAAGCTAAGTGGTGAAGGTGCCTCCATTCATTATATTGATTATTTTATTAATATTTAATGAATTGGAGTCAACAGGGGCGCCTCCAACCACCTCTGATGGCTAGTTTGACTTCAGTTAACCTCATCGGGGTTCATTGGAGTTAATGACGTGCTACCACTTGTTGGTTGGCATGCAATGACATGTGCCTAAGCTACTTTTAGTTAGACTCAGTCATCCATTGCACTCTGACTTTAGTTAGGACTCAGTTGAGTCAATCAGGACTTGATCAGTTGGTTAACTAGTGTGTTTACTGTGGCTTATAGTCAGTTAAGCTAAATCCATTCATTCAATTCGAATGACCTCCTTGGGAATTCGAATTGTCTTGGAATTCATGCATCTTGCATGATCATTGTATTGTATTATTCATTCTTGATTGATTATACAGAGCTGCTACTTCCATTGCAGCACCATTTTGCCAATTTTATGCTTAATTGTCTGAATTCTTTGTGAGACTGTGTTTTCAGTCCCTAGATCACTATGACAAATTAATATGGTATCAGATCTCACGGAGGGACGAAGCTCAGATCTCTCAAAAACAAGGTTTTTGACAGATCTTGCATGAAAAATTGAGCAAAAGCTCAAAAATCCAGCACTGCACAAGTAGCCAAGGCTTACCACTTAATACCCCAAGTTAAGGAATTGTTGGTCAAGCTTGCTTGATCAACTATGCTGGGTGTGATGAAAGCCTAAAATGTGTAGGCTGTTCGACCTTATGGTGCCCCTTTTGTTGTGATTTGCAGGTTTTAACAGGTGAAAGCATTCACTCCAGCAGTTTGAAATGGCTTCTTCTGTAGAACTCTTGACTCCGTTCAATTTCCATTCATGGAAAGGAGATATGGAGATCCATCTACATGCCAGAGGACTCTATTGGGTCACTATGGACACTGAAGAAGAGCCTACTTCTGTGACAGACAAAGCTAGATTCTTGAATAAGAAAGATGAAGCATTCAGATTCTTATGCCTCTCTGTTTCTCAGGATCTTCTTTTCCATCTCTCAGGATTGAAGAATCCAAAGGAAATTTGGGACAAATTGGAAACCCTGTATGGAAACATGATGATTTGAGAGTATACCAGCTTGAAAACAAGTTGATGTCTCTCCAGCCTTCCAATTTCGAGACCTTAAATGATTTTTTCACAAAGTTCAAGTTCATTGTCTTACTGTTGAAGCAATGTAAGGTGGAGAAGGAGGATGACTAGCTCATCCTCACCATACTCTCCAAACTTGGAGCTAATTATTCGGTGTTTGCCTCTACATTCCATGCGGGGAAGCTCACAACCCCTGGATGGAAGATGCCTTCACTCAATGCCTTCATTGAGTCCCTAACAAGTGAACATGATAAGCTTGTCTAGATGGGGATCATCAGATCCTCCCATGATCAAGCCCTCCATGTCTCGGGGCCCAAAGATTTGAAGGGTAAAGGAAAGCAGCAGAAGAACCCAAAAACCAAATTCGAAGCTCCTAAGCCTAAAGTTGAAAACCAACAGCATGAAGAGCCTTCCGACTCAAAGAAGAACAAAAGCAAAGGGCATCATGGGAAGGAAAAATTCAAGTGTTCATACTGCGCGAAGGGCTTCGAACATGCCTGCATGAAAAAGAAACTTAATGAAGCTACTTCTCTTCTTGAGAAAAATCACATCAATCTTTCAGAAATCTTTCGGAGGAGAGATCAACAAGATCGGGAACCACAACATGAAAGAGGTCATTCTCTCATGGAAAGCACTTCAAAGTCCAAAGCTCTCTTGATAGATTTTGGAGCTTCGAATCACATGATGGATGAAAGAGACTCTTTCTCATCTTTGGAGACTGGCAAATCCATCCCCATCCACATGGGAGATGACTCCACAATATATCCGAAGGACAAGGTACTGTAGATCTTGAGCATGGTTATTTTTCCAATGTTCTGTATGTACCATCTCTTGCATCAAACCTCCTACGTGTTTATCAAATGACACATACGGGAGTGCCCAAGAGAGTCTCCTTTATCCCAGATGATGTAGAGATCATAGAACTTGTATCCAAAAAACTTGTAGCAAAAGGCCTTGCAAACCATCATGCAAAATCCTACGAGTTCTCCCATTTTGTGGCGGATGCAAAGCCCACCACATTTCTGACTCATGGAAATGAAGTTAGTAGACTATGGCATGAGAGGTTCGGCCACCTGAACTTCAAATACTTGCAGAAATTACATAATAATTCTATGGTTGAATGCCTCTCTGTCATCAAAGCTACCACTGGAATTTGCAAGGGCTATGTTGTTGGAAAGCACCCTGAGCATAAGTTCAATCGGGGGAAGGCCAGCCGAGCATCATGCATCTTGGGACTGATACATTCTGATATCAGCGGTCCCATGCCTATCACATCCATGAATGGATCAAGGTACATTTTGAATTTCATTGGTGACTTTTCAAGATACACATGGGTCTTTTTAATCAAAAAGAAGTCGGAAGTCTTGGAAAAATTCACTGAATTGAAGGCCTTGATTGAGAATGCATCTGGAAAAAAGATCAAGATTTTGAGATCTGATAATGGCAGGGAGTATGTCAGTAATGAGTTACTACATATATGTTCCCAAAGTGGTATTCAAATCCAGCATTCAGTCCCCTACACTCCCCAATAGAATGGTGTAGTGGAGAGGAAGAATCGGTCTCTCAAGGAGATGACCACCTGTATGTTGGAATCAAAGAAGTTGGCTACAAATTTGTGGGAGGAAGCCATGCATGCTGCATAATATATTCAAAACATAGTACCACACTCATCCATGAAAGGGAAGACCCCTTTCAAAGCATATTTTAGACACAAGCCGGATGTGTCGAACTTGAGGGTGTTTGGGTCCACTGCATGGGCCCGAATTTTGCTTGATAAACGGAGGGATTTGCAACCACAAAGCATCGAATGTCTGTTTATCGGATATCCTGATGAATCTAAAGGTTTCAAGCTGCTGGATATCAAAATAAAACAGATCATCATTAAAAGGAGTGTCATGTTTGATGAGCCTCTTCAGGAGGTAGAACTAGTGAAGGAGAAAACTGTTGAATTTCCTTCCTATTCTACTGAATATTTGGATGATGTAATTGGGGGTGATGAACCTAATTTGGATCCTATGATTTCTGATATCAGTGTACAACAAACATCAGATGCTGAATCAGAACCTGAAGTACAAAATCATCTCCCAAATTGGGCCTGACAGACACTCTCCTCCGCAGGTGATAACATTGGAAATCCGGATGATCCAAGGAGAATCCGGTCTGATTTCCAAAGAGCAGGTATTGCGTTCTCTTGTCTTGATTATTTGCTGTCTGAATCTTGTTATTTGATGAAAATTTCAGACCCTAAGTCTTACTACCATGCTTGGAAGGATCCGAGATTGCAAGTTTCCATGGATGAAGAGATGACTTCTATTCAGAAAAACACTACTTGGGAGCTAGTTTCTCTTCCTTCGGGGAGGAAATTGGTTCAATGCAAGTGGGTGTTTCGGAATAAGGTTGCTGCTAATGGAAGCATCTACAAATAGAAGGAAAGTCCAGTAGAAAAAGCTTTCTCTCAGGTCCAAGGTGTGGACTACCATGGGACTTTTGCACTGGTTGCAAAAATGGACTCCATCCGCCTAGTTTTGGCAACTTCTGCATCTAAGCACTGGGAAGTGCATCATATGGATGTTAAGTTTGCCTTTCTGCATGGAGATATTCACGATGAGATATACATGAAGCATCATGAGGGCTACATTTTTTATCCATCTTTGGTTTGCAAGCTAAAGAAGTCATTATACGGGTTAAAACAGGCCCCAAGAGAGTGGTATTCCAAGATGGATGCCTTCCTTCTCTCGCAAAACTTCCAAAGGTGTAAATCAGATCCAAATGTGTATATACAACAGTCTGATGGTAATTTGATTATTATTGTTTTATATTTTGACGAATTACTGATTATAGGTAGCATAGTTACTTCTATTTCAGTCATCAAAACTGCTCTCCACAATGCATTTGAAATGAGCGATTTGGGGCTCTTGAAGCAATTTCTGGGGCTCGAAATTGAGCAAATTTTTGATGGGATAATGGTCACTTAGTACAAATACATATCAGACATGTTAGTCAAGTTTAACATGGCTTAATGTAAGGCTGATACATTCCCTTTCCTTTCAGGGATCAGCCTTGAAGAAGGAAAAAGCACACCTCCCATGGATTGCACTATTTATTGACAACTGATAGGTAGCTTTCTCTACTTGACTCATTCTCGGCCTGATATCTATTATGCTGTGAATGCTGTGTCAAGATACATGTAGCAGCCTCATGATCTTCATTGGAAGGCAGCCAAGAGGATTCTCCAGTATATTCAGGGAACCAGGACCTACGGCATTCACTATGCTGCAGACTTCGAGGTAGAGCTGGTTGGTTACACAGATTCTGATTGGGCGGGTGATTCTATTGATAGGAAGTCTACTTCTGGATATGTCTTCATGTTTGGTGGTGGCCCCATTTGCTGGTCTAGAAAAAAGCAGGCCGCCATAGCATTGTCTTCAGCAGAGGCCAAGTACCGAGGAGCGGTGAATGCTTGCATCTAAGTTGTTTGGTTGCAAGGTATTCTTTCAGAGTTTGATCTTGGTAGTACTTTGTCCACTGTCTTCTTTTGTGACAATCAAAGTGCTATTAAGATATCCATAGATCCAGTTACCAGGCAGAGGACCAAGCATGTAGAGATACACATGCACTACATCAGGGAATTAGTGCATGACAGGACCATCATTCTGCAATACTGCCCGAATGATGAGCATATTGCAGACATATTCACCAAGAGATTTTCAGAAAAGAAGTTCACTTACCTCCGTTCACTGTTGGGGGTGAGTTCATCAGGGTGATCAGACTACTTTCGGTGTTCAGCTTGAGGGGGGGTTTTTCCCACTAGGTTTTCCCTCTTTTCCTCACTTAGATTTATTTTTGAGCATTGTTTGAGTTTCATTATTGTACAGGGTTACCTATGGCATTGTTGCTGGGGCCCTAGCATTTCATGCACTTTATGTTTTCTGCCTCTTCTGAGTATAGCTTAAGGGGGGGTGTTGGAGACATTTACCCACCATGCACACTTAATTTGGTCAATTTGACCTTGTTAAACCACTATCCTAAGTTTTATTGACTTAATTGGCATCAGATGAGCACACTATGACATCAGCATGAGCACACCCATGCCTACTTTTAGTCAAGGAGGCCAACTAAGTCTTCTCCTTCATTCAAGGAGGCTAACTAGAGCACTCCGGGGGTGATCTGAGTGTCATAAATGCACCTAATTGCTAACTGATGGTTACAATCAGTTAAGTTGAGTGGTGAAGGCGCCTCCATTCATTATATTGAGTATTTTATTAATATTTAATGAATTGGAGTCAACAGGGGCGCCTCCAACCACCTTTGATGGCCAGTTTGACTTCAGTTAACGCAATCGGGGTTCATTGGAGTTAATGATGCACTACCACTTGTTAGTTGGCATGCGGTGACATGTGTCTAAGCTAATTTCAGTTAGACTCAGTCATCCATTGCACTCCGACTTCAGTTAGGACTCAGTTGAGTCAATCAGGACTTGATCAGTTGGTTAACTAGTGTGTTTACTGTAGGCTTACAGTCAGTTAAGCTACACCCATTCATTCAATTCGAATGAACTCCTTGGGAATTCGATTTGTCTTTGAATTCATGCATCTTGCATGATTATTGTATTGTATTATTCATTCTTTATTGATTATACAGAGCTGCTACTTCCATTGCAAGCACCATTTTGCCAATTTTATGCTTAATTGTCTGAATTCTTTGTGAGACTGTGTTTTCAGTCCCTAGATCACTGTGACAAACTAATAAGTATTTGATTGAGGTGGATGCACATGATTATTTTTGGAGGAACATCCCCAATTGTGATGGACAAGTCCTTTTGGAACTGTTTGTAAACAAATCTTGTGTCAATTTTCCACAAGAGATGTGGAAAATTGAGAAAAGGGAGAGGGAAGAAGCAAAGTGGAAATAAATTTGTTCATGCAATCATAGTGGCATAAGTAATATGATCTTAAATTAATGTTGAAATATCTAGGCATCAGGGTTGATGAGGTGGTGGACCACAAGGGTATCTATTTGAAGTACATCATGCCCCCTTCTCTAGTTTCCTAGGTTAATCCCTTTGTTTATATTAAAGCCAAATAATAGGCCATGAAAGAGGATTTTCCTTAGGGAAAGCTAGACATGGAGAAAGGAAAAGAGGAAATCGTGTGGGAAATGACATGGGAATCAATAGAAGAAAAATCGTAGGGCCTTTTTTTAACAATTTTTCATTGAAATCCTTGGATGTAGTATCATGTTATTTTACTTTTGCAATGATTTATAGGGAAATATACTTGCTAACATTATAAAAATTACTCTATAGTAAGATAAAATCTCTTATGTTAGAAAAACTTCAATTTTAGATTGAAGTTTTTGATTGAATCCTCCAACTTTTGCAATGCATGGTTGTGAAATGTAGCAACAAATATTTTGCTAATACACATAATTATTTTTTCTAAAACTAATCATTAATAATCATTATGTTGGCAACTTTGATTCTACAACTATGAAATTTTGATGCAAATGTGACTTAATTTTGAATCAACTTCGTTGCACATGACACACTTGTGACATAATAGAACATAATTTTGATGCATATGTGATGTTAATTTGATGAAACACAACTCTAAAATGATGTTAGTGTGATGCAAAAATCATGGTAATTTGATGCATAATTGTTATAATACGATGCTCAAACAAATAGACATGATGTAAAAGGGACTCAAAAGCTCTATATTTTGATAATATGAAGATGCATGCATGCCAAAAATACAACATCCATTTTTAAATATCAAGATCCAAGTTGACACATGGAATTTAATGCAATGCAACACACACAATTTTGATGCAAACATAATGAAAACATGTCTATTTAAAACATTTACACAATAATGTGTTACCATTTTGACGAACTATTTGCATACTATTTTTCATCACTACTACACCACCTTATACATAATGAATTGAAAAATATGATAATCTATTGAAGCAACCCATGAAGCCTCTTATAGCATTGTGTTTTGCGTTGTCCCAACTTGAATATTTTCTCAAAAAAAAATTACTAGGAGGCAATGCTAAATAAAACACTAAGGCATGGTATTGTTGTAGTGTTCAGAAATATTCTAAATGGAATGGCTTGTTTGTTGAACTTGGTAGAGAACTCTTGAACACTTTTCCCTTTATTCTTCTAGAAGTAGTGCTAATGAATGCCATGTTCCTATTCATACTCAATAGGGCAAATCTAGAACTTGATGATGTTTTAAAACACTTCCCACTTAGTTATAAGTAGTTCACCCTCAATTCTAAGTTCTAAGTGTTTCTAAATGACTTTCCCACTAAAATAGGACATGATCTATAGATTTAATTAGGAAATGGTATATTATTTTCTTGTCCTAGGTTAGGCCTATTAAAGCAAACTTTTAAATTCCACCACAAATGATTCTACTTAATGACATCAGTGCCACTTTAAAAGGGCTTAATTTGTTTTACACTTTCAATAATGGCTTAAAACAAGTGTGGCTAGAGTTTATGGTCTTTTTTTTTACGGATTTTTTTATGATATTATATTTAGTGTTAGAGCTAAAATCCTTTATGTGCTCCACACATCTCAATTCAAACTTACTCTCTCGATATGGCATTAAATTCCAAAGAGTGGCACTTTCAACTTTGTAACTATATTCTCTAATTCATACTTTGGAATACCATTATACTCATTCGTAATGGCTAGATTTTGATGGTACTTTTCTACCTTGTTTGTGTCCATCTTTGTATCCTACAACTATTTCATAGAAACCTAAAATTTAAATTTCTTTATATGGATATTGTTAGCGCATGCACTTCGATTGAGGAGAGGGAATGGTTAACACATCTTAATGCTCAGCTAAAAATAATTGCTTGAATTGAAAGGGTATGTGGCTGTGCAGTGGAGTTAAGAGAATATAACAGAAGGCATAAGCTAATTGAAAACATCAGGCTCTCCCAAAGACATGGAGTAACTAGACTAAAACAATAATTATTATATCAATGATGAGTCTGGTTCAAGCTGATTGTTAATATAGGGAACAAACAGTTTCAACATACATAATATAAAATACTTTGTTTAGAAAAACATTCCAAACATGGAATATGAAATACTAAATCTGAGTATGGGAAATCACAACAAAAACATTGTTGCTCAAGAATCCATAACTAAAACCAGTTAAAACATAATTGCACAGTATTCAAATTTAAAAACAGTTTAAACAAGCTCATAAGGGATAGAATCCCATCTCACGTTATAGTTATTCAATAGAAATTACAAGGCAAAAGTCTGAGACCTTCAGGGCTCAGTGGCTCAGTGGCTCCTTCATACAACACACTAAGCCTCTCGGCTTAAACTCGCCCCTTTACATTTAATAATGATAGAATTTATAGAGAAAATAGAAAGAACAAGCTATTGCCAACGTTTAGAAATCGAATCTATCTTAAAAAAAATAAATGACAACTAAGTTTAATCAACAAAAATTTGGAAAGACTCTGTTCAATCTGCCATCTAATCCTTTGACTCCTGGTTCAATGCCTAATCCCAGGTAAATCCTCTACTTGAAAATATGATCCTTAAAACTCTTTACCACTTGTAGAAATAACCATATTTCATAAATGCTTTGATTGCCACCTGCTTCTAAAAGAGTTATGTTTTCCAATTCCTCCATCGGTGACTTGTTTAATTCTTTAAGCTTTGACATATCCAAAAGAAGTGAAGCTACAGGAATTAATGGCATAGTTACATATGCAAGTATGTTCAACAGTTTTCCACAAAGCGCCCTCAAAGGAAAATATCAGGCAGTAGGCACCAATCGAGCATGTCCACTAATGGTTTGGATGAATGGATATGCCAGTGGTTGCAAATCGTCTGTCCCTCTGTGTGTACAAAGAAGTTTAACCCAGACATCTAGACAATTCATGAACTTCCAGCTGTAAACATGCTTGAAGGTTTCCTTGGTCCTCTTTGAGAGGGTATTTCGTAGAGTCACCGCCATTTTTTTTTATGAAGACAAAAACATGCTGATATGCATTGCTCAATACGCTGCAATCTTTGAAAAATCCAAAGAATAACACAGACATTTTGGTGAAGTTATCGTGAAGGCTCTTCTCTTACATTACCATGCAACATCTCCAGACTTACAGTATTCTACTCAAGTCAATTTCGTATAAGAACTGAAACAGCAAGTGTTGAAAATGTAAATGATCTATTTTGGCCACGCCTCAGTGCATTTGCATCTGCCAATTGAACAGCCTCTTCATCCACCTGCTAACGCACTTAGCATTTGAACAATTTGAAACCCCGAGCACTTAGTTTACATATATACTTAGCACTTGACAGTTCATTGATGCAATTTAACTAGTTTCTTCAATATCTGGGCGCTGATGTGAGTACTATTATACTCGGGCACTTGGATAATATGCAGTTCATTGGTCGTGTGAGCACTTGCTTGATGTATTTCCTTGGCATTTGGCGCTTAACGCTTGTGCACTTGGACGCTAGACACTTCATTGATGATATGCCCGTTCATCCTCGAGCGATATCTTTTGAATACCTGAAACTCAATTGGGCGTCAGGCTCTTTTACACTTGCTGCTCAAGCTTGATGTTGACGGATGCTGCAATGTCTCAGCTTCCGGTCTTTACCATGCTGCAATTGATGGATGCTGCACATTTAGCTTTAAACTTTGGATCTAACATTCAAACTTTTTATACGATGGGTAATATCCCACATGTACAAGCATTACACATATTAAACGCCTTAAGCTTTGCCTGACGCGTAGCCCATAAAGCATTGAATCGTTGACTTCCCTTGGAGCTTGTCTGGTAAGGATTGAAAGTCATAGCAGCTCGCATTAAATGTGGATGAACTTGTCTAATGACAAATGAGATTTAATTTGTTAAAAAAAAAAAAAAGACTCAAGATTTTAAGAATAAATAAATAGAAGGCTTAATAGGTACATGGATCAATAATCCATAACATATGGTTATAACAATTTCTTAAATAACCAAATTTAAACAAAAATAAATATAAAACATTATAGTATTATTTTATATTTTTTTAAATATTTGGTTTTATGTAATAAATATAAAAAGGCTACTAAGCAATATCAAATGAGATGAAAGAATATCAAATGAGATGAAAGACAATAGGTCAAGCTCACATTGGTTGATGGATAAGGATATAGCTAAATGTTCACCAACTCACATTTAAGAAGGTGTCTAAAGACTAATGAAGCTGACAAAAACTCATGGCTTTGACTAAGATGTTATTAGACTTTTCCACCATCTGAAATCAAGGTCCCTCTTTGCATGCACGTTGTTGGAATATATAAAATTTCATGGGGTAGATTCTTGTACCAATAGATATGATTTGTAAATTTCCATGGATATTCCTCTTGATAATTTGTCAAAAGGAATCTTAAAATTCTATTGCAAATATAGTGAGGTTATACACTACAATGTAATGATCACATTTTTTCCCAAGAAAAACCTTGTGGAGAAACTTTAGGGATGCTTGATGATGGCATGGCCCTTATAAACCTATAGGGATAGACTAATGCACCTAGCCCATAGAGATTTAAAACTAATGCATGTTGAAATAGAATTAGGAAACCACCTAACCCCTTGGGCTACTATGTAATGATTACTTAAGATCAAGGTTGTAAAATTCCATGCATAAAGCTTCTTCCTTGAATAATAACTAACAAAGATAAAATCTACAATAGTTACAAGTCCACATCATCAATGCATGGACACATGGTTTAGCCAAGAGAAACCAATTTTGGAAAATGGTGACAACATGAAAATGGTAACACTTTTCTTTATTTTTTGGAGATTGGACATGTAGTATTTTCTTATGTGGTTATTTTAATTGTTGGCTATCCAATTTTGAATTTTAATGATGGTAAAAGATGAAATTTTACATATATTATATCATTTATTTGTTGAATGTTTCTATACAAGAATATCTCTTTCAACACTTAACAACCACAAACAACCTCTTGTCAAAAAGAGTTATTGTTTTTTGTGTTTTCGCTAAGAAACTCTAACCATAAATAAGGAAGGTGCCTTGCTTATTTGTTATTAGATTACAATGCATATTACAAAGAAAGATAATTACTCAATATGGAGTGGATGGATATTATAGCCTAAATATGATGCTACAAAATACCTCCTTCCTATACTTTTCTATGATATCTTTATCATTTTCTATAGTTATTATGGATTAATGGGCCAATAAAATGGGAAAAAAGCCCCTTTCTTTCCTCATAGTGGTTATAAGGGTTAGGTTTAAGTTTTTTCCATTGCCCAATTTTTACTTAGGATTAGGTTGTTGAACCTTCTAGAATCTTTTTGAAGTTCACACTCAAAACTATATTGTGAGTAATGAAAATTGATGTGGTAACTACTTAATACTGTGATGGTAAAAAGCATGAATCAACTTGTTGAAAGTATCAATCTTCCTTGATACAAATTTTAGTTAAAATATTATTTAAACGATTAAAAATATCTCAATATACTAAGAATTGATACTTATATATAAAAGGTTTTATCCCTACACAATCTATGTGTATACCTAAAATAAGTCTTAATCTCCAAATCAAAATTTACCATGGCCCAAATAAATTCATAATTTTAATTTTCCACATAAAAAATAATAAAAACATATAATAATCCATTTCATAACATTATAAATTTGCTTGACAAATATATCTTTAAGTTATTCTTCACTTTCCATTATCATCCAAAAGTTGTATCCAGGTTGGATACCTATGCAGAGAACATAAATTATTCCTTGAATGTTGATAATATATAAGTATAAACGAGTATCTCTATTTTTACAATTTAATATAACATAATTTGTTTTAAATTAGGCATGTTTTATATATTTTATTATAACATAATTTGTTTTAAATAAGTTATGTCTATGGAGATGGTTAAATATAATTTGTTTTAAATAAGTTAAGTATATGAAGATGGTTAAATAATGAAATTATATGCATATAATATGTTATAGATTTTTTATGATATTAAATCTTTGAATAATGATTTAGAATTAATTATGTATTTCATAAATCTTAATTCAAACTTACTATCTTGAGATGGCATTAAATGTTAAAGAGTGACACTTTCAACTTTGTAACTATATTTTTTAATTCATAATAATATGATTTTAATATTTATTCATAATGGCTAGAATTTGATGCTATTTTTTTACTTTGTTTATGTCCATCTTTGGATCTTACAATTATTTCATAAAAGCCAAAATTTAAATTTATTAATATAAATATGATTTGTAAATTCTATGGATGTTCCACTTTATAATTTGTCACAACAAATATTAAAATTTTATTGCAAATATAATGAGGTTATACACTACAATACAATAATCATTTTTTTCCCCAAGAAAAACCTTGTGGGGAAACGTGAGGAACTCTTTATGACCCTTGTGGATGGCATGTACCTTATAAACCTATAGGTGCAGAGTAGTGCACCTAACCCATAGAGATTCAAAACTAATGCATGCTGGAATAAAATTAGGAAACCATCTATCGAGCTAACCGCTTGGGTTACTATGTAATGATTACTTAAGATCAAAGTTGTAAAATTCCATGCATAGGGGTTTTTTCATGAATAATAACTAACAATCTACTATAGTTAAAAGTACACATCATTAATACATGAACAAATGATTTGCCCAATAGAAACTTATTTTGGGAAAGGGTGACAACATGAAAATGGGTAACTCTTTTCCTTATTTTTTTTGCAAATTAAACATGTATGTTATTAGGTGGTTGTCAGTCACTTTAATTATTAGCTATCCAATTTTGATTTTTTAACAATGGTAAAACAAGAATTCTACATAGATTATATCATTTATTTCTTAAATAATTATATACAAGAATATATTTTTCAACACTTAACAACCACAAACAACCTCTTGCCAAAAAGTGTTATTGTTTTTTGTGTTTTCACTCAAAAACTCTAGCCATAAATAAGTAACATGCCTTGCTTCTTTGTTTGCATATTACAAAGAAAGATAATTACTCATTATGGAGTGGATGGATATTATAGCCTATAAAATACCTCCTTCGTGTACTTTTCTCTCATATCTTTGTCATTTTCTATAGTTAATTATGGATTAATGGGCCAATAAAATGGGAAAGAAGCCCCTTTCTTCTCTCATAGTCGTTATAAAGGTTAGGTTTAATTTTTTTTCATTACCTATTTTTTATTTAGGATTAGGTTTTTGAACCCTCTAGAATCTTCTTGAAACTCATGACTATCTTGTGAGTAATGGGAATTGATGTAGTAACTACTTGGTACTATGATGGTAAAAAACATGAATCAACTTGTTAAATATATAAATCTCTTATACAAATTTTGGTTAAAGTGTTATTTAAACCATTAGGAATATCTCAATACACTAAGGATTCATACTTATATATGAAAAGTTTTATCTCAAACAAATCTATTTTTATACCTAAAATAAGCCTAACCTTAAATCTCTTAATCAAAATTTACCCTTAATATAGCCTAAATAAATTTATAATTTTAGTTTTCCACATAAAAATTAATAAAACCATATAAATAATCCATTTCATAACATTATAAATTTACTTTACAAATAAATCTTTTAAGTTATTCTTCACTCTCCATTAGTATCCAAAAAGTTGTATCCACTTTGGACACCTATACATATACATGGAACATAAATTATTCATTAAATGTTGATAACATATAAGTGTAAACGAGCATCTCTACTTTTACATTTTATTATAACATAATTTGTTTTAAATAAGTTATGTTTTTACATTTTATTATAACATATTTTGTTTTAAATAAGTTATATTTGTATATTTTATTATAAAATAATTTTAAAAAAATAAGTTATGTTTATAAATGGTTAAATGTAATTTGTTTTAAATAAGTTATGTTTATGGAGATGGTTAAATAATGACATTATATAACTTTATATATAAATAATGTTTTTATATTCATTAACTATTGGAAATTGATTAATTAAATTATGAAATATATGATTGAATTTAGAATAAAATTTTAGGTTAGACATAAAAATGAATTTAATTATGTATATATATTTTTAATTTTATATAAATTGAATTGATTTTGAAAGTCTTAATTTAAATTAAATATAATTTTTTTAAAGAATGCATGGAGTTAATACTTTAATTTTAATAAGTATATATATGTGTAAGAAATGTTGAGAATGATGGAGTTAGTACTCTAATTATTAACAAGTATATGTGTGGGGGTGTTTTAAATTAATTAGAATAAATTTTAATTGATTTTGGAAATACATTTTTTTTTAATTAAATATGGTCATAAAACTTAGATTTGATGAAGTTGTTAGAAAATTATAATAAAGAAAATCAATATGTTTTTTTTCAAATGATTATTCATTAAGTCTAAGTTAACTATTGTTATATAGAATTTTGATTAGATGAAGTTGTTAAAAAAATTATAATAAAGAACTTCAGTAATTAAAATATGCTCTCAACAGTATGAACTTTAGCCTAGAAGCTGCAACAAGTTCAGTCTCAGCAGTTAACCCCTCAAACACACTTCAATAATCCCCTCCATTGAATTTCTCTTTAGTAAATTCATTCACCTTGAATGATCACCTTTAGAAATGAGCAGCCTTGGATGTCTTCAATGGGAAATTTTATAGAGATGCCTAGGTCTTCTGGGTCAGTTTTCATTTAACGAGCCACCTGCTCTGATTCCACTTTCTTGGGGAATCATGACCACAAATATAGGGAAGTTGCCACTTGCAACAGTTGGAAGTGGTTTGAGGATGCTGCCACTTGTCATTTTACTCTCCACCCAGTCTCCTCCACCAATTAACCAGTAAACACTCTTTTAACAGCTTCCCTAAGCCGTTGTCTCATCATTTATTTATTTATAAATAAAATATTATGAATTACATTAAATATTCTTGACCCCACTTGGTCATCAATTACAAACTTAGCATAAAATTTAACACAATGTTCCTCAAATAACATTAAATTGTTTTTGCAAATTGGGGCATGTGACATGGGACATGTGAGCAATCCTCATGGATTCTTCACCTCTGATTCTATGAAGAAGAGATTCATTCCCTTTCCCTTATCAAGTTCTTGCATGTAGCATCACTAACAATTCAATATATTCAATCAACAATCAAGAGAAGGAATATTACAAGTTATACAAATGAAGTTCGGCATGAGGATTCAACAATATTAAGAAAGTAAAGAATTATTGATTCATGATGGGAATAAGAGTTAATTTCTGAATGAGGATTCAACATTATTTAAGAAAATAAAGAATTATTGTTTCATGATGGGAATGAGAAGACTCTGCATAAGTGTTTTCCTCTCTGATTCCTCATGGATAGTGGGCATCATCTTCCGTTCATCGACAGAGGTTCCCAAGATGTACAAAATTTGTCACATAATTTCGTCAAGAGGGTCTCAACATGTTAAAGCTATCGGAAATCACTTGCAGATTCGTACCTGACTCTCAGTCGACTATGTCAGAGTCTATATCAGTCAAGATCTTGTCGGTCAGTCTGAAAAGAGGGAAGAGTCCATGATTCAGGAATGTAAACCAGCCGAATTGATTTCTGAAGCTAAGTTGTTAGGTAGATAGTTATTACAGTCTTTAATGGAGAGTTAGTCGATCCATGTAGAAACAATTTTCAGGTTGCCTATAAATAGAAGAAGAAAATTGTAAATCAAGTTAGTCACTAGATAGCAGAACTCACGAGAGAACTCCAGGGTGAGAAAAGAGAAGTTGAAGCTCAAGCTTCTGTGTAAGTGATTCAGTCGAAGAGCCGAAGCTCTGTAAAAGGATCAGTCGGTGAGCCGACAAGTCTGGACAGACAAGTTTGTAATATCTTTGTTATTTCCGCATAGTTATATAATATGAAATAGTTTATGGTTGAATGCATGTTTATTTGGCTGCACATTATTTCTAGATTTACTTGTGTAAATGTCTTTCACAATTACGGTTTAGTGAAAGAACAAGAACCCATAAATTTCTCATTGCGTGAAAGTTCCAAGTTTTACGTCACATTGGTTGACTCAAGTCTTCCTACATATTTGGGCATATGTTTTTTATAAGTTCTTTGGAATTGTTAATGTGTTCATTTTTACTTCATCTTACTCACATGTGAAAAACATTTGTAATTTCTTAAGTCTTTTAGACTAAAAAACATACTCTGTAGATTTCGACCAAAGTGAACCGACAAGGTCGTTGAGTCAATCGATTTGAGAGGTCGAAGAGGTAAGCTGACTTGAGAGGTCGAAGAGGTCAGCCGAATTAGAGGTCGAAGTCGGTAGAACCGATAAGTCAAAGTAAATCAATCTGGTCGAAAGGCCGACCAAAGTTGATAGACTTGTCTAGTCGGGAGATAGACAAGTTTCACCCGACAAGTGGAAAAAGGAAAAAGAGGTCGATGTGAAAAAGTAAAAATTAATTTTTAATATTAATCGAGCGGTAAACTCAAGTGTAGTTGGCTTGGTGTTGGCTAACTGGTATCAGAGCAAGGTTTATATCAGAGAAAGGTTTAAGAAAGAAATATTGTCTTAAAAAATGAAAAATTAATTTTCTAAGGAAAGTTAATTAAAAAAATTAAAAATGGCTTCCACTTCTGGTTCATTGCAAACTCCAATTTTTACAGGAAATAATTATGAATATTGGTCTTTAACAATGAAGTCTTTATTTAGAGCTCAAGATGTCTGGGAGGTAGTCCAGCATGGCTATGCAGAACCAACAGACATGATAGCATATAACAATCTCACACATGCTGAGAAAGATGTCTTGAGGGAATAGAGGAAGAAAGATGGAAAGGCTCTGTTCTACATGCATCAAGCTATGCATGAAAGCATACTCCCAAGGGTAGCAACAAAAACTAATGCTAAGCAAGCATGGAATACATTGGAGATCGCCTATCAAGGTTTGGATAAGGTAAGGACCTCCAAGCTGCAGATTCTGAGAAGAGATTTTGAATCTCTGTCCATGAAAGATTCAGAGACTGTAGGCACATTCTACACCAAAGTTGTTGGTTTGATAAACCAACTGAAATCTCATGGAGAAGCCATAGAAGACCAAAAGGTGGTTGAAAAAAATCTCAGAAGTCTTCCCCCAAGATTTGAAAACTTGGTTGTGACCTTGGAAGAACACATAGGCATGTTGACATTTACCATTGATGAGGTGCAAGCTTCACTTATCAATCATGAACACAGACTCAACAGAACAAAAACATCATTGGAAGGTGCATTCGTAGCACAGTCATCCATAAGCCGTGGTAGAGGCAGGGGGAGAAACAACTTCAGAGGAAGAGGGAGAAGTTCTTCAAGAGGAGGACGAGGTAGAAGTCCTGCAAATGTCGGTGGTAGAGGAGAAAATCAGAACCCAAGTCAACCAAGTGGCCAGAGGTTTGATAAATAAAAAATCCAATGTCATTATTGTAAGAAATTTGGTCATTATGCATATGAATGCAGGAAGAAGCAATATGACCAAGGAAGGCAAAGCCCAAGTCAGTCGACCAACACCAGCACTTCGACAAGTGCAATGTTAATGGCATCGACATCTCCACTTGAATGCAATGTTGTTCAAGAAAGTCCATATGACATATGGTACTTAGATTCAGGATGTAGCAACCACATGACTGGTACTTTAAACTTGTTTTCCAGTCTAGACAATTCAGTTCAAACCGATGTTACACTTGGAAACAATGTCCAAGTTATTGTCTTAGGAAAAGGCACTGTTGATATTCTAACCAAATAGGGGGAGAGTAAGTATATCCCCGATGTCTATCATGTTGAAGGTTTGAAACATAATTTTTTAAGCATTGCTACTGATACAAAAAGGCTACAGAGTCTACATGGAAGATGATCACTATGTGATCAAAGACAAGCGTCCAAGCGACCAGCTGATAGCAAAAGTGTCAATGACAAGAAACCGCTTGTTTCCATTGAGGATAGTTCCCGACATGAAAGGGAAGACAAAGACAAGAGCTGCATTCAAGGAAGAAAGTAAAGAAATGGTCGAGCTCCTTGACAAGAAAGAAAATGGCAGCGCTAATTTGCAAGCTGCATTTCAGACAAAAGTTCAGGATGAATCTTGGTTGTGGAATTTCATATTTAGACATCTGAATTTTGGTGGACTGAAGCTACTGTACAAAAAGAATATGGTAAGAGGATTACCATTGATCGACATACTAGAAAGGGTTTGTGAAGGCTGCATTTTTGGCAAGCAGCACAGAGAGACTTTTCCAGTCGAAAAGTCTTATAGAGCACGCACACCACTTGAAATTGTGCACTCTGATATTTGTGGTCCAATGCAGACATCATCCATTGGTGGCTGCAAGTATTTTCTAACTTTTATTGATGACTACTCAAGAAAAACATGGGTACATTTACTGAAACATAACTCTGATGCATTTAGTTATTTTCAGCAGTTCAAGGCATTCGTGGAGAACCAGAGTAGACACCGCATCAAGATCTCAAGGACCGACAAAGGAGGTGAATATGTTTCAAATGAATTTCTAAATTTTTGCAAGACCCATGGCATACAAAAACAATTCACTGCACGGTATACACCTCAGCAGAACGGTATTGCTGAAAGAAAGAATAGAACCATCATGGAGATGGCACGCAACATGTTGGCAGCCAAGCATTTTCCAAATCAATATTGGGGTGAAGCAGTCGCAACTATCGTATACATTATGAACCGGTGTCCAACAAAGAGTGTGAAGAACAAAGTTCCCCGAGAAGCATGGACAGGTATGAATCATAGTGTTTCCCATTTAAATTTTTTTGGTTGTGTTGCATATGCTCATATTTTATATGAGCTGAGAAAGAAGCTAGACAAGAAGGGACATAAATGTATTTTTGTCGGCTATTCAGAAGACACAAAAGCATACAAGTTGTATGATCCTATCACAAGGAAAGTGATAATCAGTCGAGATGTTCAATTTGTCGAGAATGAATCATGGGATGGAACTGTTGATATAAATGTCAAGATTGTGTCGAATGTCGACAATGATGATATGGAAGAGGAAGTGGTTCAAACACCACATGTAAGTCAACCGGTCGCAACATCGTCGACTCCCATTACACCATGACATGGTTTAGCACAAGGACCATTGACACAAGTAGTAGCTCAAGCTACACCGACAAGTACACCAAGAGTACATCAGACTCCATCAAGCATTTCGTCAAGGTCGACATCGATAGAACCGGTGAAGACAAGAAGTCTGTGAGAGATATATGAAGCTGGTACACCAAATTCATTCTCTCTCTTTGCATTATTTTCTCCTATATATGATCCACTAACATTTGAAGAAGTTGTTGAAGAAGAAGTATGGGCACAAGCCATGGATGAAGAAATAGAATGCATTGAGAAGAACCATACATGGGAACTGGTTGATGTACCAAAAGACAAAGATGTAATCAGTGTCAAATGGATTTACAAGACAAAGCAAGATGTTGATGGGAATGTGCAAAAGCACAAAGCAAGAATGGTAGCAAGAGGGTTCACTCAACAACCCGGCATCGACTTCAATGAAACATTTGCACCTGTTGCATGCATGGATACAGTCAGAACAGTTTTGGCCATTGCTGCACAAAACAAATGGCATGTTCATCAAATGGATGTCAAGTCGGAATTCTTAAAAGGCTATTTAGAAGAGGAAGTATATGTGGAACAACCACAAGGGTATGAAGTTCCAGGTCAAGAGCATAAAGTGTACAGGATGAAAAGACATTATATGGGTTGAAGCAAGATCCTAGAGCTTGGTACAGTCAGATTGATTCCTATCTCACTGAAAATGGATTTCATAGAAGTGAAAGTGAACCAACATTGTACACCAAAGTGGATGAGCAAGGTAAGATATTAATTGTCTGCATGTATGTAGATGATTTAATATTTACTGGTGATTTTGGCATAGCATATTTTAAAGCAGTCATGGAAAGTGAATTTCAAATGACTGATCTGGGGCTTATGAATTTTTTTTTGGGCATTGAAGTTCAGCAGTTTGAAAGTGGTATTTGTATATCACAGACAAAGTATGCTAGTGAAGTTTTAAAAAGATTTAACATGTCTAACTGCAAGATATCCCCAACACCAATAATAATCGGTTTAAAATTGAGCAAGGATGATGAATGATCCATTGTCGATCCTACGCTGTTCAAAAGGCTTGTTGGAAACCTTATGTATTTGACAGCGACAAGACTAGACATTATGTATGGAGTAAGTCTTATCTCAAGGTTCATGGAGTCACCAAAGGACTCACATTGGCAAGCAGGTAAAAGAATTCGGAGGTATGTAAGTGGCAAAAAAGACCTTGGTATTATGTATTCAACCTCAGAAAATTTTAAACTCATTGGTTACACTGATAGTGACAATGGAGGCAGCATAGATGACAAAAAGAGCACATCTGGGTACACATTTAATCATTTTGGTACAAGAGTTGTTTCATGGGATTCAAAGAAACAACCCATAGTAACTCTGTATTCAGCTGAAGTAGAGTATGTTGCAGGGACAAGTGTTGCATGTCAAGTTGTCTGGATGATGAGAGTTTTAAAATACTTGTCTCAGAACCATCAAGAACCGACAACCATCTTCTGCGACAACAATTCAACCATAGCATTATCAAAGAATCATGTGTTTCACAAGAGAACCAAGCACATCGACACAAGGTTTCATTTCATAAGAGAGTTGGTGAACAACAAGGAAATTTGTTTGGAATTTTGTAGGTATGAAGATCAACTTGTAGACATCTTTACAAAACCATTGGCAAATGATACATTCCAGTATCTGTGTAGTTACCTTGGAATGACATGTTCTCCACAATGAACTCTGTCATGAACAGAGCATGTCTAAGCTTTGAAACATTTTGTAAATTTTTGTTTTAAAAATCCCCATCTGCTCATAATTAAGGGGGGAGTGTTGGAAATACTAATCACTCGCAGATCCGTACCTGACTCTCAGCCGACTCTGTCAGAGTCTGTATCAGTCAATATCTTGTCGGTCAGTCTGACAAGAGGGAAGAATCCACGATTCAGAAATGTAAACCAGTCGAATTGATTTCTGAAGCTAAGTTGTTAGGTAGATAGTTATTACAGTCTTTAATGGAGAGTCAGTCGATCCATGTAGAAGCAATTTTCAGGTTGCCTATAAATAGAAGAAGAAAATTGTAAATCAAGTTAGTCACTAGATAGCAGAACTCACAAGAGAACTCCAGGGTGAGAAAAGAGAAGTTGAAGCTCAAGCTTTTGTGTAAGTGATTCAGTCGAAGAGCTGAAGCTCTGTAAAAGGATCAGTCGGTGAGCCGACAAGTCTGGACAGACAAGTTTGTAATATATTTGTTATTTCTGCATAGTTATATATATGAAATATTTTATGGTTGAATGCATGTTTATTTGGCCGCACATTATTTCCAGATTTACTTGTGTAAATGTCTTTCACAATTACGGTTGAGTGAAAGAACAAGAACCCATAAATTTCTCACTTTGTGAAAGTTCCAAGTTTTACGACACATTCGTTGACTCAAGTCTTCCTACATATTTGGGCATATGTTTTTTATAAGTTCTTTGGAATTGTTAATGTGTTCATTTTTACTTCATCTTACTCACAGGTGAAAATCATTTGTAATTTCTTAAGTCTTTTAGACTAAGGAACATATTCTGTAGATTTTGACCAAAGTGAACCGACAAGGTCGGTTGAGTCAACTGACTTGAGAGGTCGAAGAGGTAAGCCGAATTGAGAGGTCGAAGAGGTCAGCCGACTTAGAGGCCGAAGTCGGTAGAACCAATAAGTCGAAGTAAATTAGTCGGGTCGAAAGGGCGACCAAAGTTGATAGACTTGTTTAGTTGGGAGATAGACAAGTTTCACCCAACAAGTGAAAAAAGGAAAAAGAGGTCGGCGTGAAAAAGTAATAAGTAATTTTTAATATTAACCGAGTGGTAAACTCAAGTTTAGTCAGCTTGGTTTTGACTAACTGAAGCAACCCATTTGTAATGAAAAATGTGAACAAATTTGTATAAATTATCAATAACCTACCCTACTTAACAATATAATGAAATAAGGATATAAGTTTCATTTTTTTTCAAAATCCCAACAATTATTATTTTCTGCTCGATCAACATAGATTAGACTGAGGATGGTTACAACCTAGCGAGGAACACAAAAACTGGATGGGTATAAAGGACGGGGAAGTGTCTCCGTTAGCAATACAACGGATATTAGGCTTGAGATCGTCATAAGTGATTACTACGGCACACTTTTTGAGACCATCTCTCCAAGTATTTGGTGTCTGCATTTCTCGATAAAATTAAGGAGAGGCTCGTGAGCGTTTGTGGTGATGGTTGGGTATAACTTTGGCTATGTTGTCAAGATTTTGATAGAAATCGAGGCTTCATTGTTATACCCAACCGATTAACTCCATTTACCCATTGGGTGGTAGAGCATGGTTTAATTGTTATATTTTTTTATTTATGTTAATAAAAATAATATTTTTTTTCAAAATAAATTTGAAATTTATTACTTAGAAATTTATTTTTAAGATTTTTACGATTTTTATGAAAACCTTCAATATATAAATAAAAAATATCACCACTTAAATCTTTATTTATTTGATAGATTCTAATAGTCAACTTTTCACGCATATCATATATGGGCTCTTATGTTTTACCTACCGAATGCAAATGCAAAGGTGAGAGCAGATTGATTCCTAGATACAGTTTCTTCTGTACCAACACAATTGGGTTCCCACAAGGTGAGGAGTTGGGTTGAATGCGTCCCTTTTGGATTAATTCTTGAATCTGATACTTAATTTCTTCATTCTCCATGAGGAAACGTCTGTGTATTGAGCCATTCAGTAAATGCTTCCTAGGGACCAAATCAATTGAATGCTTAACTTGATGATGTAATGGAACCCCAGTAGGTGTGGTGAATATATCTCTGTATACTTCCACTATCTTATTCACCTACTTTTGTTGTGTGGAGAGACCCCGTGTAGAGGTGGTGGTTCTTACTGTGATCTTTCGTTCCCTTTCTGAACGGATCATAAAAAAGACAATTTTCCCTATCTTGGAGATTACCTTCCTGCATTGTTTAGTTGTGATGAGAGACATTGACATTGCAGTAGTGAGAATTGTGTCTGGTATCCTATAGAATTGCTTCCCCAAAGTAATAATGAAACTGTGATGTCTAGACTCATACACAACATGGTGTTTCCACATATATGGTTGTCTTAAAAAACATCACAAAATTCAAGTGGGGAAACATCACACATTACCTCGTCTTTAACGGGCTTGATGCCATAGAATAGGAGGCACTCTTAAGTGACCCATATGTCATGTCCCTAGGTCAACCAACTAATGGTGTATAGTTGGGGTTGTGGAGCCAATGGTAGATTCAATCTTTTGTCGACCTGAGCTACTATGCAATGATTACTTAAGAAAAAATTTATAAAATTCGATCATTAGTTATTTAATTTTGATTTTTCTAATGATGATACAATATGAGGTTCTAATGAGGTTATACCTTTTATTTATTAAATGTTTATATAAAAAATATCTAGTTCTAACAATTAGCAAACATAAACAATTTTTTGTGAAAAAAATGTTATTTAGTTTTTGTTTCCACTCAAAAACATACTAACAATAAATAATAACATTATATTGAAGTATTATGTCATGATTTTCATATTTATTAGCACAACCACTTAATTTGTGGTTGGTAACAGATAGACCCATGAAATTATATGTTATCCATTAAACCATAATCTACCCCAAATTCTCAAATAAAAATACCCATTTACATAAAAATTAAACTACAAATAAATATTTTATTTAAAAAAGTTATAACCATATTAACAATTAACATTAGATTAAAGTATTATGTAATAAAACATTTTATTAAATTCACAATAGATCCAGCCATTAAGAAGCTCAGCCATTAACATATTAAAAAACTGAATAGTTTAATTCGTTGTTTGGCCCCATTTTTGTCAGCGGCCAAAGCGTCTGTATGCTTGGCATTTAGATACATTTTTCTCCAGCGGCCGAAGCGTCTGAAGCATGCAGATCCATCTTTCTCCCGTCAACGAAAAGACCCAAAGCGTCTGCATGCCAATCCAATATTCTCCCGTCCAAGGAAAAGACCCAAAGCGTTTACATGTCACAGATCCATTATCTCTCCTAGTGTCCTATCAAAACCGTTACATGTCACAGATCCATTATCTCTCCTAGTGTGCCTCTTCTAACAGATACCATTGAAACCCTTACATGAAAACATCACCGTAGCTGGCAAATCACTGTAAGGTTTGTCGTTACTTATGAAGAGGTTGTACACGAGGTTGTACCGATACTTTGAATTGAACCTGAGACCTATGTTTTGATACTATGTAAGATGAATATGTAAGATGAAAAGGCCCTATTACCAGAAATGGCGGTTAATCCACTTGTGTTATATTTCCAGAGATGCAAGGGTTATACCCATGAGAAAGTTATACAAATACTCCAACAATCACCTATAAAACAGTATTAATGGCAAACAAGAAACCTCCCATGTAAAAACTGTTAAAAAAATCATTATTGTGAACAGGGGAGGGGGGCTACCATGGTTGCAGTAAGACTGATATTGGAGACACTGAGAGGCCCAGCGTCCACGGCTAGGGTTCTACATACACCACTGGTTTTCCCATCAATTCAATGCATTTCCTTTGGATCACATGCCTCATTATTTATTATATTGTTCTGTGTTTTTTGGTTTTGCAATCACAACATTGGATGACAGTCGAACTTTTCTCATTCATGCAAAACTCTTATTCAAATAATCTATTTTTATATATAACAAAATACAAACAACCCATCCAATTGCATGGTAAACATTTCAATCCAAAGTAAAACAAGATTTATATCATTCGATGGAGGAATCGAACATATCACCATCCATCATTAAACAGACTGAGTTTTAACAAAACAGAAATCACCAGCTTGCCTACTACTAAAAGAATGCCCAAGTTCATGGGAATTTAATAAACCCTATTTAATAAATACTGTCACCAAGCTTAGCCAGATGGAAAAGCTAACTATAGTTGCTGTTATGAAACTGATAGCTCTTCCCTTCTGAGAAGAATCTGATTGAGCTGGAGGCACATGAGTATTGGATGAGGAACGTCCCTGATTTTCATCGGCAGGTCCTTTTGACACTGTTTGTAAACAAAAACTTATATTAATGCTATTATTAATAATAATATATCCACTTCAATGTACTGGAAAAAAAAAAAAATACTCCCACGATATAAAAGAAAAAAAAACACCATAGAAACTGCACCTGGTCCAGATTCATGATGTGGTGGGCTGGAGACATCTCCCAAATCTGTAAGGAAAACAATTGAAAAAATCAGTTTCATATATTTTACAGAGAAAAAGTATGAAAGCCAGTCTCTAATATTTTAGAGGCAAGATTTGAAGTTAGAAAGATGCAGGCTGAAGGATTTTGCACTTACCTTGGCATGTACTGACAGGCGGCACAACGATTTTACAGAGAGTAGGGAGGAGGAGAGCCTGAGTTTGATTAATTCCAAGCCCAGCTGAGTCACTGTTATTGGTAAAGAGCAGACAAAGGCATAACACGTTGGATTTGACTGTTGCAGCAAGGGCAGAGCAACACTGTGGGGTCACCTTCTTGATTTCGGAATTGGTGACGAAATCAAGGCAGGGAACTAAACTCGTTAATTCGTTCACACATTCATTTGCAAGACTAGACGACGAATCCGAATTTCCTGCCCCAACCAGAACGATCAGCAGAGCAAACATGGAGATTAGGAGAGCAACGTAACTCGTTTTCATTGCCATTGTCATTACCGATTTTGAACAGACCCGAAAAGCAAATATCAAAGCTCAATTTCACGGTAGAAATAACAAGCCAATTTCTATGGAGATGTCTGTATCTCTATTAATACCTGTTTATTCCATAATTTTTGCATGCAAAGAGATAACCTTGAGAACTTCCAAAATTATAATTAACAATCAGTTTGCCAAGTTAAGCTAAAGATAAGAACAGTTAATAGGTGTGGATGTATAGCATGTATATTTTAATATCTTTTTATAAGGTAGAGTATTAATTAGTACAGCCATAATAAGTGGTAAATGGTATGTGAATATTTTGTAACTTGCAAATAGTTATTAAACATTAAAATCAATTATAAGATTTTCTTAAATATTTATTTAAGATAACATAAACATAAATATCCATTTAAAATAAAACATAAATATTGAATTAAGAATAAAACTAATAATATTTAATAAATGATAATGCTAAATATGACGTTTTTTTAAGATGAATGCTAGTACTACAGTTGAAGGATTAAACTTTATAGTATTTGAATACATAAGAAGACATTCCGATAATGGATTGATTTTTGAGGAAAACACATATCAATCTATCTCCTTTAGGAATTCAAGTGTTTTATTATGATTTTTAGCTAGACTTCTAGATGCCAAATGCAATTGGACTAAGCCTTAAGTGATTATAGTTGAAGTTAAAAGCTAATAGTTGTAGAATCATTGGACTTAAGCTAATAGTTAAGCTAATAGTTGTCGAATCATTGGAGTTAAGCTAATAGTTGTATCTAATAGTTAAGCTAATATTTATCTAATATAAGTGTGATTAGAGTTGAAGTTAAGTTAATAGTTTTAGAATCATTAGAGTTGAAGTTAAGATAATAGTTTTAGAATAATTGGAGTTAAGTTAATAGTTGTATCTAACATTTAAGCTAACAGTTGTAAAATCATTGTAGTTAAGCTAATAGTTGTATCTAAGAGCTAAGCTAATATTTATCCAATATAACTGTGATTAAGTTGAAGTTAAGCTAATAGTTGTATCTAATAATAGATGGAGTTAAGCTCCTAGTGGTATCTAGTAATGGAATAGTTGAAGATTAATTTTAATTTTTACAAGTAAAACTAATTGTACTTATCACATGTTAATTAAGTTATTTTTATTTTTTTGAAATTATTATTTATTAATGCCCATAGAATTAATCTAGAGAGTACACTTGTCTCATTCTTGTTTAATCTTGGATGACGCCCATAGAATCAATCTCGAAAGTACACTTGTCTCATTCTCATCGGTGGATGAAAAAGAAAAGATAGTAGTCCACCCCAAAATTCTAAGATATATATGTCTATCGACTTAATGTCTATCCATGTAATAAATCATAATCATAATATTAATAATAAATTCTTAATTCTCATACTAATTTAATGTGAACTTAATAATTTCTTCTATATAAATACATTAGAATTTCATGACTCATGAAGACACTCTCTTTTATTACCTTATCCTACAAATAAAAATTCTCAATCACCAATTTAATGTATATAAATCATAATCATAAAACTAGCATAGCCACTTAACTTGTGGTTGGTGAACATCGATAGACCACAAGTTAAGTGCACTAAATAAGAGTTATCTATGCATCAACTATTAGTTTACTAGGGGAATCAACAACTGGGGACGAGACTGGTACTGGCGTGACAAAGACACACAAATTAAGCGCATAAATAAGAGTTATATATGCATCAACTACTAGTTTTTTTTACTAGGGGAATTGACAACTGGGGACGAGGCTGGTAATGGCATGACAAAGACACGCAAATTAAGCACATAAATGAGAGTTATCTATGCATCAACTACTAGTTTTGTTTTTGGGGAATTGGCAACTGGGGATGAGGCTGCTACTGTCATGACATGGACAGGGACTGAGCCATGGTGCACAAGTAAGATTGGGGGGATTTGAACACGAGACATTCCATTTACAACATTTCAACTTTACCACTTCCTTTGCCTCCCACATGCCTATGTATCAACTTCTAGTTATCCATGCATCAATTACTATATACATATATATATGTTTATTTTTAATTTGGAACGAGGAGTTCAAATGAGTCTATTAGGAGTTTGAATAAACCTTGTGCCCATTAGCTCAACTCTTAGTTGCTACATGGAGTTCCACCGTACTATACATTACTCTTCCATTAAGTGTAGTTATCACCTCAGCCATTTTTTAAATTTTTTCCAGCTACCACAAAGTGAATTTATCACATGAGTTATTTTCAATTTTTTTTATAATTGTTTATTATGGATTTTGAATGATGATCATAGAATCAATCTGGAAAGTACATTTGTTCCATTATCCCGCAATCTAGGAAAAGCATACATGGTATTCCACCCCAAAATTCTAAGATATAAATGCCTATCAACGTAATTAATAATAAATTCTCAAATTTTATACTAAATTAATATGATAAATTATTTTATTGTTATCAATAAATTCTCAAATTTTCACACTAAATTAATGCCACTAGTTTACTTCTTTTAAAAGTACTTATGTTATTTTACTCTTTAATTTAGTATTGGAATATTTAACTCTTTAATTTAGTATTAATTATTAGGATTATTTATTAGTTAAATTAAAGAAGTAATATTTGTTTTATATAGTAATATGACTAATTACGTCGATAGACATTTTTATTTGAGATTTGGGGTGGACTACGGCCTATGCTTTTTCATCTACAGACGAATATGAGACAAGTGAACCGTCGAGATTGATTCTATGGCAGTCGTTCAAAATTCGAAATAGACAATTCTAAAACTAGCACACCCACATAGTTTGTGGTTGGATCACGTCGATAGAGATCAAATGGTTGAGAGATAGTTATGGAATGAAAAATGTTTTTTTATTCTTCATATTCTTCTAGTTAAATGGTTCAACTATGAGTTATCCAGGGCCTAGCTACATGTTATCACCGTCATTCTTCTTGTTATCCATTTATCAAGGATCAATTATTTTTTATATTCTTTTTCTTTTTTATCTCACATTCTTCTAGTTACCTACCATGAATTGTTGGTTATCCATTCATCAACTATGAGTTATCCCTGCATTGGTACCAGTTATCCATTCATCAGTTAACTACTAATTATTCTTTATATTCTTTTTTTTATAATTGTTTATTTTGAATTTTGAACGACTGCCATAGAATCAATCTCGACAGTACACTTGTCTCATCCTCGTCCGTAGATGAAAAAGCATAGGTCTTAGTCCACCCCAAATCTCAAATAAAAACATCTATTGACGTAAAAATGAATATAAAAAATAATCGGTAGCTAGCTAATGAATGGATAACTGGCCCGCAATGCATGTATAACTCATAGTCGATGAATGGATAGCCAATAGTTCATGGCAGATAACTAGAAGAATGAGATATAAAAGAAAAAGAATATAAAAAATGTACATGGTAACATGTAGCTATGCATGGATAACTCACTGTTGAGAAGAATATGAGGAATAAAAAAAAAAATCCAAATCGTCTTCCATTCCATAACTATCTCTTAACCATTTGATCCCTATCGATGTGATCCAACCACAAACTATGTGGATGTGCTAGTTTATTATAAAATTTAATTAATTATGACGATGTGCATTTTTATTTGAGATTTGGGGTGGATTACTACTTACTCTTTTTCATCTACGAACGAGGATGAGACTAGTGTACTGTTGAGCTTGATTCTATGGCAGTCGTTCAAAATTCGAAATGAACAATTATAAAAAAATATAAAAAATAAATGGTAGTCGATGAATGGATAACTGTAGTGATGCATGGATAACTCATAGTTGACGAGTGGATAACTAACAGTTTGTGGAATATAACTAGAAGAATATGATATAAAAAAAAGAATATAAAAAATAATTGATAGTTGATAAATGGATAACAAGAAGAATGTCGGTGATAACATGTGGCTAGGCATGTATAACTCAGAGTTGAGCCCATTTAACTAGAATAATATGAGGAATAAAAAAAATCCATCCTTATCTCTCAAACATTTTATCCCTATCGGTGTGATCCAACCATAGACTATGTGGGTGTACCAGTAATAATATTATTTACACCGATAGGTGTAATTATATGAGATTTTGGGGTAGAAAAGAACCTACACTTTTTTTAGATTGCATGATAATGAGACAATTGTACTGTCCAGATTGATTCTATGACAACTGTTACAAATTGGAAATAAACAATTATAAAAAATAATATAAACTAGCACATCCACATAGTTTGTGGTTGGATCATGCCGATAGGGATCAAATGGTTGAGAGATAGCGATGGAATGCAAGACAGTTTGGATTTTTTTATTCTTCATATTCTTCTAGTTAAACGGGTTCAAATCTGAGTTATCCATGCCTAGATACATGTTATCACTGTCATCCTTTATGTTATCCATTTATCAACAATCACTTATTTTTTATATTCTTTTTATTTTATCTCACATTCTTCTAATTATCTATCATGAATTGTTGGTTATCCATCCAGCTATGGGTTATCCATGCATCACTACCAGTTATCCATTCATCAACTTATATATATATTTCAAATTTTGAACAACTGCCATAGAATCAATCTCGACAGTACATTTGTCTCATCCTTGTATATAGATGAAAAACCATAGGTCGTTGTCCACCCCAAATCTAAAAAAAAAAGTCTATCGAAATAAAAATAATTAACAATTGATGCATGGATAATTGGTAGCTTATGCATGGATAACTCTTAGTTGATGCATGGATAAGTGGCAGCTTGTGACAGACAACTCATTTAACAAGAAAAAAGGTGAAAACAAGTGACTGATAACTTATTAGTGGTACTTAACTTATGACTTATCGATGTTCACCAGCCACAAGTTAAGTGGCTGTGCTAGTTGAATATGTTTTATATTTTATTGAGAGAAGTAATTTGTATTTTATAGAGTAATATGAATAATTTAACATTAAAAACTAATTACAAATCCTTAGAAACTAATTATTGGAAGTATTTGACAAAAATATTTAATTGATTACATTAATAAGTGTTTATATTTTAGAATTTGGGGTGGATTAGGGTAGCCATGCTTTTCCTATATTGCATGAGGATGGGACAAGTGTACTGTCTAGATTGATTTTATGGCACTTGTTCCAAATTTGAAATAAACAATTAATATATATATATATATAAAGTTGGTAGTTGTACATGGATAAGTGGTAGTTGATATATGAATAACTCATAGTTGTTGCATGTATAAAAAAAGGTTCATGCAATTAAGCCCACATGGGTGTGGCTCATTGGCGATTCACTTGATATGAAGTCACATGGTGTAAATAGAGGTCACGAGTTCAAATCACACCCAAGCTTACCCGTGTCCCATGATTGTGGGATGTTGTGGGGAACCTAGGGGTATAATGGTTGTTGGCCTAGTAATATTCCTTCTTGTATCGATTCGAGGTTCAACAACAACACAATACCAACAAAACACCACAAAACATCGGCCCGACAGAGCAAGCTCAGTAGGCAACACCCGCGAGGCAGGCGCAGTCTAGAGGCAAGCGTAGTCTCACCCAAGATATCTTAATGTGTAACTTCTAGAACCAGGTTTCCACAGTTGGCAAGGGATTATAATCCCTTGGCGTGCGGCCAAGACGCTCGATAGAGATAGGAGGATGGAGACTATCACTGTGTGACAAAGGAGCAACTGAGTGCCACAACCGGCGCGTGACACAACCTTGTCCTTAAGTACTTAACAACTAGCGCAACTGTGCGTCACAAATGATTCCTTACTTATAATGAATAAGGTACGACTTCTATGTAACTTAGTAGATGTAACCAAGAAATCATACATAACATGTCGACAATGCTTTTAAACATTCATTCATTTACTAATTGGTAATATTGTGACATGCATTCAACAACAATTGTAAGCAATATAAAGTAAACAAACATTCACATAATCCTTCAATACTCAATAACATTCATTCATTTGACACAGGAAGTAACGTGGAAACCCATATGGGAAAAACCACCAAGGTGCTCTTCATCTGGCATGAGAAATATATATAGCACCTTGCAGTCTGTGAATTGTAGATTGTTCTTAAGATATGTCTATTTGACTCAATCTTCTTGCTCTCATGCTCTCTGGTTTATTCTCCTATCTACTCGTACTGATTTGCACATAAGCTGGATTGACTCTTCTACTCTACTGTCTGCGCACTCAGCTGCAGACCCGTGGCTCAACAACCTTCTACTTCTACTAGAATCCTATTCTTAGTCAACAATACTTCTATTCCTCTAACTCTTAATGAAGTTAACCCTTATACAGAGCGGGTTCCTCCTATTTATAGTATTTACAAGACCGCATAGGGTCAACCGAGTAAAGCTAAGTTATTATAGACTCAAGTGGCTACAAAATATCTGTGATCACATTAATTCCAAGCCAAACTGGCCACAGAAGTCCTGCATGAAATTAACCATAGCTTTAACGAGCCGCAGAAACGTGTTCCATCCTGTCTATACTGGTCATAACTAGCTGCAAAAAATGTCCTTGGTCTTCTGTTGGTTGGTCCTTCTCCAGTCTTCCTTGAATTTCACCTGTTCCTCTTTAACTCTTCTACCTACCTCTTCCACCAACTCAGATCTTCCTTTCCTCATCGCAACGATCCTCGTCGCAACTTCCTCTGCTCTGCGCTTAGCGCCTGTTTTTGCTCTTGCGCGTGCACGTCATATTCTTCCTTATGCACTTTTCCTGGCCCAACAGTGGTAGAGGGATTGGATCCTTGGACCCTGTGTCACACGAGTACTAGCCTAGTCCCTAGTTGTTGATTTCCCTAGTAAAAAAAAACTAGGAATTTCATGCAATTATGCATGGAGAACAATTGACTTGTTCGTAGCTCTTAACTCGTGACCTATCAATGTTCACCAACCAAAAATTAAATGGTTGTGCAAGTTACACCAATCGGTGTTTTAATTTTATGGGAGTTTTTCCCAATTCAAAATAAGCAATTATAAAAAAAAATATAAAACATAATAGGTAGTTACTGAGAGGTGATTACAACTACACAAGGAGAACAAGTAAATTCTTAGTGACACATAACTTGTGGCCTATAGGCGTTCACCAGATACAAGTTAAGCGGTTGTGCTAGTAATTTAAATATGTTTTTATGTTGATAGCTGTTAGAATTAACACCTATTTATGTTATTCTCTACACTTTTGGGGATGGAGGTTGATCTCCATATTACCAAAAATTTAGGAAGATTTATGGTAGTCATCGTTGGTTAAGCAACCTAACTAATGATAACTAATGCATATAAATTGTTAAGAATGCAAGTAGGGCTTGGAAACCATTCACGAGGAGGTGCTTATAGCTTGTAGGTCATGGTTTATAGCTTGTAGGTCGTGGTTTAACCGATACATCTGAGAGAGTGTGTTTTGAAATGATTTTGGAAACATGAAAATCCATTTGCATGCTACCTAGAAATTTATAATGCTGATCATTGTCCTTTTTGTACATGGTTTAAGGTTCGGCCAAACAATATTGCACAGTGTCAAGGTTCACTGGTAGAATCTTGCCCGATTATGCACTGTTAGTTGCAATCGATCGTGCAAGATTTTTAGCCATCAGAAATCTGGGTCGTACAAGACTTTCTTCTTTTCTTATAGGGTACTAATGTGGCGACCATTAACCATCCTGCAACAGAGCAATGATTGCTGCCGCATGCTCATTGCTGGCCATTAGATCTCAACCCATTGAGATCCAACAACCAGCAATGAGCCTACGACAACAATCATTGCTTTGCCGTAGAATGACTAATTTTCACCGTACTAACATGGTTTGATTGTTTACTTTTCTTTAGTATACAAGTTAACTATCAACACATGCATTGAATCGACCATGAGCATTTGGCGTGGATATTAGAGAATTATGATCCAAAGTTGATAAAAAATCACATCCCCTCTCATCATGGAGAGGACACGATGACGCTATAACCATGCATCTAGCCCCATGAACATAAGCAAAATCCATTGAACTAACATACATGTACATATGTATAATGCAAGAAAATACAGTGGAAGTAAATACATTCATACGTTCATAATAATTCTTAAAACAAATACATTGCAGAGTTAATACAAGAGAGTACCGTTATCTTTAAAATGAGATGTCCCGAGCAACTAGCTATGTTGCTGCAACATTCCACCCAACCATAGGCCACTTGTGCTCATCAATATCTCAGCACAACTTCCACCCCCGAGATGGGCATGATTTCTACAAGGAAAAGGGAAAAGTAGGCTCACACATAACCAAATACACACCAAGGTTCAGCCAAGCCTATCCACAATTGGGTTTATCGGGCTACTAAGGCAGTGGACAGGAGGAATTTCTAAGCTAGTGAGCTCAATCACATAGATATGGATACCTCTACAAGATCTATCTAGCTTGGTATCCACAATACCTACACACCCAACACAATGAAGTAGTCCCTTCAGCGCTACACAGTCCCTCAAGCCATACCTTCCATTCTAGTGTTCTCTAAGGTGTGCATAGAAGAGTATCCAACCCCTTTTGATTTTTTGTGAGGTTCCTCTCTTCACTAGGTTTATCAAGCCAATTTCAGTCCTCTTCCACTCCTAATTATCACTTACAATTTAGACCAAAACAAGGATGCACATAAAAACAAAACACAAGTGTCGGGTAAGAACAAAAATGTTTTGGCTATGGGATGCCCAAGATGGGGTTTCCATTAGTCTCAAAAGTCATGGGAAACCAAAAATGAATTAGTATATGGGGAATCAACCTTGAGAGAGAAAATTTGATTTTAGAAAACGTTTATGGGCCTTACAGGGGTAGAAACGACCTCTATAAACCCTCAAATCGTGAATCTCTCCTTCCCATCCACTGTGCAACAAAAAAACGGATTTCTAGACATGGAAAAATGAAGGAAGATGCAGAAAAAACAAGAAGAAAATGCCTCAGTGAGCTCCAACTGCGTGAGGAAGTGAAAATCATGGGTGAGGAATGAATTAGGCACACATTTCTAGGTGTTTTCTTGTTCCATAAGCAAAGATATGATTTTCCAGAAAATCATATCCCAAGTTTATAGGAAACTTTTGGAAGTCTTTGTTTAAAGGGTTAAACACTACATTAAATTTCAGTACTTCTTTCCATCCTCAAACAGATGGACAAACTGAAAGGGTAAACCAGGTATTGGAAGATCTATTAAGAATGTATGTGAAATATCATCCAGGTAAATGGGAGGGCTATTTACATCTGGTGGAATTTGCTTATAATAATAATTATCAGACATCAGCCATATTTAGTCCTTTTGAAATTTTATATGGACGAAAATGTAATACTCCTATCTCTTGGAGTAATCCAGTAGATTGATTGGTATTAGGTCTGGAACTGTTAAAAGATATGGAAGAAATTGTAAAACAAGTGTAGGGAAATCTGAAAGTGGCACATGATCGACAGAAAAGTCAAGCAGACTTAAAAAGAACTCCAAAGGAGTTTCAGGTAGGTGAACATGTGTTCGTCAAGGTAAGGCCCAAAAAGAGCTCTCTGAGATTGGGGAGTTGTGCAAAATTGACACCTCGTTACTGTGGCCCATTTGAAATTTTGTCTAGGATTGGACAAGTAGCTTATCAATTAGCATTACCACCTAAATTAAGAGTACATAATGTTTTTCACATTTCCATTTTAAAGAAATATGTTCATGATGCTACTCATGTTGTTAACTGGAATAATGTACAGGTGGAACCAAAAGGGGATTTTCTGGTGGAACCGGACTGTACCCTTGGGAGGAGGGATATTACACTTCAGAACCACACCATTGGACAGGTAAAGGTGCAATGGAAGCGCCTTAGTCCAGAGGAAGCCACATGGGAATTGGAAAGTAAAATGTGAGATGCATACCCAATTCTGTTCTAGGGGAATTCTAAGGATGAAGAATAAATAACATCAAGGACGATGTTATATTCTAAGGGGGTGTGTATGTCACATGCCCCAATTTTGTAAAATAATATTATCTTATTTGATTTTATTCCAAGACATTATGTTAAATTTTATGCTAAAGTTGTAACTAATGACTCGGCAGAGTCAAGGATGTTGAATGTAATTATGAATATTTTAATTATAAATAAATAAAAAGTAGAGACAAGAGCTTGGGAGAGTTGTTAAAAGAGTGTTTACTGGTCAAGTTGGTGGAGGATACTGGGTGGAGAGCAAATAGACAAGTGGCAGCATCCTCAAACACTTCCAATGTTGCAGGTGGCAACCTCCCTACATTTGGGGTCATGATTCCCCAAGAAAGTGGGATCAGAGCAGGTGGCTCAATTAATGAAAACTAACCCAAAAAGACCTAGGCAATCTTAATAAAAATTCCCATTGAAGAGAGCTGAGGCTGCTCATTCCAAGAAGAGAATCATTCAGGTGAATGTAATTCAAGGATTTCACTGGGAAGAGAATTTCTGGAAGGTGTTTGAGGGGTAAACTGCAGAGAATGATCTAGTACAGCTATTCAGCTGAAGGATCTTGTTGCTGAGTGCATAGTTAGTACTGAGTCATTGGATTAGTATTTTGTTGTTTGCTCCACTCAGTCCTAGCCAAGGAGACCAGGAACAAGCTCGGGGGTCCTGAGAAGACGTTGTTTGAGCACTCTCCAAAAGTTGGTAGGGAGGAACGGCCTCCCAATGTTGTTGTCATCCAGCTTTAAAACAAGTTCTATAGTCTTTTATATGCTGTGTTAAAAGTTTATTTCTGAGAATGAATGAATAATGAATGACTTACATGTTATGTAGTGAATTGTTAGAAATTATAATCTTTTAGTTGTTGAATGTTGAAACTGTAATTGAATGAGATAATCCTACCTGTGTTTTTCCCCGTCTGGATAAACCAGACTGCACTCTAGCACATGTAGTGTGTTTAAGATAGATGAAGATATGATAGAAATATGGATTGATTAGAGTTATTTTGTATTTCAAAACAATGGAGTAATTTATTTCTGTATATAGATGTTTTTTTCTGGAAAGGATACTAATCTGTCTAATTAAGTTATGGTTTAAAAACCAGACTATTGTATTAAGAATGCTAGCAAAGAAGTATACATAATACTTTCCAAACAACAGGTTTATTTCTTTTAATATGTTGATTACTGTAGATAGGTTATTTATCTTATTCAGAACTGTATTTCTACAAAATGAAACTACTAACCTGTCACATAGGTAAAAGATTTAACTTAGATAAATACTCATTTATTTCTGTGAAGAAAGAATCAAGTCACTTTACAAAGTTATTTTATTGTTCATACTGTTGAACTATTTCTACAAATGTTCACATTTTAAGTAGGGTAATTATAGTATAGTTCTTATTATAAATAAATTAAGAACAACAATTATAAAAATGTAACAAGGAAATAATAACAAAACCTATTTATGTACTTATCAAATAGACTAAATACAACGTTAAATAATATTTAATAAATATTATTTATATGTGAACAAATTTATTTAAATAAACTAAACAAAAATTAATTATAAAAGAAAATACAGGGTTGAAACCCTTATAGTATTAACATTATAAATAATAACTTTATAATTTATAGCATAAACATTGTAATTCATAGTAATAACAATATAATCAAATAAGCAATAATCCAAGGATTTGGATTATTTAGTTTTCTGAAACTTCATCTATAAAACAATATTACAATCCTATAAGGATAGAGAGAGAAAACATTAAAAGCATAATAATTATATACCGGTAATAAACAGTTAATTTCACATTATCACTGAACTAAAACCTACAAAATAATTAAAGAAATTATTTATACACAGGTCATTAACAGTATCAACCCTTGCTCAAATATCCGAGCTTATAAACAAAGTACTATAATAGAAAGAATTAACAGAATATAATTTAATAATACAAGTTAATATAAGATAAATATAACAAGTAAATATTTCTTTACATAGTCGAAATAGGGTGAAAACCCTAGTGCACAAAATTACAGTAAGAGCATCAAAATAACCGAGCCCAAGCTAAAGAGAATTAAACATATTTACTTAAAGTTTTAAACAGAGAATGGCTTGACATGCCACAAGTATTCTTTACATAACTATATACAAAACTAGTAAAAACGAAATTTACAAGTCACGGCATAAGCCGGAAAACCCTACTAACAACAAGGGTTTAGTAAAAACTAAACAAGCTAACCAAGAAACAATAAACCACAAGGGTTATTTGCAGGCCACGACTTCCAACCGAAACTGTTCCTTAAAGAAATGAACAAGCATGGATTTCCATGGGTTGACCAGGGCTTGCTCGTATGCAGGAAGCCGACCCTACTCATTGTATCAACTGCAAAGAGGGTTGTAAACCGTCACCTGCAAGGATAATCCCACAACATTAATATTATTGCATTATATCAAAAACTGAGTTAATAACAAGTTTAAGAACTGTTAAGAGAACTTTTCTTACCTGGAAGCGAAAGTAACATAGCCACCGAGAAGCAAGAGCGCCACCACTAGTAAAATGAAGAGCCAATACTTCATATCTCTTATGACAGAGACGATTCCAACACGTGCACAAGCCACTGCTAGCAGCAGCAAGGAGAAGGGAGCAACGACCAAGCAAGAAGTGGACAATGAAGCTCGCACTGTCACCACATTGCGAAGTATGAGTATCCATACTCTTGAAAACCCATGATGGAGACAAGGCTGAAACAAAAGCAAATAACCCCTTTAAACAATCTCAACAAGCAAGTCGTGGAGGAGCGAACCCAAGAAAACTACACACAGTCCAAGCTGTAAGCAAAATGTCATGGCTCTCGTCAACTTTTGCAGAATAAACTCACAATGCAGGCAAGGTTTCGAGGACGACGAAGGTGGACGAAATATTGCAAAATAGGACGCAAAGCTCGTTCTTTTCATAGAAGGGAAGCATGGTGGCCAAGACACAGTTGCAGAGTAGCCCGAAGGCCCAAAATCCACGAGGAAGAATGACAAAGAGTAGGGTTCGTAGACCCTTATACTCCCAACACTTGGACGAGAAAGAACCACGTGGTCTCACAAATATTTCAACCATGCAGTGGCTAAATCGTATAGTTTCCTGCATACAAATGATTTCCAATTATTTAAAACTTAATCTATGCACAATCATATCACTAGTAGAAAATGAGAAATTAATGACTAAAAAAATGGCTAAAATTAGGCTATAAACGACTATTTTTGAGTCGGTGACTAATAGTAGCAAATTACCACTATCTTATAGCTAGTCGTATTTCACTAGTCATTAATAGCTTGACTTAGTAGTCATTGATTTAGTCATTGATTTGGTCATTGATAGACAATGATTTAGTCATTGATAGAGAATGCTTTAGTCATTGATAGTCAATGATTTAGTCATCGTTTTAGTCATTGATAGTTAATGATTTAGTCATTGATTTAGTCACAGATTTAGTCATTGATTTAGTCACTGAGTTAATCATTGATTTAGTCGCTGATTCAGTCACTGATTGCAACCATTAATGACCAAATATATGACTAAATAAACTACTAGATGTTAACATATTAATGACTAAGCTAAATACGACTAAGATACGAGAAATTAGCTACTAATAGTCGTATATATGTGAATTTAGTCGTTTTTGTAGTCACAAATTTATGATAGGGCACGGAGGAATCAAACCACCAACCTCCTGCCTATAATTAGGTAGGCGCTCTACCATTGAGCTAGCACCATTTAAGAAGTTGTTATTGTTTGACAATGATGATAAGTTGCTCCCAGTAAGTGTCCTCAACTCCTTTTCCTTGTTGATAAGTTGCCTGTGAAATAGCATAGTCAGTGATTTTCCAAGAGATGCACGATACAGATACATGAACTTTCAAGATGAAATTTCTTGAAATAACTCACACCAGTGACATGTTCCAGCTTTATACTATATGACTATGCAGCTGCAAGCAGCCAGCAGTACCAATTGTTGAAAAGATTCAACTGCATGAATCACAGTTCTATACTAAAATTGTGAATCCCACTATAGGAAATTAAAATTCTTACATAAGTCATTGTAATCTACACAAGTTCAAGAGAATAATATGCATTCTATATATCCAACATGAGATAATATTCATGACCAACAGATTAACTGGACCTTCCCATTTGATATGCAAGAAATAGATAGTATCTACTTCTATCGAATCTTAGACTTGAGATACAATTTCTCCTCAAAACAGATTTGCCAATGTCCAAGAGGAGATAATAAGAGTCTGATTGGATAAAGAATTGTGGCTTTAAGATCCTAGTTGTTTGGGGTCTTCACATTATTTCACTGTCATCCTATTTATGTAGATCTTGAAATCCTCTTCTACCTCCAATCTGGAGAAACCCTAAATTACGGCTAATCTGAATCTTGTCCAGCAAGTCTCTGGCATCTGCCAAGTAATAAAACCTATCTCAAATTAACAATATAAAAGAATAGACTTCCCCCCCATAGATCCAATGGATTCTTACACATATGGATCTCCCCATATTGCTTTTTGAGGCTCTGTTAAAATTGAGCTTCAGAGGCCCCTCTCTGGGAGGCTTCCAATAACTATTTGGGCTTTTTGTGCCCATTCTTTCATTACACTTGGTTGTAATTTAGTATCATGCTTTCATCAAAGAAGGATATTCTATTTCTATTTTGGCAGAACTCAGCAAATGTCTCTAAGGGCAAGTTGGCACTGGAAAATTAAGGTAAGCTGTTGAAGAGGCTTTTCACTGCATTTTTTATCTTTCTGATCAGCACAACCGTTAAACAGTTTTCATTAGGTCATATAGTTCCAAACATACCTCATTATCAACTACTAAATTTTTAATCTTAATATATTCCTTTAAGGATATTATGCATTAATTATTCTTTAGGCAGAGGGTTCAAAATGGTCCTAATACAGGTTGGTAATGCAAACCCTTCCTTTCTATTTCCTGAGATAATCATCAATTATTCTTTGAATGCATCCCTTTCCTGTGGGTATGAATGACAGTATCCATTTGTTCAATCAATTTGGCTCGAAACTGAAACAACTACTTCTTTTAAACAATTTTTGCAAGGGCAACTGTAAGCCTCAACAAGTTGTAACAACAAGATGGAAAAATGAAAGTCTAGGATTTCTTCTAGCCTTTGTCACATGTTCAACCAATTCAAATCTTAAACGATGATATATTTCAAGTAACTGCTGCAAAAGAAAACAATGGTGGATATAGCTCACCATTGAAACTACCATTTATTATTACTTTAGCCTTGTCATACTTTGTATGAAAAAATATCCTTTGGTTAGAGGCCCAGAAATTAAAGTAATGACAGTTGATATCTGAGATTATGTAGTCTACTTTTTTCCATAATAGCTATAAGCAACAGAATGACTTGAAGATTTCTATCTATTTTTTTGCTTGTTTGTGAGGAAATCGTAATAAGAGTGAAAAATGTGACCTGATTTTGGGGCCATGTGTGGAACTGAGTTTTTGGTCTCAGATCAATTGTATAAAGTATAGAGGAATCATAAAACCTTAGCAGAAATTAGAGCGAAAATAAGAAAGACTAGAGAGTATCGGACTAAAATCAACACAAATATACACGAGCGTGTAATGCTAATTTTAAGAAAAATGCAAATGCAAATGTAAAGGTTAGATGAAAATTGAAACCACCGTAACCTTCCCGGGGTACTATAAACATGTGATGTGCAATGTTATAAGTTATAAATTATATTTGTGGGAGAGATGTTATATTCAGAGTGGAGCCAGATGACGGGACTGAAAATATTTAAAAAAATTAAATAAATTGAGGATATATGAGGGGTAAGTTTGACGTGAATGGCTAAGTTATTAACTTCAAAGTTTATGAAATCAAATCAAGTCCATTTTCAACTTAAAGTAGTTGTTTTGAAAGAGAAACTATACACACAAATATGCAAGCAGCTTTAGGAATATCCAAGAAGTACTTGACCAGTAGATAATGAAGTACATGTACCCAGAATTTGCAGATCCATAGAAAAAGGTCAGACATTAAGGAGCACGAGCAGTCAACATTTTTCATGCCTTCCTGGGCACATAAGAACCTTTATTGTCCAGATTGACATTGTTGTTGGTGTCAGACTAAGAGACAATCACATGTCAGAATCTCATTTTGCAAACACACCTGGAAGTTGCCTATGTCCAGCAGTGAGTTGAGACTGGACATGACCTGATGTGTATTTAACCACGGTATACAATATAGTGACAGTGTTGAGTAGAGAAAAATTGAATGTTTAATATTTATAGGGTATAACTTAATCACATCAAGAAAGTGGTTATGGCAGAGCAGGAGGAATAAAACATGATTTAACTTTGTATTGGGAAATCAAGTATCTTATAATCAGCAATATCATTTCAAGAGGGACAAATGCTAGGACAGTTAGTGATGAAGCACACGAGCATTTATGACCCATCAAATTGGGCACTAGTCTTGACGCATAGTCTGTAAGTGGCAAAAAGGGCATGGTAACTTGATTTCTCAGATTCAGTGCCTAGTTTTTTTTATTTAGATGGATGTGATACCATGCAAATGCATTAATATCTGTTATGCTATAAAATGTCAAGATCAAAGTTTGGGATGATGTGGAATCCCACAGAATCATAATACCCATGAGACCAACAGATTAACTGGACCTTTCAATTTGATAAACAAGAAATTCAATGTCTACTTCTATTAAATCTTGGACCCGAGATACAATTTCTCCCCAAAACAGATTTGCCATAAGAGAATCCTTATAATTTATAAATTGTTAGAGATAGAGGTATCTCGGGATGCCCTTCATGTGGTGCTTCCTAGCATAGAGACACATTAGCATTATGGGCAGGACTGTGGAGTATGAGATGCTCTCTACCAAGAGTCATGGATCCAGTGGTGGAATCATGCATAGGTTTCAATTACCTATGACAGTTGCAAGTGAGGTGTGCCAGGAGAAGCAGCTGGACAGAGTGGAATCATGCATAGGTTTCTGTATGGGACGAAGGTGATGGTGGTAGCCAGGAGAAGCAGCTGGACAGAGTTTCACAAGAAGATATTCTTTCTCCAGAAATGCAAGGACTGTCAGAGTTATGCTCGTTTAAAAGAGATGAGAACAATAAAAAATCCCTTTATTTTTTGCTCCAACAATCTGTAAATTTCCAGCAAAGAAATATTAATTTCAGATTGATTTTTAGATCCTTAAACCCTCATTTTCAATTATTTATTTTATCTAATTTTCTGTATAACAGATCTGTAATTTTCAGGATATAAATTGAACTTTCAGATCTGTTTTAGCCTAAGAATATCTCTGTTTAATCATTGTTTAAAAGCTGTGTAAATCTGGAATTTACTTGCTACAATTCAAATTAGAACGAGATTTACCCTAAGTCCATTTACCCCTTTCTCTCCTTGAATACACCTTGGACTTAGATTGTTGTCAGGATTCACCCCTTTGAGCTAGATAAGAGAGCTGACCTAAACTGAGAGATAATACTATCAAGGTGACAGTGGGTAGTTTTTCTTAGTCACCCATGAGTTCTCACATGTATGCTTGGGACTTTCACAT